>JBAIAC010000035.1:35587500-35912953 GCA_037349315.1 Chelydra serpentina | reverse complement strand
TCATAGGCCCTGTAAATTGCCCTCCCCCAGGCGGGTCCTGGAAGGGGGAAAGGCCAACCCGGCGCCTACCGCAAGTGCCTGGCTGGAACGTATCCACTACTCCCCTGCCAGGACTGATCCGTGCCAAGATGGCGGCGCCCAGAGAGGTGGGCACCGGCCAAATTGTCCAGATCGCTTGTAATAGACGAAATCGGTTTTTTTTATAAAAGCCGCTGTCGGAACTGCAGGAGCGCGGGCTCTGGGGCTTGTTGATGGGATCCCCGCTTTCGCTGGCAATTTCGGGCTTTGGGCGGGCTGGGAGTGGGCCGGAGGTTTTCCTTATTATGCGCCTTGCAGGGTCCCGGCGGCTGAGGAGTGGGGTCTGACGCCAGGGCGATACCGCTGAGCCCGAGAAGCTCAGTAGCAGACACCAGACAGGCCTCCAGCCTCCTCGGAACCTGCATGGCGCAGATCAAAGCCCAGCGTTCTTGGGAAGAGTTTTTCCCCGCAGCGCAGTGGGGCGAGGAGCGCTGCGTATCCCGGTGTCTACGGCGCTGAGCTTCCCGCAGTCACAAACAGCTGGTGCGGCTGGTCCCCAGGACCCCGCCTGGTCAATGGGACGGTGAGGGAGGGTCAGCGGCGCAGTCCCAGCCCAGGGAAGAGGACTGGGGGGAGGTGGTGAAACCTGGCTGGCCAGGAGCCAAAGCCCCCCCCCCCCTCTTCCCTAGAGTGGGATGCTGCAGCAGGGAAATAGTGCGTGGAAGCCCCTCTTTGTAGGGTGGGTGGGGGCCAGATGCTGTGTGCAACTCATACTCCCCTACCCTGATTTCCTTGGGGGGGGGGGGCAGATGCTGCATGCAAATCCTACTCCCCTACCCAGAGTTCCTTGTGGGGGTGGGGCCCAGATGCTGCATACATGTCCCACTCCCCTCCCCCATGTTAATTTCTAGTTATACTCTTGCCGCATATGACATTGTTACACATTCAAAATATTAAAATCATACACTTGTGTGTATTTACATTATTACTACAAAAAAGTATGGAATGTTTATACACCCCCCCCCCCCCACTCCCCTCCCTCTGAAATGGGTTTGGGTTGGTTTAAAAGGCAGTGCCACTTTCTTTTTTTTTGGTGAGACTTGGCAGTGCTTCCCTCCCCCCCCTGCACAGTCAAACCAAAGCCCTGGCTGCAGTCCTATGCAGCATTGGGGGGGGGGGGGGGAGGGAGACACACGCCCTGGCCCCCCTGGCCCCTCCAGTCCCCCAGCTACCTTGCTGTGCCCCCTCAATCCCTCGTCTTATCTAGAATCTCAGGGTTGGAAGGGACCTTAGTAGGTCATCTAGTCCAACCCCCTGCTCAAAGCAGGACCAATCCCCAATTTTTGCCCCAGATCCCCAAATGGCCCCCTCATGGATTGAACTCACAGCCCTGGGTTTAGCAGGCCAATACTCAAACCACTGAGGCATCCCTCCCCCCTTGCTCCTCTTCCTCCTCCATTCCTTCCTCCCCTCACTGGGCCCTCTTCTCCCAGCACCATTTGAGGGGCACCTGAGTTGAAACGGTCCCTGTCTACACTGGAGGTGGAAGAATTCTCCTTTCTGACATTGTTTTCCCTTCTCTCTGGTAAGTGTTTTTTTTTTTATACTGTGTGTGTCATTATTTGGCCTCTTATTTAACTTCAGTTACAAAAATCGTCCATTTAAGTTGCTAACATCAGTAATTGGTTCATTATTCCGTCACTTCAATATGCGCTAAAGCTCATGGACAGGCTTCAGGTAGAGTCTGCATCATTTTATAACATAGTACCTTGTTTATTTGAACTACATCAACACGTAAAAGTAACTTCTCTGAACTCGTAATAATCTTATGTTCTAATGCAGCTGAAGTTCTTACAAAGTTAATGCTTGTTGCCCTGACAGCCTGAAAACACACACACATAATAATAGACCAGGGATTTTTAAAAAGTATTATTATAGTTTTTAACTAGTTTGGGGGATTGTATTGTTGTTTTTATAACTTGGTACTGCCTGTCAGAAAAGTGTAATGCACATATATTCTCTAACTCTTTATTCTTTCCAAGTTCATTAAGGATTACAGTTTTAGTTTTTTAACTGGTCTGGGCATTTCATATTTTTTCTCTCATGATTACTTTAAATTTTTTGAGTACTAAGTTCTAAAATTCCCTGACCTGTCCTGTCTAGAGTAATTATTATAACTTATTACCATATTTGTGCTTTGTCATTCATTGATTGTACCACTTTAAATAAATAATAGTATCCTTCTAGAATGTAAATTTAGCTTGTACTCACCTTAGAAGTTGCCAGTTTCATGGGGGGATGGGAAAAAAGCAACTATGGAATATGGATGAGTGTCACTAACATTAGCTAACATATAACTTTCAACACTGTGCAGGTGAAGGTCACTTATTTTCAAATTTGTATTTTTAAATTATATGATTTTAATTATATATTTGTATGAAAATAAATGCAGTTCCAAATCTGATACTAGTAGTAGTGGAGTCAAATGTTAGTGAGTCACATACAGGATTGTGATCGATAAGCATAATTTCCAAAATAATTAGAAAAATAAATTCCCATTCTTAATAAAAGAGGGAAAAAACATAATGTATATTAAAATGAAATAAGTTTTTTTAGTGGAGTGAAAAATAGTCGCCTAAATAGAGAAATGGCAGTAATACAAAGTGTCTGTTAGAGAGAGAGCCAGAGTTATTGCTTCACTGTGTGATAGCCTGATCCCTGAAGCATACCTCCATGTAGAGTTCCTTGTTGAATTCTTCTCTTTGTGGAGTGTTTCTAGTGTGTTAAGCAGACAGTTATCATGATTTATACAGCTTTTCATTTCACTGACAATTTTTTCCTTTGGTATCATAGAATCATAGAATCTCAGGGTTGGAAGGGACCTCAGGAGGTCATCTAGTCCAACCCCCTGCTCAAAGCAGGACCAACCCCAACTAGATCATCCCAGCCAGGGCTTTGTCAAGCCTGACCTAAAAAACCTCTAAGGAAGGAGATTCCACCACCTCCCTAGGCAACCCATTCCAGTGCTTCACCACCCTACTAGTGAAAAAGTTTTTCCTAATATCCAACCTAAACCTCCCCCTCTGCAACTTGAGACCATTACTCCTTGTTCTGTCATCTTCTACCACTGAGAACAGTCTAGATCCACCCCTAGAGTGTTTGTGAATGTGGGCGTTTTCGCTCTCCGTTTTCTCAGGGCTTGGTGTGGTGGTGGCCGCTGAGGAACTGGAGTTGTGTTTGCATGGTTGCAATACCTCGGCATCGTTGTGCTCAGCCCCGGCCTGAGGAGCTGAGCCTCAGACTATTCACTTGCTTTCTGCCCGCCCTGACTCAGGGCCAGGGCTTATCCTCTACCGCTTATGGGACCCGACCAGAGGTGTTCGGGCCCAAGACTATGGATTTCCCAATCTAACTAACCGGGTACAGCGAGGCGGGCTGGCGCCCCACCACCCCGCCGCCAACTGAGACTCCTACACAACCCAAAATGCCGTTAGCCTTCTTGGCAACAAGGGCACACTGTTGACTCATATTCAGCTTTTTGTCCACCGTAACCCCTAGGTCCTTTTCTGCAGAACTGCTGCCCAGCCATTCGGTCCCTAGTCTGTAGCAGTGCATGGGATTCTTCCGTCCTAAGTGAAAGACTCTGCACTTGTCCTTGTTGAACCTCATCAGATTTCTTTTGGCTCAATCCTCTAATTTGTCTAGGTCCCTCTGTATCCTATCCCTACCCTCCAGCGTATCAACCACTCCTCCCAGTGTAGTGTCATCTGCAAACTTGCTAAGGGTGCAGTCCACACCAGCCTCCAGATCGTTCCCAGAGAGGGGAAGTATTGCCTCTTAGAGGTGCCCAGGGGGGTGGTATATATTTGTCCAAGGTCACCGGGTGGGGGCTTGAGCCGGTTTTGCATTGTGTTATTGGAATGGAACCCCTAGATAATGAACCTGGCCCTTGTTGCTGCCAACTCTGATGGGCAGAAAGGTTACACGTCAAACCCAAGGACAAAACAAAAGACTCTGGTAAAAACCAACCACATAAACACAACTACGGTTCCTCAGCGGCCACCACCACACGAAGCCCTGAGAAAACTGAGCGAAAACGCCCACATTCACAAACCCGGAGCACACGCTCTAGGGGTTGTGAACGTGAGCAAAAACACACACATTCACAAACCCGGAGCACGCACTCTAGGGGTTGTGAATAAAAAAAACAAGGACTGAAAGCTCCTGCGATGCCGAGTTATTGCAACCACGCAAACACAACTCCAGTTCCTCAGCTGCCTACACGTTCCTAGAACTGATCACTCAGAGTAGTAAACTAATGTGTGTGGAAGTTAAGGTCCTGGGCGTCATGTTTTCTACACCATAGTGCTCCACACCGGGCATAGGCCCCACGTAATTTTGATTTTCTAAAGTGTTAAAAAAATGTGGAAAGTACCCTTTTCACCCTTCAAACCCCATCACCTGCGGTAGCTTGCTAAGCTTCATGGGCAAGAAGTTTAAAGAGTCTATCAAACGAATGCCCAGGGCCTTAACTTCCACACACATTAGTTTACTACCCTGAGTGATCAGTTCTAGGCACATCTTTTCCTTCAGTAACTGTCTAACGACAAAGTACGCATTGTAACCTTTGGAACTGTGCACTAGGAACATGTAGTCCCAAAACTGTTTGCCAATAAAGGTCTTAACAAACAGAAAGACACTCATCGCCCTTAAATTCCCATGAGTTTTCTGTCTTTAGGGACATAGCAAAAATGTAATTGGGAGTGTGCAACCCAGTCTCCTGCATGCATTTGAAATCATAAAAAAATATACTTTTCTGAGGATTCGGGCTTTCTAAGGCTGTCCATAAAACAGAAGTGACTGTCTACATCTCCAACGATCAAACCCTGACACTGCTTACACTGCCTCCCTTTACACCTGTGTCGCTTGTCCACGTAAGACTGACACTTATCACACAAAGTTTTAGACAGGCATTCAACTTGGTTTTTTGATGCACAGTCGATATGTCTGTCTAAACACTCTTTGGACTGACAATACAGTCTACAGCTAGGACACCTCAGCTGCACCCCCACGCTGTCTGAGCACGTTATGCTCAAGCAGAGGAGGCAACGATACCTGCAAGAGTGGTCGTGACTGTACACCGTGTGGCAAAACTCTCAATAATTTTTTGCTCCGAACAACTTTTTCACATCCAGAACCCCATAGTAATGCTCATCGTGCAACAGGATAAAATAAGTCTTAGGGTACACTGAGCCCCCCATTTTCTACATCACTGAGCGTAACCTTTTTTTGATCTGACCGCCCCAGGTCCTCATGCAACTTTCACAGAATCATAGAATCTCAGGGTTGGAAGGGACCTCAGGAGGTCATCTAGTCCAACCCCCTGCTCAAAGCAGGACCAACCCCAACTAAATCATCCCAGCCAGGACTTTGTCAAACCTGACCTAAAAAACCTCTAAGGAAGGAGATTCCACCACCTCCCTAGGTAACCCATTCCAGTGCTTCACCACCCTACTAGTGGAAAAGTTTTTCCTAATATCCAACCTAAACCTCCCCCTCTGCAACGTGAGACCATTACTCCTTGTTCTGTCATCTTCTACCACTGAGAACAGTCTAGATCCATCCTCTTTGGAACCCCCTTTCAGGTAGTTGAAAGCAGATATCAAATCCCCCCTCATTCTTCTCTTCTGCAGGCTAAACAATCCCAGTTCCCTCAGCCTCTCCTCATAAGTCATGTGCTCCAGCCCCCTAATCATTTTTGTTGCCCTCCGTTGGACTCTTTCCAATTTATCCACATCCTTCTTGTAGTGTGGGGCCCAAAACTGGACACAGTTCTCCAAATGAGGCCTCACCAGTGCCGAATAGAGGGGAATGATCACGTCCCTCGATCTGCTGGAAATGCCCCTCTCTTATACAACCCAAAATGCCGTTAGCCTTCTTGGCAACAAGGGCACATTGTTGACTCATATTCAGCTTTTCGTCCACCGTAACCCCTAGGTCCTTTTCTGCAGAACTGCTGCCCAGCCATTCGGTCCCTAGTCTGTAGCAGTGCATGGGATTCTTCCGTCTAAGTGCAGGACTCTGCACTTGTCCTTGTTGAACCTCATCATATTTCTTTTGGCCCAATCCTCTAATTTGTCTAGGTCCCTCTGTATCCTGTCCCTACCCTCCAGCGTATCAACCACTCCTCCCAGTTTAGTGTCATTTGCAAACTTGCTAAGGGTGCAGTCCACACCATCCTCCAGATCGTTAATGAAGATATTGAACAAAACCGGCCCCAGCACAGACCCTTGGGGCACTCCACTTGATACCGGCTGCCAACTAGACATGGAACCATTGATCACTACCCGTTGAGCCCGACCATCTAGCCAGTTTTCTATCCACCTTACCGTCCATTCACCCAGCCCATACTTCTTTAACTTGCTGGCAAGAATACTGTGGGAGACTGTATCAAAAGCTTTGCTAAAGTCAAGAAATAGCACATCCACTGCTTTCCCCTCGTCCACAGAGCCGGTTATCTCATTATAGAAGGCAATTAGGTTAGTCAGGTATGACTTGCCCTTGGTGAATCCAGGCTGACTGTTCCTGATCACTTTCCCCTCCTTTAAGTGGTTCAGAATTGATTCCTTGAGGACCTGTTCCATGATGTTTCCAGGGACTGAGGTGAGACTGACTAACAATTCTCGCCTCCGCTAACAATTCCGCGTCCGTAGGTTTATGGTCGGACGTGATGGCCAAGAGCCCACCCTCAAAACACAGGTTGGTACCGGTGTAAGTCAGGTCTACTAAACATTGTCTCTTTTTATGAATAATTTGACTACTGAGGATAGAATTTAAAACTCTACGAGCACCCTCACCCGTTTCTTACAACTGTCACAACGAGGCGCAACGTCCCATCAACATGCAACTCTCTATTGCTCTGTAGCAGCTTTGAGGTCTGGTTTAAGAAAGCCTCAGCAGACAGCTCATCCCTAGTTCTTCTGACCGAAAACAAAGAGTTAGTTAAATTACGGCTCTCTAAACGTAACTGAACGTAATCATCAGGGCCTACCCTACCATTAATGTCGTCATCAAGAACTAACTGTATCCCTCTGTGTATGGCTTCAACAACCTGTTGGGCTGAATTTATTTGCTCAAGATTGACAAAACGAAATTCCTCACAATACATCGACCCCCCCAAATCTAGGTAATTCACATTGCCAACTTCTCACTCTCTCCACATACACCTCTGCGTTTTCAGGGTTACTTGGGGGTTCCTCTACGGGACCATCAGCGGTATCTTCTACATCAGAGGCTATTTGAGAGTCAGACTCCGAGGCACCTCCGTGAGGGTCATCGGGAGTAGACGGGGACCCGGTTAGAGAGCCCTCTGGGAAATTTCCTAAACCAGAGTCTGATTTTTGCCTCCCCATTTTCAGATGAGCCAGTTTGAGAACCTCCACTAGGAGGCATCTTTTTTTTTTTCTTTTCCTTCATTACCTCTTTAGCCCTTTTAAAAAATTTTACAGCGACTCTGGCCTGGAAGTTTTTGGCAGCTATCTGTTTACCCCTCAAGAGCTGTCCCCCCTTTTGTTTACACCTGAGCTGATGTGTACCCTTGAGGTTGCCCTTTTTACCCAGGCCCCTTTCCACAGCTAGTCACGCCTGCTCAGAGCCACTTTTGGAAAAATTGAAGTATTTTTCAAAAAGTCACCCACCAGAGCTTTTGCATTTTTGATGTGGTTTCCAACCCTTCTTTCTTTTAGACCCCCTGAAGATACAGCAGTCACCAATATTCTGAATGAAGCGTCATATTTTCCCCAATTCTTCATCAGTTTTCTGAATGAAGCATCATACTTTTCCCAAATACTAGAATATGGGGAAGCTGTGACGAGCTTATGGTGTTGGGAGAATGGTTTGTCAGTCCTTGATTTTTTTATTCACAACCCCTAGAGTGTTTGTGAATGTGGGCGTTTTCGCTCTCCGTTTTCTCAGGGCTTGGTGTGGTGGTGGCCGCTGAGGAACTGGAGTTGTGTTTGCATGGTTGCAATACCTCGGCATCGCAGGAGCTTTCAGTTCTTGGTTTTTTATTCACAACCACTAGAGCGCATGCTCCGGGTTTGTGAATGTGGGTGTTTTCGCTCAGTTTTCTCAGGGCTTGGTGCGGTGGTGGCTGAGGAACTGTAGTTGTGTTTATGTGGTTGGTTTTTACCAGTTTTTTGTTTTGTCCATGGGTTTGACGTATATGAGGTTTGGACTGCCCTGATGCTTCATCTGCACTCTTGTGCTGTTTTGCGTTAGCGTTGTTAAAGGTGACAAAGCAGATTCTTGGTTCTTTGGCGGATTCCTGGTTCTGGTGGAGGTGTCCATGTAGCTCTAACTACAGCATTGTCAGGAGAGCTGCATATGCCTGATTAGGAGGGGGAAAAACATGTTACAAAACTGAACTTTACTATCTTTTGTAAACCTCATAAAACAATCAATAAGCAAAATATATTTACTGGGCTTCATCCATCCATCCATCCATCCATCAGTCACTGATGCTGGTGAATTTTCCTTTTCAGCTGTCTCTTTCCTTTTTCTTTGGAGCTTGTTTACCCTCTGGTGTAAGGATCTCTCAAGTTTTGACGGTACTGTGGAGCAAACACCATTATTATAAACCACATGAAACAGTCTTGTAAACTGACAAGAGCCCCGGCCCGGCGAGGACTTCCTCGCGCGCGGCAAAAGGCCGAGCAGCGCCCGCGGGTCTCGAACCCCCGGAGGGGCTGGGTTTTCAATAAATTGAAGTCGCGAAGTAACCGCTGAGCTAAAGCCGGCCCGAGGGCAAAATCCGTCCGTGGGCCCTAAGAGTTCTCAGCGGGGAGTGGCCATGCAAATATCTACAATGAGAGGTTAAACGTCATAGGCCCTGTAAATTGCCCTCCCCCAGGCGGGTCCTGGAAGGGGAAAGGCCAACCCGGCGCCTACCGCAAGTGCCTGGCTGGAACGTATCCACTACTCCCCTGCCAGGACTGATCCGTGCCAAAATGGCGGCGCCCAGAGAGGTGGGCACCGGCCAAATTGTCCAGATCGCTTGTAATAGACGAAATCGGTTTTTTTTATAAAAGCCGCTGTCGGAACTGCAGGAGCGCGGGCTCTGGGGCTTGTTGATGGGATCCTCGCTTTATTTCGGGCTTTGGGCGGGCTGGGAGTGGGCGGAGGTTTTCCTTATTATGCGCCTTGCAGGGTCCCGGGCGGCTGAGGAGGTGGGGTCTGGACGCCAGGGCGATACCGCTGAGCCCGAGAAGCTCAGTAGCAGACACCAGACAGGCCTCCAGCCTCCTCGGAACCTGCATGGCGCAGATCAAAGCCCAGCGTTCTTGGGAAGAGTTTTCCCCGCAGCGCAGTGGGGCGAGGAGCGCTGCGTATCCCGGTGTCTACGGCGCTGAGCTTCCCGCAGTCACAAACAGCTGGTGCGGCTGGTCCCCAGGACCCCGCCTGGTCAATGGGACGGTGAGGGGAGGGTCAGCGGCGCAGTCCCAGCCCAGGGAAGAGGACTGGGGGGAGGTGGTGAAACCTGGCTGGCCAGGAGCCAAAGCCCCCCCCCCCCTCTTCCCTAGAGTGGGATGCTGCAGCAGGGAAATAGTGCGTGGAAGCCCCTCTTTGTAGGGTGGGTGGGGGCCAGATGCTGTGTGCAACTCATACTCCCCTACCCTGATTTCCTTGGGGGGGGGGGGCAGATGCTGCATGCAAATCCTACTCCCCTACCCAGAGTTCCTTGTGGGGGTGGGGGCCCAGATGCTGCATACATGTCCCACTCCCCTCCCCCATGTTATTTCTAGTTATACTCTTGCCGCATATGACATTGTTACACATTCAAAATATTAAAATCATACACTTGTGTGTATTTACATTATTACTACAAAAAAGTATGGAATGTTTATACACCCCCCCCCCCCCCCACTCCCCTCCCTCTGAAATGGGTTTGGGTTGGTTTAAAAGGCAGTGCCACTTTCTTTTTTTTTGGTGAGACTTGGCAGTGCTTCCCTCCCCCCCCCTGCACAGTCACAACCAAAGCCCTGGCTGCAGTCCTATGCAGCATTGGGGGGGGGGGGGGGAGGGAGACACACGCCCTTGGCCCCCTGGCCCCTCCAGTCCCCCAGCTACCTTGCTGTGCCCCCTCAATCCCTCGTCTTATCATAGAATCTCAGGGTTGGAAGGGACCTTAGTAGGTCATCTAGTCCAACCCCCTGCTCAAAGCAGGACCAATCCCCAATTTTTGCCCCAGATCCCCAAATGGCCCCCTCATGGATTGAACTCACAACCCTGGGTTTAGCAGGCCAATACTCAAACCACTGAGCTATCCCTCCCCCCTTGCTCCTCTTCCTCCTCCATTCCTTCCTCCCCTCACTGGGCCCCTCTTCTCCCAGCACCATTTGAGGGGCACCTGAGTTGAAACGGTCCCCTGTCTACACTGGAGGGTGGAAGAATTCTCCTTTTCTGACATTGTTTTCCCTTCTCTCTGGTAAGTGTTTTTTTTTTTATACTGTGTGTGTCATTATTTGGCCTCTTATTTAACTTCAGTTACAAAAATCGTCCATTTAAGTTGCTAACATCAGTAATTGGTTCTTTATTCCGTCACTTCAATATGCGCTAAAGCTCATGGACAGGCTTCAGGTAGAGTCTGCATCATTTTATAACATAGTACCTTGTTTATTTGAACTACATCAACACGTAAAAGTAACTTCTCTGAACTCGTAATAATCTTATGTTCTAATGCAGCTGAAGTTCTTACAAAGTTAATGCTTGTTGCCCTGACAGCCTGAAAACACACACACATAATAATAGACCAGGGATTTTTAAAAAGTATTATTATAGTTTTTAACTAGTTTGGGGGATTGTATTGTTGTTTTTATAACTTGGTACTGCCTGTCGAAAAGTGTAATGCACATATATTCTCTAACTTTATTCTTTCCAAGTTCATTAAGGATTACAGTTTTAGTTTTTTAACTGGTCTGGGCATTTCATAATTTTTTCTCTCATGATTACTTTAAATTTTTTGAGTACTAAGTTCTAAAATTCCTGACCTGTCCTGTCTAGAGTAATTATTATAACTTATTACCATATTGTGCTTTGTCATTCATTGATTGTACCACTTTAAATAAATAATAGTATCCTTCTAGAATGTAAATTTAGCTTGTACTCACCTTAGAAGTGCCAGTTTCATGGGGGGATGGGAAAAAAGCAACTATGGAATATGGATGAGTGTCACTAACATTAGCTAAACATATAACTTTCAACACTGTGCAGGTGAAGGTCACTTATTTTCAAATTGTATTTTTAATTATATGATTTTAATTATATATTTGTATGAAAATAAATGCAGTTCCAAATCTGATACTAGTAGTAGTGGAGTCAAATGTTAGTGAGTCACATACAGGATTGTGATCGATAAGCATAATTTCCAAAATAATTAGAAAAATAAATTCCCATTCTTAATAAAAGAGGGAAAAAACATAATGTATATTAAAATGAAATAAGTTTTTTTAGTGGAGTGAAAAATAGTCGCCTAAATAGAGAAATGGCAGTAATACAAAGTGTCTGTTAGAGAGAGAGCCAGAGTTATTGCTTCACTGTGTGATAGCCTGATCCCTGAAGCATACCTCCATGTAGAGTTCCTTGTTGAATTCTTCTCTTTGTGGAGTGTTTCTAGTGTGTTAAGCAGACAGTTATCATGATTTATACAGCTTTTCATTTCACTGACAATTTTTTCCTTTGGTATCATAGAATCATAGAATCTCAGGGTTGGAAGGGACCTCAGGAGGTCATCTAGTCCAACCCCCTGCTCAAAGCAGGACCAACCCCAACTAGATCATCCCAGCCAGGGCTTTGTCAAGCCTGACCTAAAAAACCTCTAAGGAAGGAGATTCCACCACCTCCCTAGGCAACCCATTCCAGTGCTTCACCACCCTACTAGTGAAAAAGTTTTTCCTAATATCCAACCTAAACCTCCCCCTCTGCAACTTGAGACCATTACTCCTTGTTCTGTCATCTTCTACCACTGAGAACAGTCTAGATCCACCCCTAGAGTGTTTGTGAATGTGGGCGTTTTCGCTCTCCGTTTTCTCAGGGCTTGGTGTGGTGGTGGCCGCTGAGGAACTGGAGTTGTGTTTGCATGGTTGCAATACCTCGGCATCGTTGTGCTCAGCCCCGGCCTGAGGAGCTGAGCCTCAGACTATTCACTTGCTTTCTGCCCGCCCTGACTCAGGGCCAGGGCTTATCCTCTACCGCTTATGGGACCCGACCAGAGGTGTTCGGGCCCAAGACTATGGATTTCCCAATCTAACTAACCGGGTACAGCGAGGCGGGCTGGCGCCCCACCACCCCGCCGCCAACTGAGACTCCTACACAACCCAAAATGCCGTTAGCCTTCTTGGCAACAAGGGCACACTGTTGACTCATATTCAGCTTTTTGTCCACCGTAACCCCTAGGTCCTTTTCTGCAGAACTGCTGCCCAGCCATTCGGTCCCTAGTCTGTAGCAGTGCATGGGATTCTTCCGTCCTAAGTGAAAGACTCTGCACTTGTCCTTGTTGAACCTCATCAGATTTCTTTTGGCTCAATCCTCTAATTTGTCTAGGTCCCTCTGTATCCTATCCCTACCCTCCAGCGTATCAACCACTCCTCCCAGTGTAGTGTCATCTGCAAACTTGCTAAGGGTGTAGTCCACACCAGCCTCCAGATCGTTCCCAGAGAGGGGAAGTATTGCCTCTTAGAGGTGCCCAGGGGGGTGGTATATATTTGTCCAAGGTCACCGGGTGGGGGCTTGAGCCGGTTTTGCATTGTGTTATTGGAATGGAACCCCTAGATAATGAACCTGGCCCTTGTTGCTGCCAACTCTGATGGGCAGAAAGGTTACACGTCAAACCCAAGGACAAAACAAAAGACTCTGGTAAAAACCAACCACATAAACACAACTACGGTTCCTCAGCGGCCACCACCACACGAAGCCCTGAGAAAACTGAGCGAAAACGCCCACATTCACAAACCCGGAGCACACGCTCTAGGGGTTGTGAACGTGAGCAAAAACACACACATTCACAAACCCGGAGCACGCACTCTAGGGGTTGTGAATAAAAAAAACAAGGACTGAAAGCTCCTGCGATGCCGAGTTATTGCAACCACGCAAACACAACTCCAGTTCCTCAGCTGCCTACACGTTCCTAGAACTGATCACTCAGAGTAGTAAACTAATGTGTGTGGAAGTTAAGGTCCTGGGCGTCATGTTTTCTACACCATAGTGCTCCACACCGGGCATAGGCCCCACGTAATTTTGATTTTCTAAAGTGTTAAAAAAATGTGGAAAGTACCCTTTTCACCCTTCAAACCCCATCACCTGCGGTAGCTTGCTAAGCTTCATGGGCAAGAAGTTTAAAGAGTCTATCAAACGAATGCCCAGGGCCTTAACTTCCACACACATTAGTTTACTACCCTGAGTGATCAGTTCTAGGCACATCTTTTCCTTCAGTAACTGTCTAACGACAAAGTACGCATTGTAACCTTTGGAACTGTGCACTAGGAACATGTAGTCCCAAAACTGTTTGCCAATAAAGGTCTTAACAAACAGAAAGACACTCATCGCCCTTAAATTCCCATGAGTTTTCTGTCTTTAGGGACATAGCAAAAATGTAATTGGGAGTGTGCAACCCAGTCTCCTGCATGCATTTGAAATCATAAAAAAATATACTTTTCTGAGGATTCGGGCTTTCTAAGGCTGTCCATAAAACAGAAGTGACTGTCTACATCTCCAACGATCAAACCCTGACACTGCTTACACTGCCTCCCTTTACACCTGTGTCGCTTGTCCACGTAAGACTGACACTTATCACACAAAGTTTTAGACAGGCATTCAACTTGGTTTTTTGATGCACAGTCGATATGTCTGTCTAAACACTCTTTGGACTGACAATACAGTCTACAGCTAGGACACCTCAGCTGCACCCCCACGCTGTCTGAGCACGTTATGCTCAAGCAGAGGAGGCAACGATACCTGCAAGAGTGGTCGTGACTGTACACCGTGTGGCAAAACTCTCAATAATTTTTTGCTCCGAACAACTTTTTCACATCCAGAACCCCATAGTAATGCTCATCGTGCAACAGGATAAAATAAGTCTTAGGGTACACTGAGCCCCCCATTTTCTACATCACTGAGCGTAACCTTTTTTTGATCTGACCGCCCCAGGTCCTCATGCAACTTTCACAGAATCATAGAATCTCAGGGTTGGAAGGGACCTCAGGAGGTCATCTAGTCCAACCCCCTGCTCAAAGCAGGACCAACCCCAACTAAATCATCCCAGCCAGGACTTTGTCAAACCTGACCTAAAAAACCTCTAAGGAAGGAGATTCCACCACCTCCCTAGGTAACCCATTCCAGTGCTTCACCACCCTACTAGTGGAAAAGTTTTTCCTAATATCCAACCTAAACCTCCCCCTCTGCAACGTGAGACCATTACTCCTTGTTCTGTCATCTTCTACCACTGAGAACAGTCTAGATCCATCCTCTTTGGAACCCCCTTTCAGGTAGTTGAAAGCAGATATCAAATCCCCCCTCATTCTTCTCTTCTGCAGGCTAAACAATCCCAGTTCCCTCAGCCTCTCCTCATAAGTCATGTGCTCCAGCCCCCTAATCATTTTTGTTGCCCTCCGTTGGACTCTTTCCAATTTATCCACATCCTTCTTGTAGTGTGGGGCCCAAAACTGGACACAGTTCTCCAAATGAGGCCTCACCAGTGCCGAATAGAGGGGAATGATCACGTCCCTCGATCTGCTGGAAATGCCCCTACTTATACAACCCAAAATGCCGTTAGCCTTCTTGGCAACAAGGGCACATTGTTGACTCATATTCAGCTTTTCGTCCACCGTAACCCCTAGGTCCTTTTCTGCAGAACTGCTGCCCAGCCATTCGGTCCCTAGTCTGTAGCAGTGCATGGGATTCTTCCGTCTAAGTGCAGGACTCTGCACTTGTCCTTGTTGAACCTCATCATATTTCTTTTGGCCCAATCCTCTAATTTGTCTAGGTCCCTCTGTATCCTGTCCCTACCCTCCAGCGTATCAACCACTCCTCCCAGTTTAGTGTCATTTGCAAACTTGCTAAGGGTGCAGTCCACACCATCCTCCAGATCGTTAATGAAGATATTGAACAAAACCGGCCCCAGCACAGACCCTTGGGGCACTCCACTTGATACCGGCTGCCAACTAGACATGGAACCATTGATCACTACCCGTTGAGCCCGACCATCTAGCCAGTTTTCTATCCACCTTACCGTCCATTCACCCAGCCCATACTTCTTTAACTTGCTGGCAAGAATACTGTGGGAGACTGTATCAAAAGCTTTGCTAAAGTCAAGAAATAGCACATCCACTGCTTTCCCCTCGTCCACAGAGCCGGTTATCTCATTATAGAAGGCAATTAGGTTAGTCAGGTATGACTTGCCCTTGGTGAATCCAGGCTGACTGTTCCTGATCACTTTCCCCTCCTTTAAGTGGTTCAGAATTGATTCCTTGAGGACCTGTTCCATGATGTTTCCAGGGACTGAGGTGAGACTGACTAACAATTCTCGCCTCCGCTAACAATTCCGCGTCCGTAGGTTTATGGTCGGACGTGATGGCCAAGAGCCCACCCTCAAAACACAGGTTGGTACCGGTGTAAGTCAGGTCTACTAAACATTGTCTCTTTTTATGAATAATTTGACTACTGAGGATAGAATTTAAAACTCTACGAGCACCCTCACCCGTTTCTTACAACTGTCACAACGAGGCGCAACGTCCCATCAACATGCAACTCTCTATTGCTCTGTAGCAGCTTTGAGGTCTGGTTTAAGAAAGCCTCAGCAGACAGCTCATCCCTAGTTCTTCTGACCGAAAACAAAGAGTTAGTTAAATTACGGCTCTCTAAACGTAACTGAACGTAATCATCAGGGCCTACCCTACCATTAATGTCGTCATCAAGAACTAACTGTATCCCTCTGTGTATGGCTTCAACAACCTGTTGGGCTGAATTTATTTGCTCAAGATTGACAAAACGAAATTCCTCACAATACATCGACCCCCCCAAATCTAGGTAATTCACATTGCCAACTTCTCACTCTCTCCACATACACCTCTGCGTTTTCAGGGTTACTTGGGGGTTCCTCTACAGGACCATCAGCGGTATCTTCTACATCAGAGGCTATTTGAGAGTCAGACTCCGAGGCACCTCCGTGAGGGTCATCGGGAGTAGACGGGGACCCGGTTAGAGAGCCCTCTGGGAAATTTCCTAAACCAGAGTCTGATTTTTGCCTCCCCATTTTCAGATGAGCCAGTTTGAGAACCTCCACTAGGAGGCATCTTTTTTTTTTTCTTTTCCTTCATTACCTCTTTAGCCCTTTTAAAAAATTTTACAGCGACTCTGGCCTGGAAGTTTTTGGCAGCTATCTGTTTACCCCTCAAGAGCTGTCCCCCCTTTTGTTTACACCTGAGCTGATGTGTACCCTTGAGGTTGCCCTTTTTACCCAGGCCCCTTTCCACAGCTAGTCACGCCTGCTCAGAGCCACTTTTGGAAAAATTGAAGTATTTTTCAAAAAGTCACCCACCAGAGCTTTTGCATTTTTGATGTGGTTTCCAACCCTTCTTTCTTTTAGACCCCCTGAAGATACAGCAGTCACCAATATTCTGAATGAAGCGTCATATTTTCCCCAATTCTTCATCAGTTTTCTGAATGAAGCATCATACTTTTCCCAAATACTAGAATATGGGGAAGCTGTGACGAGCTTATGGTGTTGGGAGAATGGTTTGTCAGTCCTTGATTTTTTTATTCACAACCCCTAGAGTGTTTGTGAATGTGGGCGTTTTCGCTCTCCGTTTTCTCAGGGCTTGGTGTGGTGGTGGCCGCTGAGGAACTGGAGTTGTGTTTGCATGGTTGCAATACCTCGGCATCGCAGGAGCTTTCAGTTCTTGGTTTTTTATTCACAACCACTAGAGCGCATGCTCCGGGTTTGTGAATGTGGGTGTTTTCGCTCAGTTTTCTCAGGGCTTGGTGCGGTGGTGGCTGAGGAACTGTAGTTGTGTTTATGTGGTTGGTTTTTACCAGTTTTTTGTTTTGTCCATGGGTTTGACGTATATGAGGTTTGGACTGCCCTGATGCTTCATCTGCACTCTTGTGCTGTTTTGCGTTAGCGTTGTTAAAGGTGACAAAGCAGATTCTTGGTTCTTTGGCGGATTCCTGGTTCTGGTGGAGGTGTCCATGTAGCTCTAACTACAGCATTGTCAGGAGAGCTGCATATGCCTGATTAGGAGGGGGAAAAACATGTTACAAAACTGAACTTTACTATCTTTTGTAAACCTCATAAAACAATCAATAAGCAAAATATATTTACTGGGCTTCATCCATCCATCCATCCATCCATCAGTCACTGATGCTGGTGAATTTTCCTTTTCAGCTGTCTCTTTCCTTTTTCTTTGGAGCTTGTTTACCCTCTGGTGTAAGGATCTCTCAAGTTTTGACGGTACTGTGGAGCAAACACCATTATTATAAACCACATGAAACAGTCTTGTAAACTGACAAGAGCCCCGGCCCGGCGAGGACTTCCTCGCGCGCGGCAAAAGGCCGAGCAGCGCCCGCGGGTCTCGAACCCCCGGAGGGGCTGGGTTTTCAATAAATTGAAGTCGCGAAGTAACCGCTGAGCTAAAGCCGGCCCGAGGGCAAAATCCGTCCGTGGGCCCTAAGAGTTCTCAGCGGGGAGTGGCCATGCAAATATCTACAATGAGAGGTTAAACGTCATAGGCCCTGTAAATTGCCCTCCCCCAGGCGGGTCCTGGAAGGGGAAAGGCCAACCCGGCGCCTACCGCAAGTGCCTGGCTGGAACGTATCCACTACTCCCCTGCCAGGACTGATCCGTGCCAAAATGGCGGCGCCCAGAGAGGTGGGCACCGGCCAAATTGTCCAGATCGCTTGTAATAGACGAAATCGGTTTTTTTTATAAAAGCCGCTGTCGGAACTGCAGGAGCGCGGGCTCTGGGGCTTGTTGATGGGATCCTCGCTTTATTTCGGGCTTTGGGCGGGCTGGGAGTGGGCGGAGGTTTTCCTTATTATGCGCCTTGCAGGGTCCCGGGCGGCTGAGGAGGTGGGGTCTGGACGCCAGGGCGATACCGCTGAGCCCGAGAAGCTCAGTAGCAGACACCAGACAGGCCTCCAGCCTCCTCGGAACCTGCATGGCGCAGATCAAAGCCCAGCGTTCTTGGGAAGAGTTTTCCCCGCAGCGCAGTGGGGCGAGGAGCGCTGCGTATCCCGGTGTCTACGGCGCTGAGCTTCCCGCAGTCACAAACAGCTGGTGCGGCTGGTCCCCAGGACCCCGCCTGGTCAATGGGACGGTGAGGGGAGGGTCAGCGGCGCAGTCCCAGCCCAGGGAAGAGGACTGGGGGGAGGTGGTGAAACCTGGCTGGCCAGGAGCCAAAGCCCCCCCCCCCCCCTCTTCCCTAGAGTGGGATGCTGCAGCAGGGAAATAGTGCGTGGAAGCCCCTCTTTGTAGGGTGGGTGGGGGCCAGATGCTGTGTGCAACTCATACTCCCCTACCCTGATTTCCTTGGGGGGGGGGGGGCAGATGCTGCATGCAAATCCTACTCCCCTACCCAGAGTTCCTTGTGGGGGTGGGGGCCCAGATGCTGCATACATGTCCCACTCCCCTCCCCCATGTTATTTCTAGTTATACTCTTGCCGCATATGACATTGTTACACATTCAAAATATTAAAATCATACACTTGTGTGTATTTACATTATTACTACAAAAAAGTATGGAATGTTTATACACCCCCCCCCCCACTCCCCTCCCTCTGAAATGGGTTTGGGTTGGTTTAAAAGGCAGTGCCACTTTCTTTTTTTTTGGTGAGACTTGGCAGTGCTTCCCTCCCCCCCCCTGCACAGTCACAACCAAAGCCCTGGCTGCAGTCCTATGCAGCATTGGGGGGGGGGGGGGGGGGGAGGGAGACACACGCCCTTGGCCCCCTGGCCCCTCCAGTCCCCCAGCTACCTTGCTGTGCCCCCTCAATCCCTCGTCTTATCATAGAATCTCAGGGTTGGAAGGGACCTTAGTAGGTCATCTAGTCCAACCCCCTGCTCAAAGCAGGACCAATCCCCAATTTTTGCCCCAGATCCCCAAATGGCCCCCTCATGGATTGAACTCACAACCCTGGGTTTAGCAGGCCAATACTCAAACCACTGAGCTATCCCTCCCCCCTTGCTCCTCTTCCTCCTCCATTCCTTCCTCCCCTCACTGGGCCCCTCTTCTCCCAGCACCATTTGAGGGGCACCTGAGTTGAAACGGTCCCCTGTCTACACTGGAGGGTGGAAGAATTCTCCTTTTCTGACATTGTTTTCCCTTCTCTCTGGTAAGTGTTTTTTTTTTTATACTGTGTGTGTCATTATTTGGCCTCTTATTTAACTTCAGTTACAAAAATCGTCCATTTAAGTTGCTAACATCAGTAATTGGTTCTTTATTCCGTCACTTCAATATGCGCTAAAGCTCATGGACAGGCTTCAGGTAGAGTCTGCATCATTTTATAACATAGTACCTTGTTTATTTGAACTACATCAACACGTAAAAGTAACTTCTCTGAACTCGTAATAATCTTATGTTCTAATGCAGCTGAAGTTCTTACAAAGTTAATGCTTGTTGCCCTGACAGCCTGAAAACACACACACATAATAATAGACCAGGGATTTTTAAAAAGTATTATTATAGTTTTTAACTAGTTTGGGGGATTGTATTGTTGTTTTTATAACTTGGTACTGCCTGTCGAAAAGTGTAATGCACATATATTCTCTAACTTTATTCTTTCCAAGTTCATTAAGGATTACAGTTTTAGTTTTTTAACTGGTCTGGGCATTTCATAATTTTTTCTCTCATGATTACTTTAAATTTTTTGAGTACTAAGTTCTAAAATTCCTGACCTGTCCTGTCTAGAGTAATTATTATAACTTATTACCATATTGTGCTTTGTCATTCATTGATTGTACCACTTTAAATAAATAATAGTATCCTTCTAGAATGTAAATTTAGCTTGTACTCACCTTAGAAGTGCCAGTTTCATGGGGGGATGGGAAAAAAGCAACTATGGAATATGGATGAGTGTCACTAACATTAGCTAAACATATAACTTTCAACACTGTGCAGGTGAAGGTCACTTATTTTCAAATTGTATTTTTAATTATATGATTTTAATTATATATTTGTATGAAAATAAATGCAGTTCCAAATCTGATACTAGTAGTAGTGGAGTCAAATGTTAGTGAGTCACATACAGGATTGTGATCGATAAGCATAATTTCCAAAATAATTAGAAAAATAAATTCCCATTCTTAATAAAAGAGGGAAAAAACATAATGTATATTAAAATGAAATAAGTTTTTTTAGTGGAGTGAAAAATAGTCGCCTAAATAGAGAAATGGCAGTAATACAAAGTGTCTGTTAGAGAGAGAGCCAGAGTTATTGCTTCACTGTGTGATAGCCTGATCCCTGAAGCATACCTCCATGTAGAGTTCCTTGTTGAATTCTTCTCTTTGTGGAGTGTTTCTAGTGTGTTAAGCAGACAGTTATCATGATTTATACAGCTTTTCATTTCACTGACAATTTTTTCCTTTGGTATCATAGAATCATAGAATCTCAGGGTTGGAAGGGACCTCAGGAGGTCATCTAGTCCAACCCCCTGCTCAAAGCAGGACCAACCCCAACTAGATCATCCCAGCCAGGGCTTTGTCAAGCCTGACCTAAAAAACCTCTAAGGAAGGAGATTCCACCACCTCCCTAGGCAACCCATTCCAGTGCTTCACCACCCTACTAGTGAAAAAGTTTTTCCTAATATCCAACCTAAACCTCCCCCTCTGCAACTTGAGACCATTACTCCTTGTTCTGTCATCTTCTACCACTGAGAACAGTCTAGATCCACCCCTAGAGTGTTTGTGAATGTGGGCGTTTTCGCTCTCCGTTTTCTCAGGGCTTGGTGTGGTGGTGGCCGCTGAGGAACTGGAGTTGTGTTTGCATGGTTGCAATACCTCGGCATCGTTGTGCTCAGCCCCGGCCTGAGGAGCTGAGCCTCAGACTATTCACTTGCTTTCTGCCCGCCCTGACTCAGGGCCAGGGCTTATCCTCTACCGCTTATGGGACCCGACCAGAGGTGTTCGGGCCCAAGACTATGGATTTCCCAATCTAACTAACCGGGTACAGCGAGGCGGGCTGGCGCCCCACCACCCCGCCGCCAACTGAGACTCCTACACAACCCAAAATGCCGTTAGCCTTCTTGGCAACAAGGGCACACTGTTGACTCATATTCAGCTTTTTGTCCACCGTAACCCCTAGGTCCTTTTCTGCAGAACTGCTGCCCAGCCATTCGGTCCCTAGTCTGTAGCAGTGCATGGGATTCTTCCGTCCTAAGTGAAAGACTCTGCACTTGTCCTTGTTGAACCTCATCAGATTTCTTTTGGCTCAATCCTCTAATTTGTCTAGGTCCCTCTGTATCCTATCCCTACCCTCCAGCGTATCAACCACTCCTCCCAGTGTAGTGTCATCTGCAAACTTGCTAAGGGTGCAGTCCACACCAGCCTCCAGATCGTTCCCAGAGAGGGGAAGTATTGCCTCTTAGAGGTGCCCAGGGGGGTGGTATATATTTGTCCAAGGTCACCGGGTGGGGGCTTGAGCCGGTTTTGCATTGTGTTATTGGAATGGAACCCCTAGATAATGAACCTGGCCCTTGTTGCTGCCAACTCTGATGGGCAGAAAGGTTACACGTCAAACCCAAGGACAAAACAAAAGACTCTGGTAAAAACCAACCACATAAACACAACTACGGTTCCTCAGCGGCCACCACCACACGAAGCCCTGAGAAAACTGAGCGAAAACGCCCACATTCACAAACCCGGAGCACACGCTCTAGGGGTTGTGAACGTGAGCAAAAACACACACATTCACAAACCCGGAGCACGCACTCTAGGGGTTGTGAATAAAAAAAACAAGGACTGAAAGCTCCTGCGATGCCGAGTTATTGCAACCACGCAAACACAACTCCAGTTCCTCAGCTGCCTACACGTTCCTAGAACTGATCACTCAGAGTAGTAAACTAATGTGTGTGGAAGTTAAGGTCCTGGGCGTCATGTTTTCTACACCATAGTGCTCCACACCGGGCATAGGCCCCACGTAATTTTGATTTTCTAAAGTGTTAAAAAAATGTGGAAAGTACCCTTTTCACCCTTCAAACCCCATCACCTGCGGTAGCTTGCTAAGCTTCATGGGCAAGAAGTTTAAAGAGTCTATCAAACGAATGCCCAGGGCCTTAACTTCCACACACATTAGTTTACTACCCTGAGTGATCAGTTCTAGGCACATCTTTTCCTTCAGTAACTGTCTAACGACAAAGTACGCATTGTAACCTTTGGAACTGTGCACTAGGAACATGTAGTCCCAAAACTGTTTGCCAATAAAGGTCTTAACAAACAGAAAGACACTCATCGCCCTTAAATTCCCATGAGTTTTCTGTCTTTAGGGACATAGCAAAAATGTAATTGGGAGTGTGCAACCCAGTCTCCTGCATGCATTTGAAATCATAAAAAAATATACTTTTCTGAGGATTCGGGCTTTCTAAGGCTGTCCATAAAACAGAAGTGACTGTCTACATCTCCAACGATCAAACCCTGACACTGCTTACACTGCCTCCCTTTACACCTGTGTCGCTTGTCCACGTAAGACTGACACTTATCACACAAAGTTTTAGACAGGCATTCAACTTGGTTTTTTGATGCACAGTCGATATGTCTGTCTAAACACTCTTTGGACTGACAATACAGTCTACAGCTAGGACACCTCAGCTGCACCCCCACGCTGTCTGAGCACGTTATGCTCAAGCAGAGGAGGCAACGATACCTGCAAGAGTGGTCGTGACTGTACACCGTGTGGCAAAACTCTCAATAATTTTTTGCTCCGAACAACTTTTTCACATCCAGAACCCCATAGTAATGCTCATCGTGCAACAGGATAAAATAAGTCTTAGGGTACACTGAGCCCCCCATTTTCTACATCACTGAGCGTAACCTTTTTTTGATCTGACCGCCCCAGGTCCTCATGCAACTTTCACAGAATCATAGAATCTCAGGGTTGGAAGGGACCTCAGGAGGTCATCTAGTCCAACCCCCTGCTCAAAGCAGGACCAACCCCAACTAAATCATCCCAGCCAGGACTTTGTCAAACCTGACCTAAAAAACCTCTAAGGAAGGAGATTCCACCACCTCCCTAGGTAACCCATTCCAGTGCTTCACCACCCTACTAGTGGAAAAGTTTTTCCTAATATCCAACCTAAACCTCTCCCTCTGCAACGTGAGACCATTACTCCTTGTTCTGTCATCTTCTACCACTGAGAACAGTCTAGATCCATCCTCTTTGGAACCCCCTTTCAGGTAGTTGAAAGCAGATATCAAATCCCCCCTCATTCTTCTCTTCTGCAGGCTAAACAATCCCAGTTCCCTCAGCCTCTCCTCATAAGTCATGTGCTCCAGCCCCCTAATCATTTTTGTTGCCCTCCGTTGGACTCTTTCCAATTTATCCACATCCTTCTTGTAGTGTGGGGCCCAAAACTGGACACAGTTCTCCAAATGAGGCCTCACCAGTGCCGAATAGAGGGGAATGATCACGTCCCTCGATCTGCTGGAAATGCCCCTCTCTTATACAACCCAAAATGCCGTTAGCCTTCTTGGCAACAAGGGCACATTGTTGACTCATATTCAGCTTTTCGTCCACCGTAACCCCTAGGTCCTTTTCTGCAGAACTGCTGCCCAGCCATTCGGTCCCTAGTCTGTAGCAGTGCATGGGATTCTTCCGTCTAAGTGCAGGACTCTGCACTTGTCCTTGTTGAACCTCATCATATTTCTTTTGGCCCAATCCTCTAATTTGTCTAGGTCCCTCTGTATCCTGTCCCTACCCTCCAGCGTATCAACCACTCCTCCCAGTTTAGTGTCATTTGCAAACTTGCTAAGGGTGCAGTCCACACCATCCTCCAGATCGTTAATGAAGATATTGAACAAAACCGGCCCCAGCACAGACCCTTGGGGCACTCCACTTGATACCGGCTGCCAACTAGACATGGAACCATTGATCACTACCCGTTGAGCCCGACCATCTAGCCAGTTTTCTATCCACCTTACCGTCCATTCACCCAGCCCATACTTCTTTAACTTGCTGGCAAGAATACTGTGGGAGACTGTATCAAAAGCTTTGCTAAAGTCAAGAAATAGCACATCCACTGCTTTCCCCTCGTCCACAGAGCCGGTTATCTCATTATAGAAGGCAATTAGGTTAGTCAGGTATGACTTGCCCTTGGTGAATCCAGGCTGACTGTTCCTGATCACTTTCCCCTCCTTTAAGTGGTTCAGAATTGATTCCTTGAGGACCTGTTCCATGATGTTTCCAGGGACTGAGGTGAGACTGACTAACAATTCTCGCCTCCGCTAACAATTCCGCGTCCGTAGGTTTATGGTCGGACGTGATGGCCAAGAGCCCACCCTCAAAACACAGGTTGGTACCGGTGTAAGTCAGGTCTACTAAACATTGTCTCTTTTTATGAATAATTTGACTACTGAGGATAGAATTTAAAACTCTACGAGCACCCTCACCCGTTTCTTACAACTGTCACAACGAGGCGCAACGTCCCATCAACATGCAACTCTCTATTGCTCTGTAGCAGCTTTGAGGTCTGGTTTAAGAAAGCCTCAGCAGACAGCTCATCCCTAGTTCTTCTGACCGAAAACAAAGAGTTAGTTAAATTACGGCTCTCTAAACGTAACTGAACGTAATCATCAGGGCCTACCCTACCATTAATGTCGTCATCAAGAACTAACTGTATCCCTCTGTGTATGGCTTCAACAACCTGTTGGGCTGAATTTATTTGCTCAAGATTGACAAAACGAAATTCCTCACAATACATCGACCCCCCCAAATCTAGGTAATTCACATTGCCAACTTCTCACTCTCTCCACATACACCTCTGCGTTTTCAGGGTTACTTGGGGGTTCCTCTACGGGACCATCAGCGGTATCTTCTACATCAGAGGCTATTTGAGAGTCAGACTCCGAGGCACCTCCGTGAGGGTCATCGGGAGTAGACGGGGACCCGGTTAGAGAGCCCTCTGGGAAATTTCCTAAACCAGAGTCTGATTTTTGCCTCCCCATTTTCAGATGAGCCAGTTTGAGAACCTCCACTAGGAGGCATCTTTTTTTTTTTCTTTTCCTTCATTACCTCTTTAGCCCTTTTAAAAAATTTTACAGCGACTCTGGCCTGGAAGTTTTTGGCAGCTATCTGTTTACCCCTCAAGAGCTGTCCCCCCTTTTGTTTACACCTGAGCTGATGTGTACCCTTGAGGTTGCCCTTTTTACCCAGGCCCCTTTCCACAGCTAGTCACGCCTGCTCAGAGCCACTTTTGGAAAAATTGAAGTATTTTTCAAAAAGTCACCCACCAGAGCTTTTGCATTTTTGATGTGGTTTCCAACCCTTCTTTCTTTTAGACCCCCTGAAGATACAGCAGTCACCAATATTCTGAATGAAGCGTCATATTTTCCCCAATTCTTCATCAGTTTTCTGAATGAAGCATCATACTTTTCCCAAATACTAGAATATGGGGAAGCTGTGACGAGCTTATGGTGTTGGGAGAATGGTTTGTCAGTCCTTGATTTTTTTATTCACAACCCCTAGAGTGTTTGTGAATGTGGGCGTTTTCGCTCTCCGTTTTCTCAGGGCTTGGTGTGGTGGTGGCCGCTGAGGAACTGGAGTTGTGTTTGCATGGTTGCAATACCTCGGCATCGCAGGAGCTTTCAGTTCTTGGTTTTTTATTCACAACCACTAGAGCGCATGCTCCGGGTTTGTGAATGTGGGTGTTTTCGCTCAGTTTTCTCAGGGCTTGGTGCGGTGGTGGCTGAGGAACTGTAGTTGTGTTTATGTGGTTGGTTTTTACCAGTTTTTTGTTTTGTCCATGGGTTTGACGTATATGAGGTTTGGACTGCCCTGATGCTTCATCTGCACTCTTGTGCTGTTTTGCGTTAGCGTTGTTAAAGGTGACAAAGCAGATTCTTGGTTCTTTGGCGGATTCCTGGTTCTGGTGGAGGTGTCCATGTAGCTCTAACTACAGCATTGTCAGGAGAGCTGCATATGCCTGATTAGGAGGGGGAAAAACATGTTACAAAACTGAACTTTACTATCTTTTGTAAACCTCATAAAACAATCAATAAGCAAAATATATTTACTGGGCTTCATCCATCCATCCATCCATCCATCAGTCACTGATGCTGGTGAATTTTCCTTTTCAGCTGTCTCTTTCCTTTTTCTTTGGAGCTTGTTTACCCTCTGGTGTAAGGATCTCTCAAGTTTTGACGGTACTGTGGAGCAAACACCATTATTATAAACCACATGAAACAGTCTTGTAAACTGACAAGAGCCCCGGCCCGGCGAGGACTTCCTCGCGCGCGGCAAAAGGCCGAGCAGCGCCCGCGGGTCTCGAACCCCCGGAGGGGCTGGGTTTTCAATAAATTGAAGTCGCGAAGTAACCGCTGAGCTAAAGCCGGCCCGAGGGCAAAATCCGTCCGTGGGCCCTAAGAGTTCTCAGCGGGGAGTGGCCATGCAAATATCTACAATGAGAGGTTAAACGTCATAGGCCCTGTAAATTGCCCTCCCCCAGGCGGGTCCTGGAAGGGGAAAGGCCAACCCGGCGCCTACCGCAAGTGCCTGGCTGGAACGTATCCACTACTCCCCTGCCAGGACTGATCCGTGCCAAAATGGCGGCGCCCAGAGAGGTGGGCACCGGCCAAATTGTCCAGATCGCTTGTAATAGACGAAATCGGTTTTTTTTATAAAAGCCGCTGTCGGAACTGCAGGAGCGCGGGCTCTGGGGCTTGTTGATGGGATCCTCGCTTTATTTCGGGCTTTGGGCGGGCTGGGAGTGGGCGGAGGTTTTCCTTATTATGCGCCTTGCAGGGTCCCGGGCGGCTGAGGAGGTGGGGTCTGGACGCCAGGGCGATACCGCTGAGCCCGAGAAGCTCAGTAGCAGACACCAGACAGGCCTCCAGCCTCCTCGGAACCTGCATGGCGCAGATCAAAGCCCAGCGTTCTTGGGAAGAGTTTTCCCCGCAGCGCAGTGGGGCGAGGAGCGCTGCGTATCCCGGTGTCTACGGCGCTGAGCTTCCCGCAGTCACAAACAGCTGGTGCGGCTGGTCCCCAGGACCCCGCCTGGTCAATGGGGCGGTGAGGGGAGGGTCAGCGGCGCAGTCCCAGCCCAGGGAAGAGGACTGGGGGGAGGTGGTGAAACCTGGCTGGCCAGGAGCCAAAGCCCCCCCCCCCCTCTTCCCTAGAGTGGGATGCTGCAGCAGGGAAATAGTGCGTGGAAGCCCCTCTTTGTAGGGTGGGTGGGGGCCAGATGCTGTGTGCAACTCATACTCCCCTACCCTGATTTCCTTGGGGGGGGGGGGGCAGATGCTGCATGCAAATCCTACTCCCCTACCCAGAGTTCCTTGTGGGGGTGGGGGCCCAGATGCTGCATACATGTCCCACTCCCCTCCCCCATGTTATTTCTAGTTATACTCTTGCCGCATATGACATTGTTACACATTCAAAATATTAAAATCATACACTTGTGTGTATTTACATTATTACTACAAAAAAGTATGGAATGTTTATACACCCCCCCCCCCACTCCCCTCCCTCTGAAATGGGTTTGGGTTGGTTTAAAAGGCAGTGCCACTTTCTTTTTTTTTGGTGAGACTTGGCAGTGCTTCCCTCCCCCCCCCTGCACAGTCACAACCAAAGCCCTGGCTGCAGTCCTATGCAGCATTGGGGGGGGGGGGGGAGGGAGACACACGCCCTTGGCCCCCTGGCCCCTCCAGTCCCCCAGCTACCTTGCTGTGCCCCCTCAATCCCTCGTCTTATCATAGAATCTCAGGGTTGGAAGGGACCTTAGTAGGTCATCTAGTCCAACCCCCTGCTCAAAGCAGGACCAACCCCAACTAGATCATCCCAGCCAGGGCTTTGTCAAGCCTGACCTAAAAAACCTCTAAGGAAGGAGATTCCACCACCTCCCTAGGCAACCCATTCCAGTGCTTCACCACCCTACTAGTGAAAAAGTTTTTCCTAATATCCAACCTAAACCTCCCCCTCTGCAACTTGAGACCATTACTCCTTGTTCTGTCATCTTCTACCACTGAGAACAGTCTAGATCCACCCCTAGAGTGTTTGTGAATGTGGGCGTTTTCGCTCTCCGTTTTCTCAGGGCTTGGTGTGGTGGTGGCCGCTGAGGAACTGGAGTTGTGTTTGCATGGTTGCAATACCTCGGCATCGTTGTGCTCAGCCCCGGCCTGAGGAGCTGAGCCTCAGACTATTCACTTGCTTTCTGCCCGCCCTGACTCAGGGCCAGGGCTTATCCTCTACCGCTTATGGGACCCGACCAGAGGTGTTCGGGCCCAAGACTATGGATTTCCCAATCTAACTAACCGGGTACAGCGAGGCGGGCTGGCGCCCCACCACCCCGCCGCCAACTGAGACTCCTACACAACCCAAAATGCCGTTAGCCTTCTTGGCAACAAGGGCACACTGTTGACTCATATTCAGCTTTTTGTCCACCGTAACCCCTAGGTCCTTTTCTGCAGAACTGCTGCCCAGCCATTCGGTCCCTAGTCTGTAGCAGTGCATGGGATTCTTCCGTCCTAAGTGAAAGACTCTGCACTTGTCCTTGTTGAACCTCATCAGATTTCTTTTGGCTCAATCCTCTAATTTGTCTAGGTCCCTCTGTATCCTATCCCTACCCTCCAGCGTATCAACCACTCCTCCCAGTGTAGTGTCATCTGCAAACTTGCTAAGGGTGCAGTCCACACCAGCCTCCAGATCGTTCCCAGAGAGGGGAAGTATTGCCTCTTAGAGGTGCCCAGGGGGGTGGTATATATTTGTCCAAGGTCACCGGGTGGGGGCTTGAGCCGGTTTTGCATTGTGTTATTGGAATGGAACCCCTAGATAATGAACCTGGCCCTTGTTGCTGCCAACTCTGATGGGCAGAAAGGTTACACGTCAAACCCAAGGACAAAACAAAAGACTCTGGTAAAAACCAACCACATAAACACAACTACGGTTCCTCAGCGGCCACCACCACACGAAGCCCTGAGAAAACTGAGCGAAAACGCCCACATTCACAAACCCGGAGCACACGCTCTAGGGGTTGTGAACGTGAGCAAAAACACACACATTCACAAACCCGGAGCACGCACTCTAGGGGTTGTGAATAAAAAAAACAAGGACTGAAAGCTCCTGCGATGCCGAGTTATTGCAACCACGCAAACACAACTCCAGTTCCTCAGCTGCCTACACGTTCCTAGAACTGATCACTCAGAGTAGTAAACTAATGTGTGTGGAAGTTAAGGTCCTGGGCGTCATGTTTTCTACACCATAGTGCTCCACACCGGGCATAGGCCCCACGTAATTTTGATTTTCTAAAGTGTTAAAAAAATGTGGAAAGTACCCTTTTCACCCTTCAAACCCCATCACCTGCGGTAGCTTGCTAAGCTTCATGGGCAAGAAGTTTAAAGAGTCTATCAAACGAATGCCCAGGGCCTTAACTTCCACACACATTAGTTTACTACCCTGAGTGATCAGTTCTAGGCACATCTTTTCCTTCAGTAACTGTCTAACGACAAAGTACGCATTGTAACCTTTGGAACTGTGCACTAGGAACATGTAGTCCCAAAACTGTTTGCCAATAAAGGTCTTAACAAACAGAAAGACACTCATCGCCCTTAAATTCCCATGAGTTTTCTGTCTTTAGGGACATAGCAAAAATGTAATTGGGAGTGTGCAACCCAGTCTCCTGCATGCATTTGAAATCATAAAAAAATATACTTTTCTGAGGATTCGGGCTTTCTAAGGCTGTCCATAAAACAGAAGTGACTGTCTACATCTCCAACGATCAAACCCTGACACTGCTTACACTGCCTCCCTTTACACCTGTGTCGCTTGTCCACGTAAGACTGACACTTATCACACAAAGTTTTAGACAGGCATTCAACTTGGTTTTTTGATGCACAGTCGATATGTCTGTCTAAACACTCTTTGGACTGACAATACAGTCTACAGCTAGGACACCTCAGCTGCACCCCCACGCTGTCTGAGCACGTTATGCTCAAGCAGAGGAGGCAACGATACCTGCAAGAGTGGTCGTGACTGTACACCGTGTGGCAAAACTCTCAATAATTTTTTGCTCCGAACAACTTTTTCACATCCAGAACCCCATAGTAATGCTCATCGTGCAACAGGATAAAATAAGTCTTAGGGTACACTGAGCCCCCCATTTTCTACATCACTGAGCGTAACCTTTTTTTGATCTGACCGCCCCAGGTCCTCATGCAACTTTCACAGAATCATAGAATCTCAGGGTTGGAAGGGACCTCAGGAGGTCATCTAGTCCAACCCCCTGCTCAAAGCAGGACCAACCCCAACTAAATCATCCCAGCCAGGACTTTGTCAAACCTGACCTAAAAAACCTCTAAGGAAGGAGATTCCACCACCTCCCTAGGTAACCCATTCCAGTGCTTCACCACCCTACTAGTGGAAAAGTTTTTCCTAATATCCAACCTAAACCTCCCCCTCTGCAACGTGAGACCATTACTCCTTGTTCTGTCATCTTCTACCACTGAGAACAGTCTAGATCCATCCTCTTTGGAACCCCCTTTCAGGTAGTTGAAAGCAGATATCAAATCCCCCCTCATTCTTCTCTTCTGCAGGCTAAACAATCCCAGTTCCCTCAGCCTCTCCTCATAAGTCATGTGCTCCAGCCCCCTAATCATTTTTGTTGCCCTCCGTTGGACTCTTTCCAATTTATCCACATCCTTCTTGTAGTGTGGGGCCCAAAACTGGACACAGTTCTCCAAATGAGGCCTCACCAGTGCCGAATAGAGGGGAATGATCACGTCCCTCGATCTGCTGGAAATGCCCCTACTTATACAACCCAAAATGCCGTTAGCCTTCTTGGCAACAAGGGCACATTGTTGACTCATATTCAGCTTTTCGTCCACCGTAACCCCTAGGTCCTTTTCTGCAGAACTGCTGCCCAGCCATTCGGTCCCTAGTCTGTAGCAGTGCATGGGATTCTTCCGTCTAAGTGCAGGACTCTGCACTTGTCCTTGTTGAACCTCATCATATTTCTTTTGGCCCAATCCTCTAATTTGTCTAGGTCCCTCTGTATCCTGTCCCTACCCTCCAGCGTATCAACCACTCCTCCCAGTTTAGTGTCATTTGCAAACTTGCTAAGGGTGCAGTCCACACCATCCTCCAGATCGTTAATGAAGATATTGAACAAAACCGGCCCCAGCACAGACCCTTGGGGCACTCCACTTGATACCGGCTGCCAACTAGACATGGAACCATTGATCACTACCCGTTGAGCCCGACCATCTAGCCAGTTTTCTATCCACCTTACCGTCCATTCACCCAGCCCATACTTCTTTAACTTGCTGGCAAGAATACTGTGGGAGACTGTATCAAAAGCTTTGCTAAAGTCAAGAAATAGCACATCCACTGCTTTCCCCTCCTCCACAGAGCCGGTTATCTCATTATAGAAGGCAATTAGGTTAGTCAGGTATGACTTGCCCTTGGTGAATCCAGGCTGACTGTTCCTGATCACTTTCCCCTCCTTTAAGTGGTTCAGAATTGATTCCTTGAGGACCTGTTCCATGATGTTTCCAGGGACTGAGGTGAGACTGACTAACAATTCTCGCCTCCGCTAACAATTCCGCGTCCGTAGGTTTATGGTCGGACGTGATGGCCAAGAGCCCACCCTCAAAACACAGGTTGGTACCGGTGTAAGTCAGGTCTACTAAACATTGTCTCTTTTTATGAATAATTTGACTACTGAGGATAGAATTTAAAACTCTACGAGCACCCTCACCCGTTTCTTACAACTGTCACAACGAGGCGCAACGTCCCATCAACATGCAACTCTCTATTGCTCTGTAGCAGCTTTGAGGTCTGGTTTAAGAAAGCCTCAGCAGACAGCTCATCCCTAGTTCTTCTGACCGAAAACAAAGAGTTAGTTAAATTACGGCTCTCTAAACGTAACTGAACGTAATCATCAGGGCCTACCCTACCATTAATGTCGTCATCAAGAACTAACTGTATCCCTCTGTGTATGGCTTCAACAACCTGTTGGGCTGAATTTATTTGCTCAAGATTGACAAAACGAAATTCCTCACAATACATCGACCCCCCCAAATCTAGGTAATTCACATTGCCAACTTCTCACTCTCTCCACATACACCTCTGCGTTTTCAGGGTTACTTGGGGGTTCCTCTACGGGACCATCAGCGGTATCTTCTACATCAGAGGCTATTTGAGAGTCAGACTCCGAGGCACCTCCGTGAGGGTCATCGGGAGTAGACGGGGACCCGGTTAGAGAGCCCTCTGGGAAATTTCCTAAACCAGAGTCTGATTTTTGCCTCCCCATTTTCAGATGAGCCAGTTTGAGAACCTCCACTAGGAGGCATCTTTTTTTTTTTCTTTTCCTTCATTACCTCTTTAGCCCTTTTAAAAAATTTTACAGCGACTCTGGCCTGGAAGTTTTTGGCAGCTATCTGTTTACCCCTCAAGAGCTGTCCCCCCTTTTGTTTACACCTGAGCTGATGTGTACCCTTGAGGTTGCCCTTTTTACCCAGGCCCCTTTCCACAGCTAGTCACGCCTGCTCAGAGCCACTTTTGGAAAAATTGAAGTATTTTTCAAAAAGTCACCCACCAGAGCTTTTGCATTTTTGATGTGGTTTCCAACCCTTCTTTCTTTTAGACCCCCTGAAGATACAGCAGTCACCAATATTCTGAATGAAGCGTCATATTTTCCCCAATTCTTCATCAGTTTTCTGAATGAAGCATCATACTTTTCCCAAATACTAGAATATGGGGAAGCTGTGACGAGCTTATGGTGTTGGGAGAATGGTTTGTCAGTCCTTGATTTTTTTATTCACAACCCCTAGAGTGTTTGTGAATGTGGGCGTTTTCGCTCTCCGTTTTCTCAGGGCTTGGTGTGGTGGTGGCCGCTGAGGAACTGGAGTTGTGTTTGCATGGTTGCAATACCTCGGCATCGCAGGAGCTTTCAGTTCTTGGTTTTTTATTCACAACCACTAGAGCGCATGCTCCGGGTTTGTGAATGTGGGTGTTTTCGCTCAGTTTTCTCAGGGCTTGGTGCGGTGGTGGCTGAGGAACTGTAGTTGTGTTTATGTGGTTGGTTTTTACCAGTTTTTTGTTTTGTCCATGGGTTTGACGTATATGAGGTTTGGACTGCCCTGATGCTTCATCTGCACTCTTGTGCTGTTTTGCGTTAGCGTTGTTAAAGGTGACAAAGCAGATTCTTGGTTCTTTGGCGGATTCCTGGTTCTGGTGGAGGTGTCCATGTAGCTCTAACTACAGCATTGTCAGGAGAGCTGCATATGCCTGATTAGGAGGGGGAAAAACATGTTACAAAACTGAACTTTACTATCTTTTGTAAACCTCATAAAACAATCAATAAGCAAAATATATTTACTGGGCTTCATCCATCCATCCATCCATCCATCAGTCACTGATGCTGGTGAATTTTCCTTTTCAGCTGTCTCTTTCCTTTTTCTTTGGAGCTTGTTTACCCTCTGGTGTAAGGATCTCTCAAGTTTTGACGGTACTGTGGAGCAAACACCATTATTATAAACCACATGAAACAGTCTTGTAAACTGACAAGAGCCCCGGCCCGGCGAGGACTTCCTCGCGCGCGGCAAAAGGCCGAGCAGCGCCCGCGGGTCTCGAACCCCCGGAGGGGCTGGGTTTTCAATAAATTGAAGTCGCGAAGTAACCGCTGAGCTAAAGCCGGCCCGAGGGCAAAATCCGTCCGTGGGCCCTAAGAGTTCTCAGCGGGGAGTGGCCATGCAAATATCTACAATGAGAGGTTAAACGTCATAGGCCCTGTAAATTGCCCTCCCCCAGGCGGGTCCTGGAAGGGGAAAGGCCAACCCGGCGCCTACCGCAAGTGCCTGGCTGGAACGTATCCACTACTCCCCTGCCAGGACTGATCCGTGCCAAAATGGCGGCGCCCAGAGAGGTGGGCACCGGCCAAATTGTCCAGATCGCTTGTAATAGACGAAATCGGTTTTTTTTATAAAAGCCGCTGTCGGAACTGCAGGAGCGCGGGCTCTGGGGCTTGTTGATGGGATCCTCGCTTTATTTCGGGCTTTGGGCGGGCTGGGAGTGGGCGGAGGTTTTCCTTATTATGCGCCTTGCAGGGTCCCGGGCGGCTGAGGAGGTGGGGTCTGGACGCCAGGGCGATACCGCTGAGCCCGAGAAGCTCAGTAGCAGACACCAGACAGGCCTCCAGCCTCCTCGGAACCTGCATGGCGCAGATCAAAGCCCAGCGTTCTTGGGAAGAGTTTTCCCCGCAGCGCAGTGGGGCGAGGAGCGCTGCGTATCCCGGTGTCTACGGCGCTGAGCTTCCCGCAGTCACAAACAGCTGGTGCGGCTGGTCCCCAGGACCCCGCCTGGTCAATGGGGCGGTGAGGGGAGGGTCAGCGGCGCAGTCCCAGCCCAGGGAAGAGGACTGGGGGGAGGTGGTGAAACCTGGCTGGCCAGGAGCCAAAGCCCCCCCCCCCCCTCTTCCCTAGAGTGGGATGCTGCAGCAGGGAAATAGTGCGTGGAAGCCCCTCTTTGTAGGGTGGGTGGGGGCCAGATGCTGTGTGCAACTCATACTCCCCTACCCTGATTTCCTTGGGGGGGGGGGGGCAGATGCTGCATGCAAATCCTACTCCCCTACCCAGAGTTCCTTGTGGGGGTGGGGGCCCAGATGCTGCATACATGTCCCACTCCCCTCCCCCATGTTATTTCTAGTTATACTCTTGCCGCATATGACATTGTTACACATTCAAAATATTAAAATCATACACTTGTGTGTATTTACATTATTACTACAAAAAAGTATGGAATGTTTATACACCCCCCCCCCCACTCCCCTCCCTCTGAAATGGGTTTGGGTTGGTTTAAAAGGCAGTGCCACTTTCTTTTTTTTTGGTGAGACTTGGCAGTGCTTCCCTCCCCCCCCCTGCACAGTCACAACCAAAGCCCTGGCTGCAGTCCTATGCAGCATTGGGGGGGGGGGGGGAGGGAGACACACGCCCTTGGCCCCCTGGCCCCTCCAGTCCCCCAGCTACCTTGCTGTGCCCCCTCAATCCCTCGTCTTATCATAGAATCTCAGGGTTGGAAGGGACCTTAGTAGGTCATCTAGTCCAACCCCCTGCTCAAAGCAGGACCAACCCCAACTAGATCATCCCAGCCAGGGCTTTGTCAAGCCTGACCTAAAAAACCTCTAAGGAAGGAGATTCCACCACCTCCCTAGGCAACCCATTCCAGTGCTTCACCACCCTACTAGTGAAAAAGTTTTTCCTAATATCCAACCTAAACCTCCCCCTCTGCAACTTGAGACCATTACTCCTTGTTCTGTCATCTTCTACCACTGAGAACAGTCTAGATCCACCCCTAGAGTGTTTGTGAATGTGGGCGTTTTCGCTCTCCGTTTTCTCAGGGCTTGGTGTGGTGGTGGCCGCTGAGGAACTGGAGTTGTGTTTGCATGGTTGCAATACCTCGGCATCGTTGTGCTCAGCCCCGGCCTGAGGAGCTGAGCCTCAGACTATTCACTTGCTTTCTGCCCGCCCTGACTCAGGGCCAGGGCTTATCCTCTACCGCTTATGGGACCCGACCAGAGGTGTTCGGGCCCAAGACTATGGATTTCCCAATCTAACTAACCGGGTACAGCGAGGCGGGCTGGCGCCCCACCACCCCGCCGCCAACTGAGACTCCTACACAACCCAAAATGCCGTTAGCCTTCTTGGCAACAAGGGCACACTGTTGACTCATATTCAGCTTTTTGTCCACCGTAACCCCTAGGTCCTTTTCTGCAGAACTGCTGCCCAGCCATTCGGTCCCTAGTCTGTAGCAGTGCATGGGATTCTTCCGTCCTAAGTGAAAGACTCTGCACTTGTCCTTGTTGAACCTCATCAGATTTCTTTTGGCTCAATCCTCTAATTTGTCTAGGTCCCTCTGTATCCTATCCCTACCCTCCAGCGTATCAACCACTCCTCCCAGTGTAGTGTCATCTGCAAACTTGCTAAGGGTGCAGTCCACACCAGCCTCCAGATCGTTCCCAGAGAGGGGAAGTATTGCCTCTTAGAGGTGCCCAGGGGGGTGGTATATATTTGTCCAAGGTCACCGGGTGGGGGCTTGAGCCGGTTTTGCATTGTGTTATTGGAATGGAACCCCTAGATAATGAACCTGGCCCTTGTTGCTGCCAACTCTGATGGGCAGAAAGGTTACACGTCAAACCCAAGGACAAAACAAAAGACTCTGGTAAAAACCAACCACATAAACACAACTACGGTTCCTCAGCGGCCACCACCACACGAAGCCCTGAGAAAACTGAGCGAAAACGCCCACATTCACAAACCCGGAGCACACGCTCTAGGGGTTGTGAACGTGAGCAAAAACACACACATTCACAAACCCGGAGCACGCACTCTAGGGGTTGTGAATAAAAAAAACAAGGACTGAAAGCTCCTGCGATGCCGAGTTATTGCAACCACGCAAACACAACTCCAGTTCCTCAGCTGCCTACACGTTCCTAGAACTGATCACTCAGAGTAGTAAACTAATGTGTGTGGAAGTTAAGGTCCTGGGCGTCATGTTTTCTACACCATAGTGCTCCACACCGGGCATAGGCCCCACGTAATTTTGATTTTCTAAAGTGTTAAAAAAATGTGGAAAGTACCCTTTTCACCCTTCAAACCCCATCACCTGCGGTAGCTTGCTAAGCTTCATGGGCAAGAAGTTTAAAGAGTCTATCAAACGAATGCCCAGGGCCTTAACTTCCACACACATTAGTTTACTACCCTGAGTGATCAGTTCTAGGCACATCTTTTCCTTCAGTAACTGTCTAACGACAAAGTACGCATTGTAACCTTTGGAACTGTGCACTAGGAACATGTAGTCCCAAAACTGTTTGCCAATAAAGGTCTTAACAAACAGAAAGACACTCATCGCCCTTAAATTCCCATGAGTTTTCTGTCTTTAGGGACATAGCAAAAATGTAATTGGGAGTGTGCAACCCAGTCTCCTGCATGCATTTGAAATCATAAAAAAATATACTTTTCTGAGGATTCGGGCTTTCTAAGGCTGTCCATAAAACAGAAGTGACTGTCTACATCTCCAACGATCAAACCCTGACACTGCTTACACTGCCTCCCTTTACACCTGTGTCGCTTGTCCACGTAAGACTGACACTTATCACACAAAGTTTTAGACAGGCATTCAACTTGGTTTTTTGATGCACAGTCGATATGTCTGTCTAAACACTCTTTGGACTGACAATACAGTCTACAGCTAGGACACCTCAGCTGCACCCCCACGCTGTCTGAGCACGTTATGCTCAAGCAGAGGAGGCAACGATACCTGCAAGAGTGGTCGTGACTGTACACCGTGTGGCAAAACTCTCAATAATTTTTTGCTCCGAACAACTTTTTCACATCCAGAACCCCATAGTAATGCTCATCGTGCAACAGGATAAAATAAGTCTTAGGGTACACTGAGCCCCCCATTTTCTACATCACTGAGCGTAACCTTTTTTTGATCTGACCGCCCCAGGTCCTCATGCAACTTTCACAGAATCATAGAATCTCAGGGTTGGAAGGGACCTCAGGAGGTCATCTAGTCCAACCCCCTGCTCAAAGCAGGACCAACCCCAACTAAATCATCCCAGCCAGGACTTTGTCAAACCTGACCTAAAAAACCTCTAAGGAAGGAGATTCCACCACCTCCCTAGGTAACCCATTCCAGTGCTTCACCACCCTACTAGTGGAAAAGTTTTTCCTAATATCCAACCTAAACCTCCCCCTCTGCAACGTGAGACCATTACTCCTTGTTCTGTCATCTTCTACCACTGAGAACAGTCTAGATCCATCCTCTTTGGAACCCCCTTTCAGGTAGTTGAAAGCAGATATCAAATCCCCCCTCATTCTTCTCTTCTGCAGGCTAAACAATCCCAGTTCCCTCAGCCTCTCCTCATAAGTCATGTGCTCCAGCCCCCTAATCATTTTTGTTGCCCTCCGTTGGACTCTTTCCAATTTATCCACATCCTTCTTGTAGTGTGGGGCCCAAAACTGGACACAGTTCTCCAAATGAGGCCTCACCAGTGCCGAATAGAGGGGAATGATCACGTCCCTCGATCTGCTGGAAATGCCCCTACTTATACAACCCAAAATGCCGTTAGCCTTCTTGGCAACAAGGGCACATTGTTGACTCATATTCAGCTTTTCGTCCACCGTAACCCCTAGGTCCTTTTCTGCAGAACTGCTGCCCAGCCATTCGGTCCCTAGTCTGTAGCAGTGCATGGGATTCTTCCGTCTAAGTGCAGGACTCTGCACTTGTCCTTGTTGAACCTCATCATATTTCTTTTGGCCCAATCCTCTAATTTGTCTAGGTCCCTCTGTATCCTGTCCCTACCCTCCAGCGTATCAACCACTCCTCCCAGTTTAGTGTCATTTGCAAACTTGCTAAGGGTGCAGTCCACACCATCCTCCAGATCGTTAATGAAGATATTGAACAAAACCGGCCCCAGCACAGACCCTTGGGGCACTCCACTTGATACCGGCTGCCAACTAGACATGGAACCATTGATCACTACCCGTTGAGCCCGACCATCTAGCCAGTTTTCTATCCACCTTACCGTCCATTCACCCAGCCCATACTTCTTTAACTTGCTGGCAAGAATACTGTGGGAGACTGTATCAAAAGCTTTGCTAAAGTCAAGAAATAGCACATCCACTGCTTTCCCCTCCTCCACAGAGCCGGTTATCTCATTATAGAAGGCAATTAGGTTAGTCAGGTATGACTTGCCCTTGGTGAATCCAGGCTGACTGTTCCTGATCACTTTCCCCTCCTTTAAGTGGTTCAGAATTGATTCCTTGAGGACCTGTTCCATGATGTTTCCAGGGACTGAGGTGAGACTGACTAACAATTCTCGCCTCCGCTAACAATTCCGCGTCCGTAGGTTTATGGTCGGACGTGATGGCCAAGAGCCCACCCTCAAAACACAGGTTGGTACCGGTGTAAGTCAGGTCTACTAAACATTGTCTCTTTTTATGAATAATTTGACTACTGAGGATAGAATTTAAAACTCTACGAGCACCCTCACCCGTTTCTTACAACTGTCACAACGAGGCGCAACGTCCCATCAACATGCAACTCTCTATTGCTCTGTAGCAGCTTTGAGGTCTGGTTTAAGAAAGCCTCAGCAGACAGCTCATCCCTAGTTCTTCTGACCGAAAACAAAGAGTTAGTTAAATTACGGCTCTCTAAACGTAACTGAACGTAATCATCAGGGCCTACCCTACCATTAATGTCGTCATCAAGAACTAACTGTATCCCTCTGTGTATGGCTTCAACAACCTGTTGGGCTGAATTTATTTGCTCAAGATTGACAAAACGAAATTCCTCACAATACATCGACCCCCCCAAATCTAGGTAATTCACATTGCCAACTTCTCACTCTCTCCACATACACCTCTGCGTTTTCAGGGTTACTTGGGGGTTCCTCTACGGGACCATCAGCGGTATCTTCTACATCAGAGGCTATTTGAGAGTCAGACTCCGAGGCACCTCCGTGAGGGTCATCGGGAGTAGACGGGGACCCGGTTAGAGAGCCCTCTGGGAAATTTCCTAAACCAGAGTCTGATTTTTGCCTCCCCATTTTCAGATGAGCCAGTTTGAGAACCTCCACTAGGAGGCATCTTTTTTTTTTTCTTTTCCTTCATTACCTCTTTAGCCCTTTTAAAAAATTTTACAGCGACTCTGGCCTGGAAGTTTTTGGCAGCTATCTGTTTACCCCTCAAGAGCTGTCCCCCCTTTTGTTTACACCTGAGCTGATGTGTACCCTTGAGGTTGCCCTTTTTACCCAGGCCCCTTTCCACAGCTAGTCACGCCTGCTCAGAGCCACTTTTGGAAAAATTGAAGTATTTTTCAAAAAGTCACCCACCAGAGCTTTTGCATTTTTGATGTGGTTTCCAACCCTTCTTTCTTTTAGACCCCCTGAAGATACAGCAGTCACCAATATTCTGAATGAAGCGTCATATTTTCCCCAATTCTTCATCAGTTTTCTGAATGAAGCATCATACTTTTCCCAAATACTAGAATATGGGGAAGCTGTGACGAGCTTATGGTGTTGGGAGAATGGTTTGTCAGTCCTTGATTTTTTTATTCACAACCCCTAGAGTGTTTGTGAATGTGGGCGTTTTCGCTCTCCGTTTTCTCAGGGCTTGGTGTGGTGGTGGCCGCTGAGGAACTGGAGTTGTGTTTGCATGGTTGCAATACCTCGGCATCGCAGGAGCTTTCAGTTCTTGGTTTTTTATTCACAACCACTAGAGCGCATGCTCCGGGTTTGTGAATGTGGGTGTTTTCGCTCAGTTTTCTCAGGGCTTGGTGCGGTGGTGGCTGAGGAACTGTAGTTGTGTTTATGTGGTTGGTTTTTACCAGTTTTTTGTTTTGTCCATGGGTTTGACGTATATGAGGTTTGGACTGCCCTGATGCTTCATCTGCACTCTTGTGCTGTTTTGCGTTAGCGTTGTTAAAGGTGACAAAGCAGATTCTTGGTTCTTTGGCGGATTCCTGGTTCTGGTGGAGGTGTCCATGTAGCTCTAACTACAGCATTGTCAGGAGAGCTGCATATGCCTGATTAGGAGGGGAAAAAACATGTTACAAAACTGAACTTTACTATCTTTTGTAAACCTCATAAAACAATCAATAAGCAAAATATATTTACTGGGCTTCATCCATCCATCCATCCATCCATCCATCCATCAGTCACTGATGCTGGTGAATTTTCCTTTTCAGCTGTCTCTTTCCTTTTTCTTTGGAGCTTGTTTACCCTCTGGTGTAAGGATCTCTCAAGTTTTGACCGTACAGTGGAGCAAAGAACATTATTATAAACCACATGAAACAGTCTTGTAAACTGACAAGAGCCCCGGCCCGGCGAGGACTTCCTCGCGCGCGGCAAAAGGCCGAGCAGCGCCCGCGGGTCTCGAACCCCCGGAGGGGCTGGGTTTTCAATAAATTGAAGTCACGAAGTAACCGCTGAGCTAAAGCCGGCCCGAGGGTAAAATCCGTCCGCGGGCCCTAAGAGTTCTCAGCGGGGAGTGGCCATGCAAATATCTACAACGAGAGGTTAAACGTCATAGGCCCTGTAAATTGCCCTCCCCCAGGCGGGTCCTGGAAGGGGAAAGGCCAACCCGGCGCCTACCGCAAGTGCCTGGCTGGAACGTATCCACTACTCCCCTGCCAGGACTGATCCGTGCCAAAATGGCGGCGCCCAGAGAGGTGGGCACCGGCCAAATTGTCCAGATCGCTTGTAATAGACGAAATCGGTTTTTTTTATAAAAGCCGCTGTCGGAACTGCAGGAGCGCGGGCTCTGGGGCTTGTTGATGGGATCCTCGCTTTATTTCGGGCTTTGGGCGGGCTGGGAGTGGGCGGAGGTTTTCCTTATTATGCGCCTTGCAGGGTCCCGGGCGGCTGAGGAGGTGGGGTCTGGACGCCAGGGCGATACCGCTGAGCCCGAGAAGCTCAGTAGCAGACACCAGACAGGCCTCCAGCCTCCTCGGAACCTGCATGGCGCAGATCAAAGCCCAGCGTTCTTGGGAAGAGTTTTCCCCGCAGCGCAGTGGGGCGAGGAGCGCTGCGTATCCCGGTGTCTACGGCGCTGAGCTTCCCGCAGTCACAAACAGCTGGTGCGGCTGGTCCCCAGGACCCCGCCTGGTCAATGGGACGGTGAGGGGAGGGTCAGCGGCGCAGTCCCAGCCCAGGGAAGAGGACTGGGGGGAGGTGGTGAAACCTGGCTGGCCAGGAGCCAAAGCCCCCCCCCCTTCCCTAGAGTGGGATGCTGCAGCAGGGAAATAGTGCGTGGAAGCCCCTCTTTGTAGGGTGGGTGGGGGCCAGATGCTGTGTGCAACTCATACTCCCCTACCCTGATTTCCTTGGGGGAGGGGGGGCAGATGCTGCATGCAAATCCTACTCCCCTACCCAGAGTTCCTTGTGGGGGTGGGGGCCCAGATGCTGCATACAAGTCCCACTCCCCTCCCCCATGTTATTTCTAGTTATGCTCTTGCCGCGTATGACATTGTTACACATTCAAAATATTAAAATCATACACTTGTGTGTATTTACATTATTACTACAAAAAAGTATGGAATGTTTATACACACCCCCCCACTCCCCTCCCTCTGAAATGGGTTTGGGTTGGTTTAAAAGGCAGTGCCACTTTCTTTTTTTTTGGTGAGACTTGGCAGTGCTTCCCTTCCCCCCCGCACAGTCACAACCAAAGCCCTGGCTGCAGTCCTATGCAGCATTTGGGGGGGGGGAGACACACGCCCTTGGCCCCCTGGCCCCTCCAGTCCCCCAGCTACCTTGCTGTGCCCCCTCAATCCCTCGTCTTATCATAGAATCATAGAATCTCAGGGTTGGAAGGGACCTTAGTAGGTCATCTAGTCCAACCCCCTGCTCAAAGCAGGACCAATCCCCAATTTTTGCCCCAGATCCCCAAATGGCCCCCTCATGGATTGAACTCACAACCCTGGGTTTAGCAGGCCAATGCTCAATTCAACAACAGACGATTCATTGAGTGTGGCTTTAAGAAATGGAAAGATTTTCATAGTTTGTTAAAACAACATTCACTCGGTTTCATTTTGCAGATTGATTTGTCTTCACTAATAACACACTCCCTAACATCTGGTTCACTTGCACTACTATAAACCAAATCAGAGTGGAAGTAGCAATAATTTCCAAACCTTCCATGTAATTGGAGGGGGGGAGGGGAGAGAAAAAAGTAAAACAAAAAAACCCCCCTGTTTTTTTTTTCTTCATGTTTTTTGCTTCATTAATTGCAGAAGTATTCACTCATTGAAAGGCATTGCCTTTGAAAAATATTTAACGTAATATAAATACAGTAATAAAATAACATTAACACTATTCTTATTATATATTGTTTTATGCTTAAAAGTTGATTTTTTTCCCCAGAGTACAATGACACCACAGCAACAGAATGTTGTATAGTTTTTTAAAAAGAGAGGCCCCTGATGACAAAAATTGTGACAATGAAGAACCATCCTTGAAAATGAACTGTTTAAATGCTTCCTCGAGTAACATTGTCCTGCAGTCAATACAGAAAAACAGACTGGATAATGATCCTTGTGTCAGTATATCAGGATGTCCTATGTGCTCTGACATCACCAGCGGGGGCGGAATGTTTTGTTAAACAGAGTTTACTTGTTCATGACAGGAAAAACAACCTTTCTACGGCCATAGATATTTTGCTGCACAAAGAGGAACAACCAGTACAGCCTATGATGGATACCCTTCTACAAATGGTCGATGTTTCAACTGTGGTTGGTTTTCTTTGTACCCCTTCATTGAATACTCAGTTGTAGAGGATTCAGTTTTTTGCTTTCCATGCCGTCACTTTGCTTCTCAAACCACAATTGGATCAGGAGGGCAATTCAACAACAGACGATTCATTGAGTGTGGCTTTAAGAAATGGAAAGATTTTCATAGTTTGTTAAAACAACATTCACTCAGTTCCAAGCAGCTTTCATTTCGTGGTAAAACTACTTCACAATTAGGATTAGCAGTTTGAAAAGTGTTGCAAATCAATTTGTTTCCAGTCGTCAGGCTGTCTGTCATAGCTGGAAATCGCCAGCATGTTGAAACACTCTTAAAGGTCTCCACGCTCTGTGCAAAACAGGGTATTGCTTTTTGGAGGCATGATGAAACACACAACTCTAGTAATAAAGAAAATTTCATTGAAATTCTTGAGCTGGTTGCTTCTGCTCAGCCCAGCCTTTTGAATCAGCTAAGAAGCAGGTATGGACACTATACCTCTCACCAGTACCAGAACGATTTGATACATTCTGCTGCAGCAATCCTGAGAGAAAGTGTTGTTGAAGAGGTCAGACAAGCCAAGTATTTTTCTGTCCTTGTTGATGAAACTAAAGATGCATCAAAAAAAGAACAGATTTGTCTCCTTTTATGCAACCACCGAAAAGGAATCATTCAGGAAAGATCTGTGGGTTGCTTCCACATGGAAAATCTAAATGCTGAATTTGTTTCAAACAGGATTATTGAAGAGCTACAGCATTTGAAGCTTGATATTAATTACATCGTTGCCCAGGGCTATGATATATCTTCTGTGCTGAGTGGGCATTTAACAGAAGTACAAGCTCGCATTCAGGAAATAATACAGCAAGATATTCCCAATCCCACACGCTGAGGTATCCGTTTTGGAGCCTTAACACAGATATCAGAAACAAGTTTGATACTTTGTACACCTTTAGAGATAAATAAATAAAAATAAAATCTGCTTTCCCCTGCAATTATTGTTGGTTTTTAAATGTCTTATATTCCAATTTGTGAAGAGGTGAATGAGAGAATTTATTTACCTGTAAAGAAAGTAACTATTGAAAACAATACACTCCAGATAGGAGCTAACGCAATGGATAACGCATCATCTCATCTTGGCAAAATGGTCAATGGCCTTGTTGACATTCAAGTGTTCTGAAGCTTCACATTCACAGGCTAAAATTACCAAGTCACCTAAGCGCATGTCTCCCAATGTGGATCCTAAGTAGTTCTTTACACTCTGAGCATAGAGAAGTACCTCTCCATTTGATGCCATAGACACTGGAAGGCTCAACGCAATATCTACAAATAGACAGCAAAGTCTGGTAAGCCCTTGAGAACATTCCAGAATTCACAAATCGAAGTCCAGACTGTCAAAATTGGTGCCATAGTGATCTGCAATTATTTTCAGTTTCTCATATGCAAGAAAATTTTCACTCTTTGGGTCATGCGCAGTTAGTGTAGAAAGTGAGTTGGAGTTGGAGTTGAATCGTCTATCGAGCTCTGCAAGAATTCTGTCCAAAACAGGATAGTAAAAATCAGATTTTATAGTTTCATGAGTGCTCTTGGGAACATCATGTGGAGATGACTGACCCAGTGTACGAGAAGCAAAAAATAAGGCCAGTTTGGAGGTTTATTTTTTTAGGTCTTATGGCCGTTTTTGTATTGCTGTGCTCAGCAGTTGCGACTGCCTGACCTGGAATAGCAATTTCAAATTCCTTGGCAATGATTTCAGTTTCATCATATAGCTCCTTCCATTTGCTTTCAGATGTTCTCATTTCCAGAAGAGCAGCAACATTGATTTCTACTAATTTCATGGCATTAGATTAATTCAGGTTTTCATTTTGTAATTCTGAAATACTATTCAAAATCTTGAGGCTCTTGGTTTTGGGACGAATATTCAACAGAAAGGAATAGCTCTTTAGCCTTGCCATCAAACCCTCGGCAGTGCTAGCCGATGGGCCATCAGCTCTCTAAGCTGAAATGGCTCCCAGTGTTTCCATCTTGCATGCAGTTTTTGGAGGGAGTCAAACCAGCACGAGCAAGTTTCACATAATCGACCTAGCTCAAGCACCTTCTGGCCTCGCTCCTGCTGTGCCTTAACAAACAGTTCATGGTGCTTACAACTACTGCTAAAGAAGATGTACAGGTCCTGAGCAAACATAAAGACTTCCTGACATTGGGTGATGCTGGAATATGTGCCTGCAATGACAAGATTAAGCCTGAGAGCATGGCAGTGCACATAAATGGCATGTGAATGTATTATGTATTGTTTTCAGTAGTTAATTTCTTTACCTGTAAAGAAATTCTCTCATTCACCTCTTCACAAATTGTAATATAAGACATTTAAAAACCAACAACAATTGCAGGGGAAAGCAGATTTTATTTTTATTCATTTATCTCTTGCCATAAGGGAAGGGGGAGAGGGTCTGATGCAGTGCTATAAAATCCTCTTACCAGTAAAGGGTTAAGAAATACAGGTAGCCAGACTGACACCTGACCTGGCTGGCATCTGACCAATAAGGGGACAAGATACTTTCAAATCTTAGGAGGGGGGAAGGCTTTGTGTGTGTGTCTTTGTCTGGGTAAGAGTGATCTTGGAAGACAGAAGGAACCTACAGAAAATCAAACCTCCCTTTTCTGAAGTAAGTTTAGATAGCATAGCGAATAGATTTCTGTTTAATTTTGCTTGGTGCGTTAGAAGGGGCGGCGGCGGGCGGGGGGGGGGGGTGGTATTCATGGTTTTCTGTAACTTTAAGGTTTTGTCCAGAGGGGGAAATCTCTCTGAGTTTGGAAATTAAGTGCCCTGTAAAATAGTTACCATCCTGATTTTACAGAGATGATTTTACCTTCTTTATTTTTAATAAAATCCTTCTTTAAGAAGCTGACTGTTTTCTATGGTGTTAAAACCCAGGGAGTGGGTTTTTAGATCACTGTGTAACCAATTGGTTGGGAGATTGTTCTCAAGCTTCCCAGGAAAGGGGTGTACGGCTTGAGGGGGTATTTTGGGGGGGAGGGAATTTCAAGTGATTCCTTTCCTGGATTCCCGTTAGATACTTGATGGTGGCAGCGAAAGAAGCATTTCTCAGGGTGCAGGGAATTTTGTACCTTGGGGGTTTTAACCTAAGCTGGTAAAAATAAGCTTAGGGGCTCTTAATGCGGGTCCCCACGTCTTTACCCTAGAGTTTAGAGTGGGGAGGGAACCCTGACATCTCTACTAAAGGTGTACAAAGTATCAAACTTGTTTCTGATATCTGTGTTAAGGGTCCAAAACTGATACCTCAGGGTGTGGGATTGGGAATATTTTGCTGTATTATTTCCTGAATGCGAGCTTGTACTTCTGTTAATGCCCACTCAGCACAGAAGATATATCATAGCCCTGGGCAACGATGTAATTAATATCAAGCTTCAAATGCTCTAAATTTACATATACATTTAAAATATGGCTATAATTAGTTTTTGTGATTTTTTTTTCTCTTTCTTTCTTTATATAGGAATTAGATTCAGCACTCCTGTCATCTAATTTCTAAGTTATCTGCAGGGGGGGAAAAAGCAACTCTACACACATACACCTCTTACTGGGCCCCTCTGCCCCCAGCCAGCAGAGTGGCTCTTGTGGCACTGATCTTGACACCATGGGGTCACTGTGCACTGCCCCAGCATTCCTGGGGCTATAGAGCGACCCATCATTGACACGTGGCTGCATCGGAGATGCTCTCAGGGAAGCTGGGGGTTTGGGCGCTGTGATGGGGTGCCCGGGGTGCAGCCTGGACTGTGGGCCTGCTGAGCCCTCCAAAATACACCAGCCTGGGGTATCCCTCACACTGTGATGCTGATATCAATCTCCAAATCTCTGATAGGCACTGCACTTAACCAGACATCCACAGCCGAGGACACACCCAACTGAATTACATGAATGATTTCCCAGCCACTCATCAGAGAGGTTCCAGCCAATTCCCTCCAGCTCCAGCCCTATACCTCAGAACTGTTCCGTCTTGCACTGGTCAAAAGCCTGAGCAGTGTAAATTCATGACTTAGTTTACCACTTCTTCATAGCAAAGTGGACATGCGCCAGCCTTGGTAATCTGAGTAGATTTCCCAAGCACTTCAGACAAACTCACTGGTAAGGATAAAACATTAAAATAAGTTTATTAATTACAGAAAGATCGATTTATAAGTGATATACTGGTAGGCATAAAGGTCAGAGAGAATGACCTTAAGAAAGGGGGAAGGGATGGGATGATGTCTGTCTCTCTTTTATACTTTCTTCCAGCTTGCTGGAAAGGTCTTTGCTCTGATGTGGGTTAATCAGCCCCTATGGAGGTAAGTGCCTTCTCAGAGAAGTCTCTGGGATAGTGAATTGGAGTTGGTGAGCCATTAATGCTGTCTGGCTATTGATGGCCACTCCTTTGTTGTAACTGAAAGGCTGGTTGTGGGTGTTCCTAACCTCACAACGTATTTCAGTAACACATCTAGCAATACTTCACATACAATGAGAGCACATACACTCCAGCAGCATATTCATGTTCAACAGATCAAGACTGTTAAAATAATACCTCACATGGCATACTTTGTACAAAACATAATTACAGTGGTGAATATGGGGGTCCCAGCATGGTACTTGGATGTACAGAGTGTGACAGGTGCCCACGAGGTGGAATGAGGCTGGGGCAGGGGAGCTGATGTTAAATGTCTCTCTCTGGTCATTTGCATGGCCCTTGTTCCCTAGGAGTCTCCTATAGCTCTCTGGTAGCTGGGGTCTTGGGCTGGCTCCAGCCCAGCAGTTCTATTGACGGCTACTCTGGAATCCATGTTCCTCTAGGGGTTTGAGCCCTGTGGATGCCACCCAGGCTCTTACCCCTTGCACACACAGCAGATTCCCTGTGCCAGCCCAGGGCTGTGCCCCAGCTGCACACAGGGGATTGCCCTCTAAGGTGGAGGCAGCACAAGGAAGGCTGGGCCTGTGGTAACAGCAGGGCCATAAGCCCTGCACACCAGTATTTTAGCCCTAGCTCTGTCCCACAGTTGCCATCCACAAGTGTTCACACATCAGGAGTCAAGCCCTAGAAATCACAACATTACCTTAAAAATCATGAGCTACTAAAAATCATATTGGATTCTTTTTTCCCTTCTCTTTATTGACCCTTTGGGGGATTAATTTTCATGCTCGTTCATCATCTTGAGGGCTAATAGAAAGCTGGGAGTCTCATATAATCACTTGACTCCAGGAGCTGGGACTCAAAAAAAACAACAAATACAACCAGACTCAATGAAGAAGTTGCATCAGTGGGTTCCTCCAGGACACTGGGCAAATCACTGAATGTTGAAATTGGGGAGACAAATGTTTATGCCTTGATAGCTCAGTGCTTCAGTTCTATTGCTTCCAGGTTCCAATCCTTCCCAGACTGGCTCTCATCTACCGACTCCTTCACCTTGTCAGATTCCAGAAGCTCTGGGGGATGAATTCCTAGGGCACTCTCTGGCCTTGTACTCCTGTTAAAAGCCTTGGATGTCCAGTAGCACACAGACACTCTAGATTCCCTTCTTAGCATTAACATTTATTGACACATCAGTACTCTAGTTATGGCAGATGAGAGTCTAGTGCTATCCCAGAAGATGGACAAGCTTCACTCTCCCCCCTCCTTAGCTAAATGAGCTTTTGAAAGGCTGGGATGTTCTTTTGTAGTAGATTTAGAAACAGAACCCAGGTTTGTAGTAAAAAAGAAGCAAGTCTTAGCCATATTGCTACACAGGCGCTCTGAAGGCATGTGCCCAATCTATGTGCATGGTTGGGTAGTTTGTCTGTAAAACAGGCCTGATCCCATATACCCATTTTTACAGGGCCCTGGGAGCCACACAAATGAATTTCCTCTCATTAAATAAGGAAAGTGGGGCTAGAATGGTTGGCCCTGCCTTTCAGGCGGGGTTCTGCTACCCTATAGGCCTGTGTTCTGGCCCAGATTCCCAGATGCTAGGCAAGTAACTGAAAGCTTTGGAGACAGATGCTAGTTTTTGCCATGTGTGCTCTGTGCTTCAGTTCCCCTCCTAGTGCTCCTAGACCAGCACTTCTTCACTCGCTCAGTTTCTGACAGGGGTGTCAGGTCCCATGGACGCATTTGGCCCTTTGTATGGGAGGGTGGGGACCTGGCAGGGGGTGCAGCTCCCCCTCTCTCCCCCAGGAGAGTGAAGACTGATGATTAATAAGGGGCACCAAGGGCCTTTGCCAAAGACCAAACTCCAAACCCTCTTCAGCTCTAGGAAAGGGGGCAGGGGGTCAGTAGAGCAAGCACCCACAATCCAGGTACAGCCCAGGACCCAAACTCCCCCCAGCCCCTCCTCTACCTCCTGGTGGGAAGTTTTAGGGTGGTTTGCACTGACTCAGGACTGGCCTGAGATTAAGGACAACACTGGAGAGGGACAGGAGCAGATGAATCAACTGAGCACCTGAGAACTCGGGTGCAGCCTGATCTCTTCTGGGCACAAATCATGGGGTGGGGGGGCCCTATGCCCATAGAGCCTCTCCCTCAGTGGAAGATTCAACAATTTTCAAGGGTACAAAAGTCTGCTAAGGGCACAGCTGGAGGAAATGGGGAGCAGGAGAGCACATGAACCTAGCAGCAGTAACACCCCTGGCTGGGATCTAGGGCATGGCACTAGGTGCTCCATAATTTAGTCTTCATTTGGATCTACACTTTGCTAGTGACAACCAACAGCTCAGCTCAGTGCTCAACTGGGCTCAGTGTGCAGTGCCTCCGTCAGGGTTCCCTCCCCACTCCGAACTCTAGGGTACAGACGTGAGGACCCACATAAAAGACCCCCTAAGTTTATTTCTAGCGGCTTAGGTTAAAACCCCCAAGGTACAAAATTCCTTGCACCCTATAAGAAATGCTTCTCTCGCTGTGTATCAGAGTGGTAGTGTATCAGAGCTTCTTAACCCCTTCCCTTTCTATTTATGACAGACCCCCGGTGAAAATAGTAGCAGAAGGCTGAGAAACACCCCAGGGAAATGTTCTAGACCCCATTTTTGGTGGGGATAGTTCATGTTTTCTAACTCTCTTTTTTACAGGGTCCCTGAACTTCCCTGCCAAGAAGCTCAGCTACTCTTTGTGACCCAGTAAGGGCAGCATTTCCCTTCCTCCCATTGAACACAGAGGGCACTGGCATTTTCTCTCTCCTAGTGATGGGCACCATGAAAAAGGTTCAACTGTCTGCTCAGAATGTAACTGTAGACTAGCAGTGGCCCAGCCAGGCTAAGATTAAATACAGCCACCGCTGCACTGACTCTTTGGACACCATAGCAAAAGGAGCATTTGCCTTGAGAGCCAGCCCCCAGCAGGGGATAAGCCCCTCCAAATCTACTGTCTCTTTCTGTTTGAAAGGGGTGATGCACAGTGATTGTCCACAGGAGAGAGAAAAGGGAAGCAGAAACCTTTCAAACATCCCACAGGCAGCCCCCCACATACTATCCATTCCAGCTGCAATGCAACAGGCCAAGCCCAGAGTGACACACACAGAGTTAGCACAATTTTATTGCATCAACAAGGATTAAAAATCACATGACGCAGCAACGCAGACTTTGGTAGAAGGGGCACAGCCACCAGTAGTACAGGGGCCCAAGGCTCCTTCAGACAGAGAGCTCTTCCCCAAAGTGCACATGTACCCACCCCTACACCCCAAACCCTGTTCTTTCCTGAGAGCAGAGAGCAAAGCACCATTGTGCCAGAGCCTGCAACGGGAATCAGAGCTGCAGAATTTTAATAGAAACAAAGTGTCCAGAAATCAAAGCCCCAAGAGCTCCAAGGATGAGAAACAGGAACTTGGCTGGGACGTCAGTACTTTGGTCTCTTCACCTCCACCCTGAAACCAGAGAAACATGAGGCTAGCTGTCAGACATCAATCACCATGTCAGTGGGGCCCTGGGGCTCTAATCTGAGACTTCCCCTCAACCTGTTTCCTTATGGAGAATGAACGGTACCCGTGTACTCCCATAAGCTGCACAAGCCTGGGTGAGCACCCCGCCCAAGTTGAAGCCCCTACTTCCATGGCATGCATCCTGCCTTCCAAATCAGGGCAGCACTACTGAAGAGACACTGTGTGTCTTGCTTGGTTCTCAAAGGCAAATACAAGCTGGAGGTACTTGCAATGCAGGGAATAGCAGAATGTAGATAGCTAGCTCTCTAGTTGGTAGTCTCTCAGAGATGAAGTCTGCGGGGATTGCAGAGCCTCAGCCCCGCCTTCATCCAGTCCTGTTGTCCCCTGTGCCGGACAAAGGCTGGCAAGGCCCCACTGTGGGCGCTGCAGCACTCACCAGCAGCAAAGTCACATTAATGAAGAGGAGATTCCACTCACCCGTCAGCCTCCAACTTCTTCCTTTTCTCAATGATCTGCAGAGAAAGCACAAAGACCATATTGCAACAAGAGCAACACAAGCTGCCCAGAGATCCTGTAGCAGGGGGCTCTCCCTACCCACAGTGAAAGGTGAAGGCTCCATAGGGGAGGGAGCTGGTTTGCAGGTTCTTTGGCCTGGTAAGGTTGGAGCAGCAGCACAATTCTGTTCAACAAAACCAGTTTGTACTAGTGGGAAGAGGGAGTGGGTGAGGACAGAGAAATGAGGTCAGGTCCCCACTCCTGGACATCTGCCAACACCAGAGACGGCTCAACCAACCCCAGAACCCAAAGGATCCTTCCTCTGGGTGCTAACTGTTCACATCCTATACAAACAGTACCCCCAGCAGAGAAACAGTTCTGTCCTGCCCCCACTCACCGCACTGATCTTCTTCCACTGCCGGTCCAGCTCGGCCTTGTCATTGGTCTCCTTGAAACGGCGCGTTTTACGGCCCTCTGACATCTTGATTCCGTACTGGAAAGCCGCTCTGGGGTGAAGAGCGGAACAGAGGGGAGCTCAAGTGTGGAGGACAACTGGGCAGGTGGCTGCAGACCAGCCAGGCTGCCTGTATTATTGGGCCAGATTAGGGTTTCACCTCCACTGGGCCAGGTAGGAATCTTCTGAGGGTTACTGCCAAGGGACCATCCTCCCCAAGGGACCTAGGCAGCAGCTGTGCCCCATCACCCACTCTGCTCTCTTCACCCTAGTGGGGTCCCTTCCCCCCTACCCAACTTCTGGGGGAGCACCAGACTTACTTGGGCAGAGCCTCTTTGTTGTTCATGTACTCGCTGTACTCCTCCTGCGTGTCAAAGTCCCAACGGCCAAGGGGCCCCTTCTTGTTACCCTGCAGCAGGAGAGAGGGGCTTAGGTGTTCATCAGAGGAAGCTGGCTGATGCTCCCCATGCAGACCGCAGGCCCAGGGAAGACGAACAGGCTTGGGGATCTTATTCCAAACCAAGCCAGGCTCGAGCAGGGAGCAGTCTGATTTCCCCCACCGGCTGAGAGACAGAATTCTGGGAGCTCCTGGATACCATCTCTGAGAAGGTCATAGCTCCACATGGGAGACGCTTCCATGAACCTGCCCAGAACTAGAGAGAGCTGGTAGGAGATGTCAGTCACTGCATCCATGGGGTTCTCCTTCACCCAGCTCCAGCTCTCAGAGGCAGCAGAAAGGCAAGCTTCTAGATGGATTCTCTAATTTATTCTTTGCTTGCTGGCTAGCCCCTGCTCACCCACCTCCTTTGGAACAGGAAGTCCTGAAGGCAGACAGGATGCAAGGGCCTGGCTCCAGTCTTGGCCAGTGAGCAAAGCTAAGAGGAGTGATGGGCCATGGAGCCAAGCAGCCACAATCCAACTAGAATCCCTCCCCCAGTCATTCATTGAGCACCAGATGGCAGGTAATTTTCACCCTCCTCTCCCCCATAGCAAACAGGTCAGAAAGATTCAGCTGCAGGGCATAGAGAACAAGCACTTTCATCTATCTGAGAAACTCAAAGTGTGTTGTGGCGCCAGGAGTCCATGTCCAGACCCACCCTGCATAGATTCTGTCCCATGGCTCCTTTGAGCCTCTGTTCTACACCAGCCTCATGAGCCGGCTTTAAAAGTGTGCTGGGAATACCTGATCCATTTTGCTGTAGTCCACCTCTTCATCACTGTCCACAGCCATGTCGTCCATGCTGAAAGGGGAGGGGGAGAGTCAGCTGGGGCACCGACTGAGACCCTGCAGCACACACAGTTCAACCAAAGGTACTCAAGTACTCTCTGTTCTGGCAATGCAGGACTCTATGGACATCTGACTAACTCTAGCTGGGCAGCTCCCAGGGCCAGATGACAGCATCTGCTCCCTCCAGCAAGCTGAGCACTCACAGCTAGCCTGCAGGGTGCTCTCCAAGTGTCTGTCTGGGCTCCTGAGTTCTGACCAAACCTCCCAGCTGCCTAGGAAGCAGCTGCACAGCGACCCCCAGCCCCCAGTGAGCGGAGAGCCCTTACGTGGCAGGGTAGCACTCAGCGTAGCTGTTTGACATCCCAAAGAAATCGCCCAACTGCTTCTTATCTTCAGGCTTCTTTAATGTGTCACATGTTAAAGAAAATGCAGCAAGGAGACAGTGTCTGACAGAAGCAGGAAGGGGCCATAGGAACTGGCTGCACAGATGGAGCCAGTGTGGGGAATATGCAGGGCAAGGCACAGACTGGGTGGGCAATGGAGGGGGCTGAGATGGTCAGCGGAGCCCCTTCTCTGGTGGGATGCACCAGGCGATGGCTCGTGGTTTGGGCCCAATGTACCACAAGGGACACAGTGTTCAGGTGGCTTTTCCCACCCAGCCCTCCTCTCCCAACAGCAAAGTGTGCGTGTGGGAGAGACCCCCTGCGGAAGGAGGGACATGCCAGGGAGAGAGGAGCCCTCCCGCAGAACAGATGCCCAGCAGGCTGCCAGTGAGATAAGCCCAGAGCCCTGGCACGAGGCTGGTTGATGTGTGAGCATAAAGGATATGTTTCTGCTCCTTCCCAGCCAGCTGCTCCAGCGAACTTCTCATTGATGGATTTAATCAGCTCCTTGGCTGAGCCTGGCCCTGGGGGCAAGAGAAAAGCTGTTAGACTCCACTCTAAGCAGGACACCGAGCTGGGGTACAGCTCCCCGTCTGCAGCATACACAGGGCTGGCTGGAGACCTCTCACATGAGAGCAAGCCATAACCCCCACACAGTCACCATGATCAAAGCAGCTTCTCAAGAGCATCTAGGAGAGGCACTGCCCCCTTCTGGTAGCTAATGGAGTAAAGTGCATGACCCAGGGATCCTCCACCAGGGACAGGGCCTGGGGATTAATGGGGAGGAGACCAACAAAGGAGGAAATTACTCTGGGTTGCGTTTATCAGCCTGTAGGGTAAAGGTCAGTCCAGGCAGGGTCCATTGAGTCCCTGGTCTTCCTGCTGAGACCTGCCGAGCGGCATGGGGCCCCTGTTCAACCAGGGGGTAAACTGAGACCCACCTGGCCAGCCATGTCCCAGTGGGAATGAATTTCAGGCACTGGCAGCCCCAAATGGATGCACATCAGTGCCCAAGGATGAATGGCTCTTTATCCCATTTCCAATCCCCCGGAGCCAGATGGGCCCCCCACTATTTTATAGCAACATTAGAGGCTTCAGGAGCTAAAACAGAACCCTATTGATCTGGACTGGCAGTACCAGGAGCTCTGCTCGCCATGCAGCCAGTAGGGTTAGGAGGTCTCTGCTGCACACTGGAATTCAGTGCCATCTGCCTCACGCCACACAAACACAGCAACTCACCTTTGTCAATATCCAGGGGCTGAAAAGGGAAGGAAAGTAGAGAATGTTACTATGGTGGGCAGAAAACAACTGAAAATGACAGTTGCACAAGGAATGCAGGATTGAGCCTTCAGTGTGTGAGAGTAAAAAGCTCCTTTCGGTCCTGCTTTCCAAGGCAATTGCAGGAGGACAGAGGTGCCCAGCATTCCCACCAACCAGCTGATCAGCAAGGCTCTGCCCACGTCAGAGATCACTCTGGAGACATCTGAGGATGGTCACACATCGAAAGGCAAAAAGCTACAGGTGCAGCAGCAGTACCATCCCTCTCCAACTAGCACGCCGATCCCACTGTGAGCTTGTAGGGCAGTAGATGACCCAGCCACATTCCTGCCCCAAAGAGCAGGTAACCTCCTCCCAGGCGCTGGGGCAATTCAAAGCTGCAGGGTCTGATTCTGAACTCAGATTCACCGGGACTGACCAGAGTGCAATCAGTATGGATTTCCCACAGCACATCCCAGGTCAGAATCCAGCCCACACACTTACTCTAACTCTAAAAGAGCCTTACTACTGACCTGGAGCTAACATCCCCCACCCCTCCCTCAGGAAGTCTCCATCACAGAACTGATTCTGGACAAGACACTGGATCTGTTCCCGCTTGGCATGGGGAGATGGAGAGCAGGGTACCCAGGGCTTCCTCTTCTCCTGGGAGGGTGTATTCTCATTGCAGCATGAGGAGCCAGCAGAAGATGCAGGTGTTGCTATGACTCTCCTATGCCGTATCCCCACTTTGGAACAGAGAGGCGCAGTATGAAATCCCCTCTGCGCTGTGATAACCCCAGCCCATTTGAGAGGACCTTCTTTAACTCACCTCGTCATCAGCTTTGGGTTTCTCAAAGTAGCTGTGTCTCTTTTTCTCCTCCTCCCGTTCCCGCTCTCTCTCTCGATCCCGTTCCCGCTCTCTCTCTCGCTCCCTCTCCCGGTCTCGCTCCCTCTCCCGGTCTCGCTCCCTCTCCCGGTACCTCTCTCGCTCCTTCTCTCGTGGCACCTTCGCTGCGGATGGCACGTAGTCACCAATATCTTCAAAGATACTGAAGGTGAAATGGATGTTATAGTTACCACTGGTGTCGCGGCAAGGGCAAACAGATCAGCCCCTTGGAGCTGGAGGCTAACCAGTAACAAGCAGCATGAATCCAGAGAAGACTACATCATCCGAGAAGTCCCAGCCAGCTGCATCCCTTTGCTCATCTAGCACACATTTCTCTCTACTGAAAACAAGAGCCTTCTGCTCTGCAGCTCCTGCTATCTACACTGGCCTCCCTCTGTGCCCCAGGGAGGTGCAGACGCACCAACCATTTCAAGTTTCAACCAAAAATCTCTCTTCTCCCTTGTCTGGGCCTCTTCATCTCTCTCCCCTGCTTAAAGGGAATGGGGGGGGGGGGGGGGGGGGGAATGATTTCCATTCTAAAGCCCAGTGTAAAGAATGGGCCAAACAGAGCCCCTAGGCTCCCCCTAATTCCCCAAACGAACCCAACAGCTACCCCCAGAAGCACCAGGCAACTTCCTGATTCCCAAATCCCCTAGTGTGAGCAGTCAAGAGAAAGCCCAGGAGACAGAGAGGCGCAGTATGAAATCCCCTCTGCTAACCCTACTGGCTGCGGGGGGAATAGCTCAGTGGTTTGAGCATTAGCCTGCTAAACCCAGGGTTGTGAGTTCAATCCTTGAGGGGGCCATTTGGGGATCTGGGGCAAAAATTGAGGATTGGTCCTGCTTTGAGCAGGGGGTTGGACTAGATGACCTCCTAAGGTCCCTTCCAACCCTGAGATTCTATGATTCTATGACAGTTCCTCATCCCCGAGGAGGGTACTTACTTCATATCAGCCTCAGGGGGTTTCTTCTCATCCAGCTTTCCTGCAGGCAGAAGGCAGCAGTCAGTGAAGTCAGCACACTTCTGTCCTGCTTTCTCGGAGTCCCCTGCCCTGCCCAACCAACTGAAGTGCACACAAGAGGGGCTCGTGCAATCATCACAGAGCTTCTGAGCATGGCTCCAAGATGCTCCCAGAGCCTCCCATACCAGCCTCCAGCAGGCCCCCAGCTATATACACAGCCCTTTGCAGGCACAGCTACCTCCAGACAGCTTTCCCTCCCCCTCCCGCATGGCTGGGGATGGGATAACCAGCTTCCCTTCAGCCTGAAAGGAGATGAAACTGAGAAAGGCACAGTGCAACCCTCAATTAGAGCCTGCACTTTTAGACTAGCCAGCAATTCCCCATATCTCCACAAGGGAGCCTGCCTTAGGGATCCCCCAAACAGCCATCGGGAGCCCCAGGAACGCTGCACCCCTGATTCTGTTCCCTAAGGCCTGCCAGGATCCATCATTTCATTCCTAAGAACCCTGTCCCCCCAAATCCATCCCCACATGGGCCACAGGAGCCCCACCACCCTGATTCCATCCCACAAGGCGATGGAAATCCAGCCCTGCTATGATACACACAGCTCCCTTCACTCCTTTGTAGTTTCACTGAGATCAAGCCCCGGTTTGTGGCTGACCACAGCCCAGCCAGTAACTTTTCTAGCTACGACGTTGCATCCCACCAGAGAAGGGGCTCTGCTGACCATCTCAGCCCCCTCTATTGCCCATCTGGTCTGTGCCGTGCCCTGCATATTCCCCACACTGGCTCCATCTGTGCAGCCAGTTCCTATGGCCCCTTCCTGCTTCTGTCAGACACTGTCTCCTTGATGTTTCCTCCCCTCAGGGTTACCTTTATCCTTCTTCTTGAGCTTCTTGTTGCGGGTCCCCTGCCTCAGGTAGGAGAGGATCTGAGTCAGCTTGCTGATGACAATGTCGTTTGTGGTCAGTGTGGTCTGTGCCTGGAAGCGGAAGCGCAGAGAGAAGGAATGATTCTCCAGAAGGAGAATCCCTGAGAATTGCAGGCCCTCCGTGAGGCAGGACTCTGAGCAGCCATGCTCCTGCTGAGCTAGAGCCAGTGCTGTCAGACAGTGCAGTAAGGGGACCAGGAGCGGTTACCTCCATGGTGGGGCAGTCAGCTTTGCTCCGGATCAGGGTGGTTGGGATATCTGTATCTGCGTACTCGTCATCCAGATCCACTACGTAGGCCATCCGCCCTGGCAGGTACAGCTCGTTCCGCTCATATGCCTTAGTCTTGAACAGTATGCGGTAGATGTTCCGACCTGGGGAAGAGAGGGAAGCGTAAAACAAGTGGCTCAGGAGAAGAGGAAACCCAAATACCCAAACTCCTATTGACTGCAAGAGCTAAACTATTCCTGCTGCTCAGAGGTTCCAGAATCTCACTCACAGCCTCTTTCCTGAGAGCCCCAACCGATCTGCCAGCCCCTCACCAATCTACTGAGTCCTCCACAACTCCCCAACCAATTTGGTAGGCTTCCTCTCCACCAAACCCAGGCCATGATCCTCAGCCATGCACCAAGCCCCTTCCTATTCTCTGCACAACCAGCGTAACACACCCAAGTGGCCACATGGACACATTCATACCCAAACGAGTCTTGAATTCTATTTTATTTTCAGGATCTTCATCTTTTCTGAAAAGAAAACAAAGTATTAGAAGAATGGCCATTTCCATTCCTGCTCCAGCCCCTGAGGACCTGACTGCACTGTGCTCAGAGGAGGCCTCAGCCTTCTTGCACTCACTTCGTTTCCTTCTGAGGTTTCTCCATCAGCTCCTCCTCTTCCTTCTCTTTGCTGGCAATCTCAGCACGCACCTGATCAGAACGACAAGACAGACGGAAGGGGAAAACGCTATCAAAATGCTATCCCTGCTACAGCTACTCATTGTAACCAGAAGAGAGACATCCAGCCCTTTTCCCTAGGCTCCAACACCTTCAGTGGACCAGCCAGTGCTCTGCTTCAGCCTCACACAGGGCAACTCCAACCAAGAATCAGGCTGAACAGGTGCAGAGTAGCACTTGACCGTGCTATTTCCCTGTGTTCTCCACTCGCTAGACTGGAAGAAGGGATCGCGAGAGAGAACTCCTGGGTTCTAGTCCCAGTTCAGCCACTGCATCATTATGTAGACTTGAGTAATTTGTGACTTGGTTTCCCCATGTAAACTGGGGATAATATCTGTTTACTGCACTGAGGGGTGGAGGCAGAGCCGTACCTAGGGGTGTGTGGGGCCTGGGATATTAAAAACTCAGCTCCTATCTGCCGGGGGGGTGCTCGCACCCCGGCTCCACCCAGGCCCCGCCCCACTCCACTCCTTCCCCCAAGGCCCCACCCCCACCCCTTCCTGTTACCTTCCTGCCCCGCTCAGTTCTGCCTCCTCCCCCAAGCTTGCTGTCCCCTCACTCCTCTCCCCCAGCACCTCCTGATGCCGTGAAACAGCTGATCTGTAGTAGGCACAAAGAGGGTGGGGGAGGTGCTGATTGGAAGGGCCTGCCGGCGGGCAAGAGATGCTGGAGGCAGAGGAAGGTTCTGGTAGGGGGGCTCCTCCTCGCCTCACCTCACCCCCACGCCTGCCTGCCCCTCACCTCCCCATTCGCCTCCTCACCCTGCTTGCCCGCCTTCCCTCCCTGCCTGTGGGGCCCCCCAAAGTGTGGAGCACAGGGCGTTCGCCCCAATTCGCCGTACCCAAGGGACGGCTCTGGGTGGAAGTCAATGGCTTAGCTCACTGACAAGTACACTGCTACTCAGAAGGAAAACCCTACTGATGTATTATCATCTGCACTCACCTTCTGCAGCAGTGCAAAATCCAGACCCTTCACCAAGTGAGTGTGCTCCATGTCACCACCCAAGAACTTGGATTCCTGGATCAGCTGTCGCCTCTTCTCAGCTGCTGACTTATCCCTGTACAATGAGAAGGGAGCATGTTACACAAACTGTGCTCTGGGCTGGAGCTCCCTGATAATGCCTGGACACAGGCTAACTTACGCTTCTGCAGTGGGTCCCACTGCCCTGTAGTTGGCAGTCGTGCTAATCAGCTCCGTTTCCTCGTAGTCTTTGTTGACTCCGTCTCTTCTCTCCTTGGCTCGATCCCTGTATTTCTCAGCCAGCTCCCTCTCTCGTTCAATCTCCTGCTGCCGCAGCTTCGCATAATAGCTGGGGGCAGAGAAAGGGAGAAGCATTTCAGCTACTGGGTTGTGTTTATAAAATACTGACCAGGCAACACCACCAGTCTGTTCCCATTCCCACAGCACTGCCCTGTGTGGGTCACTGCCTCCACTCCACCTCCACTTCAATTCTCAGCCATGCTTTTAGCTGCTCTGCCTCAGCTAGCACAGCTCCCTTCTCCATGGTCCCCTAAAGTCAAAACTCTCCAGACTCCAGCATGTAGAAAATACTGTAGCCTTCCTTCAGCCATGTAGCCCCGTCCTCAGACACGGCCAGTGGCTCCCCATTCATTTGAAGATGACTGATTTAAAAACCCTTAATGGACTTGCTGCAGACGCTCCTAGACCTTCTCACTCCTTCTGCTCATCTGGCCCTGGCCTCATCTGGCCCTTTCCAGAATCTCTTAACTGTAGGTCCAATAGTTTTCTCTTCAGCAGCAACACTTGTCCAGGACAGTCTTCCTGTAATTCTCAGCTCCAACCAGTCCTATGTCCTCACATCTCAGTGGAAGACAAAACAACTTTTCTTCCTCACTTACCACTCTTCATATTTTTACCTATACAGCATTTGGGGACACAGTTTGTGTGGAAACTGGTAAACAAAATAACATTATAATAGCAAGATACTCTGTTCCTCAGCAGGATCTTTAAAAGTGAAGAACCCACTCTGTACACAGTCAAATGGTGTAAATGCACCATAATGAGTTCAGTACTTGAAGGAAAATGCTGAATGAGGCAAATACCCCTATATTGTCCTAACTCACCCCCACAGAGAGCAGCCATGTCAGGTGCTCTCCCCTAACATCCTCCTAAGGGCAAGCTAAGCAATCTGTGGCACCATCCTACTGCTCCCCTGGTGGTTGTGAAAAGTGACAACCTCCCTATCAGAGTGCTTCTAACACCATTTGGTTCCTTTGCCATCAGTCCAGAGCCCACTGATATTCCAGGCCACTCAGGGTCCCTTTCTGCATTCCAAAGAACGGGCAGCAGCTGTCTGACAGGTGAAGGTGGCTTCTGCTACGGAACATTCCCCATTTACCTTTTCTTCTTCCTCCTGCGAGCAGCTGGATCTTCATCTTCGTTGTACTCCCGGGGCATCCTGGAGAGAACAGAAAAACCACAGTCATCACAAATGGCAGACACTCACAAAACAGGAACAGGAGGTACTAGAGGTGGCAGTTACACAGGGACCTGGGCTTGAGAGGTCTAACACTTAGATGTTCAAAGCTAGGTATATTTGAGCAGGGTAGTTAGATTTCTGCCCAATAGAACACCTAACTCAGTTGTACCAACAGGGAGGGAGAAAGTGAAAGAGCTCAACATGAGAACCAAAGACATACCTTGGGGTTCCCATGCATGTTTTAATAAGTCTATTGCATCCACGCTCTCATTAGTGGTGTTCCTGATTTTACTGGTTTCCCCACCCCCAATGCATACACAACATACAGAGCAAGTTAAGCAGTATTGGAGTGCAGGGAAGAGAGAGTAAGATGTACAATAGCTGCTTGAGTTCACGTTCAGTCAAAGAGCAGTGAAAGATTAATGAAATCTACTTACTCATGATGGCGTGATTTGGAGGGGGGCGCAGATGTTGGCGCAGCCCGCGGGGTCATAAGAAGCTTTCGGAAGTCTTCATTGGTCAGCTTGGACCTAGGAGAAAGAAGAATCATGTTTCGTTGTAACAATGATAATGAGACCATCACACACTCCTGCTGAGAGCAGTTTTGTCTTTATTGTTCCCTGCATATGCTTGGCCACATTGTGACATTGCAGCCTGCACTGGATTGCCCATATTCACCTGAGTTTCACAAAGTTTCAAACTGGAAATAAGATGCACATTTTTAAACAGTGAGGATAATTTACCTAGGGATATGGTACGTTGTCCATCACTTGGAGTTTTAAATCAAGATTAGATGTCTTTCTAAAAGATATGCCCTAGTACAGCTACAAGTGATTGGGCTTGGGCACAATGGAGAAATCTATTATCTGCATTATGCAGCACATCACACTAGATGAGCATAATGATCCCTTTCTGGCCTTGAAATCTATTAACTGGTGCCAGGGCCAGCGCTTCCACTAGGCGACCTAGGAGGTCGCCTAGGGCGCCAGGATTTGGGGGCGGCATTTCGGCGGTGGCAACTCCCAGCGGCGATTCGGCGGCAATAAAAGTGGCCACCAAAATGCCGTCGAGAATGCAGCTTCAAAGGAGCTGCTGGCACCAGCGGAGGTGAGCTGCTGCCGCGTGGGGATGGGGAGCTGCCACAGGGGGGTGGGGAGCCGCCGCAGGCAGAGGGGGGGTTTAGCTGCTGCGGGAGGGGTGGGGGTGGGGTGGGGTGGTGTGTTCGCCTAGGGTGCGAAACTTCCTTGCACCGGCCCTGACTGGTGCTAAGAGATTGACTGCAGCACAGAAACAGTATCCAAATCCTTCCTCCCCACAGTGCACCACTACCTTTCCATTTGAAGGAAACAGAGAGCAAAAGCTTTTATACTCACTGATTGAAGGAGTGGGAATCATCCACCTCATGGCCATCTGGGGCCAGAGGGTTGGAGAATGGTTCACCTTGGAGAAGGAAAAAGAGAGCTGGTTAGAGCCTATCAATCTGTACACTGTGCTGCCAAGCCCAAACCTATACCAGCCCGTGCATCTTATTGGTACCAAACGACAGAAGAATCAAAATCAGATTTCAGTGAGCAGTGAACAGATTTCACACACACCCCCTCCCAATAAAATAAGCTTATGTCACATATCTGTGTGACAGCTTCTCCCTTCACAGAGCAACATAAATACACAACCAACATTTTTAGCCTAGTCATCTGATGAAGTGGGTTATATCCCACAAAAGCTTACGCCCAAATAAATTTGTTAGTCTCTAAAGGACTCCTCGTTGTTTTTGCTGATACAGACTAACATGGCTACCCCTCTGAAACCTTAGCCTAGTCAGTTACTGAACAGTGCTCTATTATGATCCATTGATCCTTACAACCTGGCATCAGTTTAAGAGGAGTTGGAATGCTAATGCCCTGGAATCACTCTCAGTCATTTTGAGGTGGGAAGGCACTTTTATAAAGGAATGTTATGTGTCATTAGCTGTCTCTCAGATGGTTACATTAGAGAATTCAGAACTACAAAAGGAGCATCCCTCATTGATAAATAGCATAATTTCTTACAAGTCAATGGAGAGAAGTTATGTTAAACAACAAGGCCCCAAAGAACCAGTGAAGGAGTAAAATACTTGGGTTTGCATCTGATGAAGTGGGTATTCACCCACGAAAGCTTATGCTCCAATACCTCTGTTAGTCTATAAGGTGCCACAGGACCCTTTGTCGCTTCTGTAAGAGTATGTTTATAATAAAGCCGCTACAGTAGCACTGTATGGCGCTGCAGCTGTGCCGCTGTAGGGTAGACGCTTCCTACATGGATGGAAGGGGTATCTCCATTGACATAGTTATTCCATCTCTCCGAGAGGTGGTAGCTAGGTTGAAGGATGACTCCTTCCATAGCTGTGTCTACACTAGCAGTTAGATCGATCTAATGGTTGTGCTCAGGATGCAAACTTTTTCACAGCCCTAAGCACTATAGATAGGTCGATCCCATTTTGGTACGTCATCACTACCTGCTGAATCGGCGGGTAGTGATCGATCTTTCAGGGATCAATTTTTCACTTCCACCGCAGTGAGGGCTGGTCTACACTAACCCCCCAATTCGAACTAAGATACGCAACTTCAGCTACGTGAATAACGTAGCTGAAGTCGAACTATCTTAGTTCGAATGAAAAGGTACTTACCGGGGGTCCACACGCGGCGCGCAGGCTCCCCCGTCGACTCCGCCTACTCCGTTCGTGGAGCTGGATTACAAGCGTCGACGGGGGAGCACTTCCTGGTTCGATTTATTGCGTCTAGACAAGACGCGATATCGAACCCAGAAGATCGATTGGACTCCTCCGACAGGACGCGTGAGTATAGACGTACCCTTAGAGGCGGAGGAGTCGACGGGGGGGGGGGGGGGGGGGCGGGGGCGGCGGCAGCAGTCAACCCTGTGGCGTCCTCACGGCAAGGGTAAGTCAATCGAGGTACGTTGACTTCAGCTATGTTATTCACGTAGCTGAAGTTGCGTACCTTACATCGGGACCCCCCCCCCCGAGTGTTGACCAGGGCTTAATGTTTAATCCTGAGGATACCTCACCGGGACGTGGGGGAAAGGCTGTCTCAGTGCCTACCCACTGCAGACACCCTGTAGCAGCCGGACGTGTTTCACACACACACCGAGCAGCTAGTTTTGAACAACCTCTGGGTGACTTCCCTGCTGGGGCAAGTGCTCCAGGGCCGCGCTGGGGCAGGGAGGGGACCCTGAAGACCGGGGGGGGCGCCCCAAGGGGGAGCCCAAGGCCAGGGCAGAGCCTGACAGTGTCCCTCCCCCGGCCCCAACACTCACTGTCTCGCTCCGGCATCTTCCCGCACAACCGACGCCACCACAAGACAGACCGAGACCCTCTACTTCCCACAATGCCCCGCGCAGAGAGCGGAACGGCACTGAAGCCCCGCCCCCAAGCCTGCCCGCAAAACCGCCTGCGGATTGGCTGATGAGGTTCGAAGCGTGTTTTGATTGGCTGAGTTCCGTATCATGCTTCGGGCCTCCCCTTCCTGCCGGCTATGGGATTAGCTGGGAAGGGGGCAGAACACTAGGAAGATGGCGGCGGCCGCGGCTGTGCGGAGCATCGGGAGCGGCCTGGGCCTGAGCCTCAAGGAGCTTCGGATCCACCTGTGTCAGCGCTCGCCGGGCAGTCAGGGCACCAGGTGCGGGGCACCTCGGGAGGGCTAGGCGGGGGCCGAGATCCCTGGACAGGCAGCAGCCCCTCCCTTCCGATGGGACACTGGGGACCTGCTAGTTACCGTCACCATCGTCCTCGCGTCGGTATAGTGTGAAAAACGTCTCTGTCTTAATTTGCTACTTTACTTTAGAGTGTACTGAGCATGCTCACACGAAGTGAGCATGCTCAGTAACATCTGCAGAAGCCATTATCCTACACCCTGCCCTTACTTGGCATCGGATTCTGCAGAGTGCTTTTTACAGGGGCAAGGGAGGCAACTCGGAGGAGGGGGATTGCCGGGGGTGGAAATTGACTTGTCAGGGAGGTTCAAGCAGTTAGAGGCAGGGTTAGGATAGGGGCTGAAGGGCAAAGTGGGGGGGGGAGGGGGAGAGAGACGCTAGGGTTAAGCCCCAGGGTGAGGCACTGCCAGAGGGGGGGGGGGGAGGTAACAGTTACTGAACTGAGACAACAGTGTTTGCAAAAAGGGGGGGCGGGCAGAGAGGCTTTTTCATTTCCCTTCCCACAGGACAGTACATCTCGGTATGGGCTTCCCAGGGCTGGGTTCTTAAAGGCACGGGCATCCCAATGCCTAGTCACTGTAGCTTTTCTCTGTCTGATGTAACCTACTGAGGTGCTGCAGGAGACTTGATTCAGTGAAATTTTGACATATACCCCCTCAGAAACAAGAATCCCTTATCAGTGTATCTGACTGCATAAAGTCTCATAGCAGTTCACTAATTTGTCTTATCTGCTGCTGGGATTCCCTGAATTACTCTTTAGCACTTAATTGTTTACCTTTGTTATTGTGCAGATGCAGGTCATTGGGCTATTTAATTTATATTTTAATAATACTAATTGAAAATAGGTATAAGTACTTGCTAGTAGTTTTAGTAATGACATCTGTGTTTCAATCTCCCTGGACACTCAATAACAGACTTAAAAGTGGCAACAACAAACTTCAAAAACAGACTTCAGCGAGAAACTGCAGAGCTGGGATTAATTTGCAAATTTGACCATCAAATTAGGTCTGAATAAAGACTGGGAGTGGCTGGGTCACTACAAAAAGTAATTTTCCATCTGTTAATATTCAACCCTTCTTGTCAACTGTTGGGAATTGGCCTTGTTAGCACTCCTCGTGACCCCCCCCCCCCAACTTGGTAAGGCAACTCCCATCTTTTCATGTGCTGTATATTTATACCTGCCTACTGTATTTTTCACTCCATGCATCTGATGAAGTGGGTTATAGCCTATGAAAGCTTATGCCCAAATACATTTGTTAGTCTCTAATGTGCCACAAGGACTCCTCGTTGTTTTTGCTGATACAGACTAACACAGCTACCCCTCTATTTCTAGTATTGCACTTGCTGTTTTGCTAGCACAGTAAATGAAACTGCAAAATAAATGATGTTTAAATGACCTCACTCAATTAAGAGGTAATTAATAGATATGTACACCAGGCAGGGTTGTTTGGAAGCTGAAGACTTTATGCTTCCATCCCATGCTCACTCAAGCCCTGTCTGCTTCTCACCTGAGCTCTGCCTCCCCCTCCCCCCCCCCCCCCCCCCCCGTGGGGCTGGCATCCCCGCTCACCCTCCTCGGCACTCCACTTTGACAAAATGTGCATTTGTCTCTTTTGCTCTTTCCAACCTAATCAGCTGGCAAGAGCAAATGGGACAAATGTTCACTTTTCCCAGAAAAGTTGGGATGGCTGGGACAGGGCTTAAAAAAGGGACTATCCTGGCCAAAACAGGACGTATGGTCACCCCATGCCTACACCCTGACGGGGAAGGTAATTGAGATGGTGAGGGTGGCAAAGACAGATTGGGCAGTGCTTGTATTCTACAGGTTTCCTCTCGACCTTCAGTCTGCCCCAGCCTCGGCATTGCACAGAAACTCCCCATGGTGGTAAATCACTTCTCTCTGACAATAATCAAAGGCAGGACCCTAAATATAACTATCAGACCAAGTGAGTGTTCTGGTTAGTCCACAATCTCTTTTCTGGCAGTGACTAGTACTGGAGACTGCAGAGTGAGATGCAGGCACCCCAAAGTGGGCAATTATGGAATAACCTGGCCATGGGGCAGTTTCCTCCTCCTCCGAGGGCATTGCTGCTGAGTTGCAGTATTGTCACTGTGGGGATGACACACCAGTTGAGTTCTTACATTTGACTTGTAATAGTACAGTTGTTCAGCTTTCCCAAGGGCTGGCTGAGTGAACATCATATCTCAGATAAACTAATAGTGATTACTTGCTACTGCAAAGCATCACTTGATTGGATTTTACAGGAGAGATGGTTCTGGGCCGTGTGGATTTTGGACAGCACCCCTATGAATTGTGGGGGTGATACATGCATAGATCAGGGGCCGGGGGTTGAGCTCACACTCCCTAGATTTACTCATTCCTGGGTATATTGTAAGGCCTATTTTTCTAGGCTTGTCCTTAGGGTAGGGATTTTGTCTAGGGAGCTGTTTATTGACTAACTGACACTAGCTCAGCTAATTGAGAGTAACTAGATTTTTTCCCCCCTGTTTATGAGCCTAAAGCATATAAACCTCCAAGACTCCTATAAACTGCAATAATAATGGCATGCTCACTTAGGACAGGGAGGGCGATGTCATGGAGATGGGGCTTGGTGTGAATGTAGATGAGAGGCCTGTCTAGGTGCCCTGGGTGGACAGTGTCCTGTAGGTACTCTGATAGTAATATGGGTCAGTGGTTAAAAGATGCTCCTGGACTGCATGGACTGATGTGTTGGTAAATGTTTAAATCTCAGCAAAAGTCAGTGTTGTTTTGAGTCTCCACTTTTACAGCTTCCACCTTGCAAGAGGGAGGTACATTCAAATTGCTTCTCTGAGCTATTTCCACACCTTTCTGCTTGAGTCCCACTGTATATGCCAGAGGAACTCTCCAGCCACTTTTGTGATAGGGGACTGTTCACTCAGGCCAAGGTCAAAGGGCAATACGGTTTGTGACTTGATTCGAGCATAAAGTAGAATGGGGATCCTGTGTAAGAACACCACTATTATTACTGTGACTTTTTGGACATGTCCTGTTTCTCTGTAACGCTTGTCCTACACTTCACGTAGCCCTGGTGAGGTCCAAAGGACCACTGAGCTGTGCAAAAGGAAGCAGAGCTGGGTTAAAATTGATGCACAGACAAGATGTTCATTACTGTACCCTTCCATAGAGTGTGGTCCTCTCTACTGCCTGCTTCCGGAGGCTGTGGATGCTTTGGAATGGCCACGTGCATATAACACTTCTGAGACCTCAGTAGATAAAACTACTTATTCTCTTTAGTTTGACATAATTGTATTTGCAAGTGACATAGAGCTTTAATTACCTCTGTTTTTGACAGAGACTTCATTGAACAGCACTACGTGACTCTGAAGAAGGCAAACCCGGACTTCCCCATCCTGATCCGGGAGTGCTCTGACGTGCAGCCCAAGCTCTGGGCTCGATATGGTGAGTTGGGAAGGAGCCCTAGTCAATGTCATTAGCTCCAAGTTTGACAAGAACGCTGGGTCTGTATCAAGCTGGATATTCAGGAATAAACTGCTTGCAATCAAGGAAAGAGCAGTGCAAATTACACAACAAGGAGGAGTTTCCGTCCACAAATATGTGGAGAGAGGAGGTTAGAACCTGCTTGGTTTGGGAAAGAGGAAAGCAAAGAGGCACTGTACAAAATAAAGGCAAAAAACTGCCTAATGGAAGTCTGATACCTTAACTCGTTAGGAAGTTAAGAAATCAGGGTACTTGCAGCGGTGCTCTGCCCTATCAGTTCAACTGCTTAAACAGTGATTCTGAATGGTGTGTATGTGTGTCTATGCATATGCACAGTGGGGTTAAGTGAATTTTGTGGTGTGAATCTTTAAAGGGATAGTCAATTTGAAAATCACAAGTCCACCTGAAAACTTTGTACCTACTGTTGTACCCGATCTAAAATTCCTGTAACGAAGCTGGATATTTTTTGCTAGGTTTCTATTTTTTTTTCCAGTTTTACTTGTGTTTGTGTAATCAGTTTCATTGTTTCCCTAGTAATTATCCCTAGCTAGACAGACCCTTATAAACACCAAGCGAACAGGAAAAACTTTCCACTTTTTAAAACATTCCTTTAAGAAGCATTCAGGACATAGAGCCCTGTTCAGACAGTATCAGAAAGTAAATTAAAAAAAATTAATAAAAAATAAAATTGGGTGACCCTGTTAACACTAGAATGCCCTGTCTCATGCAGAAGTGTCTCCGTAAAGCCCTAAATATAACAGTAGCCTGTGAAATGAACAGATTTTTCCTTTTTTTAAAAAAAAAGTGTTTAAATGAGTAAAATGTGCTGCACACTCACAATAGACAGACTTCTCCCCGTGTAGCTAAACTAGAAGAGTGGTCTGTTGCTTTAGATGTGCAGAGTTGTTACGCAGGCACAAACATGCTTGACTGCAGGCTGAATGCTTGCAACAGAAAATTCTTGCCTTGGGCTCACGCTATGGGCAGGAACCTGAACTCTGAAACCCAGTGAAGGGGGAAGAGTCTCCAAGCCCAGTCTCCAGCCTGAGTGAGAACTTCCTCACTGCTATTTTTAGCCCTGTGGTGCAAACTTGAATCAGATGAGCCAGGCTTTGAGACTAGCTGCCACAGGGTTTTGGGTTTTCCTGTGTAGATGTCCCCTTTGTAGCTATATTATACATGCTACACTATAGTTGCAAAAAGCTAGCGAGGCTCACAATTACAGCTCTTGAACCAAAGTGGAAATTTCATATTGCGCAAACCATCTATAGCACTTTCAAGCTTAAACTGAACCACTGAGGATTAGCCATGAACTCTGGTTGGAGTTTTAAAAAAAAATTTAGTGGTGGAATCAGAAGCATAAAGAAGGCCAGTTAATTACACAGACTTAATCTCTTACTAAACCGTGAGAATGGGGGGATTCTGAAGACTACTACAGGAAATGCTGCTTTTCTGATTTGCGATATTTAGTTAGCATGCAGAACTCTGTAATGATGGAGGCTCCGTGAGAACTGAGAGGCAGAGCTGCAGGCTTCCTTTCATACGACAGGAATCGAAAACCTGTCGTATGAAAGGAGACTCAAGGAGCTTGGTTTGTTTACCTTAACCAAAAGAAGGCTATGGGGAGATATGATTGCTGTCTTTAAATATATCAGAGGGATAAATACCAGGGAGGGAGAGGAATTATTTCAGCTCAGTACCAATGTGGACGCAAGAACAAATGGATATAAACTGGCCATCAGGAAGTTTAGACTTGAAATTAGACGAAGGTTTCTAACCATCAGAGGAGTGAAGTTCTGGAACAGCCTTCCAAGGGAAGCAGTGGGGGCAAAAGACCTAACTGGCTTCAAGATTAAGCTAGATAAATTTATGGAGGGGATGGTTTGATGGGATAGCATGATCTTAGTCAAAGGTCAATTAATTGCCATCAGTGGTAAATAGGACCAATGGTTAATGATGGGATGTTTTCATAGATTCATAGATTCTAGGACTGGAAGGGACCTCGAGAGGTCATCGAGTCCAGCCCCCTGCTCTCATGGCAGGACCAATTACTGTCTAGACCATCCCTGATAGACATTTATCTAACCTACTCTTAAATATCTCCAGAGATGGAGATTCCACAACCTCCCTGGGCAGTTTATTCCAGTGTTTAACCACCCTGACAGTTAGGAACTTTTTCCTAATGTCCAACCTAAACCTCCCTTGCTGCAGTTTAAGCCCATTGCTTCTTGTTCTATCCTCAGATGCTAAGATGAACAAGTTTTCTCCCTCCTCCTTATGACACCCTTTTAGATACCTGAAGACTGCTATCATGTCCCCTCTCAGTCTTCTCCTTTCCAAACTAAACAAACCCAATTCCTTCAGCCTTCCTTCATAGGTCATGTTCTCTAGATCCTTAATCATTCTTGTTGCTCTTCTCTGGACCCTCTCCAATTTCTCCACATCTTTCTTGAAATGCGGTGCCCAGAACTGGACACAATACTCCAGTTGAGGCCTAACCAGCGCAGAGTAGAGCGGAAGAATGACTTCTCGTGTCTTGCTCACCACACACCTGTTAATGCAGCCCAGAATCATGTTTGCTTTTTTTGCAACAGCATCACACTGTTGACTCATATTTAGCTTGTGGTCCACTATAACCCCTAGATCCCTTTCTGCCGTACTCCTTCCTAGACAGTCTCCTCCCATTCTGTATGTGTGAAACGGATTGTTCCTACCTAAGTGGAGCATTTGCATTTGTCCTTATTAAACTTCATCCTGTTTACCTCTGACCATTTCTCCAATTTGTCCAGATCATTTTGAATTATGACCCTATCCTCCAAAGCAGTTGCAATCCCTCCCAGTTTGGTATCATCTGCAAACTTAATAAGCGTACTTTCTATGCCAATATCCAAGTCATTGATGAAGATATTGAACAGAGCCGGTCCCAAAACAGACCCTTGCGGAACCCCACTCGTTATACCTTTCCAGCAGGATTGGGATCCATTTATAACTATTCTCTGAGTACGGTTATCCAGCCAGTTGCGCACCCACCTTATAGTAGCCCCATCTAAGTTGTATTTCCCTAGTTTATTTATTGATAAGAATATCATGCGAGACTGTATCAAATGCCTTACTAAAGTCTAGGTATACCACATCCACCGCTTCTCCCTTATCCACAAGACTCGTTATCCTATCAAAGGAAGCTATCAGATTGGTTTGACATGATTTGTTCTTTACAAATCCATGCTGGTTATTCCCTATCACCTTACCACCATCCAAGTGTTTGCAGATGATTTCCTTAATTACTTGCTCCATTATTTTCCCTGGCACAGAAGTTAAACTAACTGGTCTGTAGTTTCCTGGGTTGTTTTTATTTCCCTTTTTATAGATGGGCACTATATTTGCTCTTTTCCAGTCTTCTGGAATCTCTCCTGTCTCCCATAGAAGTTACTACAGAGAACTTTTTCCTGGGTGTCTGGCTGGTGAGTCTTGCCCACATGCTCAGGGTTCAGCTGATCGCCATATTTGGGGTCAGGAAGGAATTTTCCTCCAGGGTAGATCGACAGAGGCCCTGGAGGTTTTTCGCCTTCCTCTGCAGCATGGGGCATGGGTCATTTGCTGGAGGATTCTCTGCATCTTGAAGTCTTTAAACCATGATTTGAGGACTTCAATAACTGAGACATAGGTGAGAGGATTATTCAAGGAGTGGGTGGGTGAGATTTTGTGGCCTGCATTGTGCAGGAGGTCAGACTAGATTATCATAATGGTCCCTTCTGACCTTAGTCTATGAGTGCCAAGTGGCAGTCAGTGCAGTAACCAATCTTTTCAAATAGCTTTTCCCTAAGCCTTAGTCAGGACTCTGCAGATGAACAGGCTGCAGCTAAAAATGAAAACGCAAGTCTGCTCTGCCTTCAATACAAGTGTCCCTCACAGTTTGGGGTAGTAAGCTCTCTTCCTTGCTCCTGGGGGTTAGCCAGTGAGAATCTGTCTACATAGCCATTCGTGGGGGTGGGGCTTACTTACAAGGAAAGTGGGCTAAACATGCAAAATTCAGATGAGCAAAAACTAGAAGGGAGGGAAAAAATATGCAAATGTTTTGAAGAGTGTGAACACCAAGGAGGAAGAGGGTTATAACTAAGAAACAAAGGGGAATGCTTACGCTGAGTCGGGGAAAGGCTCTTTACACAGAGGTTATGGGATAATCTAAGGGAAAGGTGGAAGCCCTGTGCTATAGAACACTCCGGTTGGGTATCTGACTGGTCTAAAAATAACTGGTGAAATATTTTAGAGCACTAATTTGTTAGAACAGTAACAAAAGAGTAAGACTATGGTTACTCAAGTTGCAGAGGGGGAGGTTTAGGTTGGATATTAGGAAAAACTTTTTCACTAGTAGGGTGGTGAAGCACTGGAATGGGTTACCTAGGGAGGTGGTGGAATCTCCTTCCTTAGAGGTTTTTAAGGTTGGGCTTGACAAAGCCCTGGCTGGGATGATTTAGTTGGGGTTGGTCCTGCTTTGAGCAGGGGGTTGGACTAGATGACCTCCTGAGGTCCCTTCCAACCCTGAGATTCTATGATTCTATGCAATAGGCTTTGCCGTAGCCACTTATGCCTAACTACAAAAAACAATGTACTTAACTGAGTTATTTTAACTCAGATAAATGCAAAATACAATGAAATGAAGTTTAAAAAATGAAGGAATGGCTCCATTATGCAGTCACAAAAGTCATCCATCACCTACATCGGGTATTCCTGTTGGAATATTTGACCATGGTCAAATAATAGGGGGTCAATTGACCAGCTTGTCAAAACCTACACTTATGATACTTGCCAAGGCACTAGGGAATAAATCCAGCACTGCCCCTCCTGGGGGAAGGGGACAAGGTGCCTCTTCATCTAATTCTCTTTCTCTCCCTCCCTAGAGTTTGGCAGAGAGAGTTGTGTGCCACTGAATAATCTCAATGTGGATCAAGTGGCCAAGGCCCTGGAGAACGTTGTTCACAGCAAAACATGAAGACAAAGAGAACTGAACCTTCATGTGCTGGAGCCCTTGCCTGAATGAGTTTAATGGAGAAGCTGCATATCTGTAATTGTAACTTATTAATCGCATATAAAAGCATCTCTGACAAAGTGCTTTGAGAGTCTGTTCTAAAAGAGATGCTAAGCTGGGAGGTAGCTCCTCATCCTCCTACACAGGGTGTGGGGCACTGAAGAGGGAGCAAATCCACTGAGGTACACCCACCTCTTGTCCAGGATGTAGCCACTTCCCTTCTACTCAGTCTACTTGAGCAGTCGTGAGCAGCTTGCTGCGCTGAAGGGAGGGTACCTTTACGGAGAAGGGTACACTAACCTCTGGCAGTCCGTGGGCTTGAGTTATGGCTGCCATTCTCTAGGGAACAACCTCATAGGCTTTCCAGACCCCTGGGGGGGGGAGGGGGGCAATAAAATCAGCTGGCACTGTCCTATTAGGGCTTGGCTTCACGCTGTGACAACAGAGGGCACGGTGTAAAACTGTTTATTACATTCCAAAATCACTTCTCAATGTACAAAGTCCATGGGATAGAATTAGTGCAAATGGGAAGGGAAGCAGGAATGGATGCAGCGTGGTCTAGGAGGAGAGCAGTACAGCAGCTGAGGCACTGGCGGAGATCAGAGAGGCTGCAGCTGGCTGGAGGTATGTCTCCCTGAGTGCCCTCACTCGCTCCTGGAGTTGGGGGTTGTCCTGGTGCTGTTCTAGGGCCTGCAGTCCTGCTTGGCTGAGCGAGTCATCAGAAGCCTGTTCCAGGACAGACAGCAGATTAGAGCAAGGCCCAACCTAATGAAGGCAGCTGAGCAGCCCAAGGGGGATGAGTGGATCTAGTTCTCCATGGTCTCTATCATAGAACTCATCATGCCTGATTCTTGGGAAAGGGGCTGAAGGATTAATTTCTAATGCATCTCCCACCCCAGGACCTAGGTGAAATGCTCAGACTAGCTGACTTAACGGTTTCAGTGTATCCCCATTTTAGAACCCTGGGGCCTGAGGTGATCAGTCCCTGCAGCGCTGGGTTGAGACACAGCGAAGTTCCCATGGATGTTCTCTCCCTTCTCTTTGGATACAGAGAGGCCTTGAGGGAGCAGGATTCCCCCTGGCCCCTTTCCACAGCATAGCCTCTTAGTTCCTCTGCTCAGGCTAGGTGGTAGCTGTTAGTTTACCACCGTGGTTCCCCAGCCGCTGCACAATGCAGAGAAACTGGAAGCCTGAGCTGAGCCCTACCTCTGGCAGGTGCAGAAAGAGGAGATGTAGCAGCTCTAGACTCTGGCCCACCACCTGGGCATCGGAAAGAGCAAGGGTGCTGAGCAGCGAGGGTAGCACAGCCTTCTGGTGCAGCTGGTGGCAGTAGGCAGGGCCCTTCTCGGCAATGTTGCACAGCACAGTCAGAGCCTAGAGAGGGAGCTGGCGTGAGTATCCCAAGCTGCATGGCTCAGGAACTGACACCTGGGGAACTGCCGTTACTGAAGTTGGTCACAAGTTTTATATTGACTAGAACCAACCATCTATCACAGTCCTGTATGTCTCCCTGCTGCAGGATGGTGCAGTCTGGGTAAGTCCACCTCCTGGGAGGACATGGGGAGAAGCAGGAAATGCTGTCACCCCTCAAAGGAGACAGCCCTGCAGTACAGCAGACCTTCGAAGGTGGAGATTGGCATGCTGGAACCCCACTCACCTGCCGTTGTCTGCATGGCTCCAGGGCAGGGCAAGATGAGCTTTCTGGAGCAGCTGACAACCCTGCTGAGGCCATGTGGAGTCTGCTACTTGTGCTTAGCATGGGGCCTGGTACACTGGCAGGCATCCGTGTGCTCAGAGTCACTCCGTGCTGGAGCTGCTTGCCAGGCTGGGCTGCACAAAGGCCGGTGGGTAGCTCCCTGCAGGCTTGGTTGGGAGCCATGGCTAAAGCAGTCTCCTGCCAGCAGAACACACTAGAGCAGGGCAATAGCTAGCTACTAGTTTGGGTTTTCTTTGTTTAAGCACAAGCTGGTCCAGGCCTTTCCCTCACTGAGCCTGCTCGAAAGGCAGAGTTTGCAGCAGCTCCTGTTAGCATTCAAGAAGCTTTGAAAGTGCTTTCTTAAAAATCCCTTCATGTGTACTTCTCTTGAACTGGCTGCCTCCATGCCCAAGTGCTGGCAGCGCTAGATCCTGGCTGCTCCTTTTATCTGCACTGCATTAGGGTATGTTCCTCTTTCACTGCTTGGGTTTTGAAGCCTCTTTCAGTTGGTCTACACTAGCTTTCCTACGGGAGGAAGTTCAGTGGCTCTCAGCTGGGCCAGTCCCTTTCAGAGTGAGAAGGCACTGGACTCTCTGCTGGGATGGCTTATCATCCACTGGCATATTAGGAAAGTAGAACCTGGGCAGACAACTCTCCTCATATTCTGCCAACTCCTCCCATGATGACACGCAAGTTGGGATGGGGAAGAGCATTTCAATGGGCTCCAAACCCTCCCAGGGCAGGATGCAGTCAGAGCCTCCATAAGCAGGCATGAATACAGAGTCTAATAAGGAATGGGGAGGGGACTGTCTTTAAAAATAACCAGATAGGACAGTTAAATTAACCAGGTGAGGCATTGGGTACTTATCTCACCCTCATCGTGGGCTGATAAAACCTCTGATATACACATGGACCTCACCACAGGAGCACAATCCTTTCCAGTAGCTCCTACATGTCACCAGAGGCCCAGAAAACTGACTGCTCTAAAGAACACAATATCCCATGTAGTGAGAGATTCCCTACCAGCAGGGTCACCATCCGGGAACAGGGCAAGAGCTGCAGGAGGGCTGGGAGCAGGTCCAGTGTGAGCACAGCAGAGCAGAAGATTGGCTCATCAGCTGGGAAGATCAGGAGACAAAGGTATTAAGGAAACCCAAACAGATTACTGAGAAAGGGCCTTCCAGACGAGGCTTGCAGGAGCATGCATTGACTGAGGTAGAGAAGCAGAGTGTTTGCTGCTATATATAAGGAGAGACTCTACAGAAAAATGGCCATCTGGGGTCAGACCAATGGTCCAGCTAGCCCAGTATCCTGTCTTCCAACAGTGGCCAATGCCAGGTGTTTCAGAACAAATGAACAGAACAGGCATTTATTGAGTGATCCATCCCGTCATCTGGTCCCAGCTTCTAGCAGTCAGAGGTTTTAGGGACACCCAGAGCATGGGGTTACATCCCTGACAATCCTGGCTAATAGCCATTGATGGCCCTGTCCTTCATGAATCTATCTAATTCCTTTTTGAACCCAGTTATACTTTTGGCCTTCACAATATCCCCTGGCAATGAGTTCAACAGACTGACTGTGTGTTGTGTGAAGAAGTGCTTCCTTATGTTTGTTTTAAACCTGCTGCCTATTCATTTCATTGGGTGATCCCCAATTCTTGTGTGTTATGAAGGCGTAAATAACATTGCCTTATTAACTTTCTCCACACCAGTCATGATTTTATAGACTTCTATCGTATTCTCCTTACTCATCTCTTTTCTAAGATGAACAGTCGCTCCTCATGTGAAAGCTGTTCTATACCCCTCATCATTTCTGTTGCCCTTCTCTGTACAGTTTCCAATTCTAGGGCAACCAGAACTGCACACAATATTCAAGGGGTGTGTGTACCATGAATTTATATAATGGCATGATATTTTCTGTTTTATTATCTATCCCTTTCCTAATGGTTCCCTATTGTTAGAATTTTTGACTGAGCTGATGTTTTCAGAGAACTATCCATGACTCCAAGATCTCTTTCTTGAGTGGTAACAGCTAATTTAGACTCCTCATTTTGTATGTGTAGTTGGGATTATTTTTTCCAGTGTGCATTACTTTGCACGTATCAATACTGAATTTCATCTGCCATTTCCCCCCCACGCCCCCTCATTTTGTGATATCCCTTTGTAACTCCTCGCAGTCAGCTTTGGACTTAGCTATCTTGAGTAATTTTGTATCGTTTTCAAACTTTGCCACCTCACTGTTTACCCCCATTTCTAGATCATTTATGAATATGTTGAACAGCACTGGTCACAGTACAAATCCTTGGTGGAGCCTGCAGTTTACCTCTCTCCACTGTGAAAACTGACCATTTATTCCTACCCTTTGTTTCCTATCTTTTAACCAGTTACTGATCCATGAGAGGATCTTCCCTCCTATCCCATGACTGCTTACTTTGCCTAAGAGCCTATGGTGTGGGACCTTATCAAAGGCTTTCTAAAAGTCCAAGTAGACTATGTCACCTGGATCACCCTTGTTCGCATGCTTGTTGACTTCCTCAAAGAATTCTAATAGAGTGGTGAGGCGTGATTTTCCTTTACAAAAGCCATGTTGTTATCATGTTCATCTATGTGTCTGATATGTCTCTGTGTGCTCACAGCACTAGGATGGGGGATGTTGTGAAAGTATCAGTGTCAGCACAGCTGGGCATGGAAGATCAGAGACAGTAAGAAATGTTATCAGCTGCAGTGGATTCCCCACTCTAGGTTGGAAGGGAGTGCCATGCTGCATCTCATCAAGCATACCACCCAAAACATGTCGGAAATGGATGAACTTGTGAGTGGCCAAGGAGAGGAACTCGAGAACTGGGGAGCACTGGGATGATGAAGTGGGTAGTAAGATAACACCTGTGTTTTCTGTTCTGCCTATGGGTGTGTTATCTTATGTCTCCCAAATTGAGATTCTGGTGTGCCCTTCCTGCATGAATCTAGTCCTAGCCCAATGAGCCATAGCAGCACCATAGGTTCTGTTTCAAGGTCTCTTTGGAGCTCTGTCCCTTCTCAGAGGTGATCTGGAAAAAATGTGAGTCTCCCGACTTTGATTTGAGGCAAGTCCCAGAAACCCCAGCCATCAGCTATGTTAGTCACTCTATTCCTGTAGCAAATTCTAGGAGAATTCCCATTAGGTGCTATGCCCAGCCAGGGTGCATAGGAAAGTCACCTGTGAGGTTGTTGAGAAGCCAGAGACACTCCTGCACTATGAATGGGTGCTGCTGGAGGAAATACTGCATGAAGAGAAACAAAGCCACCAAGAGGCGCTCATCCTGGATCTGCACTTTGCAGCCATCTGTCTCATCCTCCGCAAGCAGGTTGCTGAGACACCGCAGCACGGGACAGATCAGCTGAAACGGTAAGAACAGCAGCATGGGGCATTCCCCATCATGAACAGTAATGCTTCAGACAGCAGGGGTCTGGAGCGTGGCACTGCTCACCAGCCAAGGCCCTCTACCGCCTCTGCTTACCAACTCCAGGCCCTCAGTAGCTGCTTTTGATATCATGGAAGCCAGTTCCAGCAACAGCAGCACCAGGGTTGACACGATCCCCTGGGAGATTAACAGCGCGTTGTTCACATGGCTATGAAGGGAAAGGAACATTACAGGAACAGTGAATTAAGATATGGAGATATGCCTATTGCATAGAACTGGAAGGACCTTGAAAGTCATCGAGTCCAGTCCCCTGCCTTCACTAGCAGGTGAAGGAGCGAACCCAAATTCAAGGAGCGAACCCAAAATCAGCCAGCACCACTACTCATGTCCATGCACCAGCTGGTTTGGCTGGAGCCTCAGCTAAAAGATTGGGGGTAGTGTTGTTTCACACACTCTCAAGTTGAAATTGACAGAAGGGGTTTTGCTCTGATTCTATACAACAAGTCCCCTGAGGGCAACAGCTAACTCTGGAACATTTCAGCCTAAAAGGGGAACATTTCAGAAAGGGAAAAGAATGTGGAAACAGAAGGTTATAGCTGTCTGGGGGTATCCATGCCTCACACCGTGCTTCCCTTTGCAAGACGGAATTCTCCAAGTGTGGCAAGCTGTCATGTGACAGTGCAACCCAAGATCGCCAATTGCAGCAGGGAAGACCAGGAGGAGGACGGGGCAAGAGCCTCATCTCAAACAAACCCCAGGCAACAGATTACAAAAGCAACAGCTCCAAGATTACATGCACCTGGTGGGCCTGGGCCATGAGGGCAGACAGGTGGAGGACAGGAAGCTCAAAGGAGAGGACAGCTTCATAGAGCTGCAGAATGACCGGGATAAGAAGTCCCTAGTTCAGTGTCAATAACACGAGACTGGGTGTGCCATAGAGTACAAGGCCAGCAGGGACCACCAGACCATCTAGTCTGAGCCCTGAATACCACAGGCCACCCCCAGCACCCGCACACTGAACCCAGCAGCCGAAATTAGCCCCCAGGAGTCTCAACTATTATGTACCACAGGCAGAGAACAGGAGGAGCCAAGGTGCACCAGTGCCCAAGGCCCCCATAATGGCAGGGAAATGATTAAGTGAGATATACCTAGAGAATGCTGGTAGGTGACCCACACCCCACGCTGGGTGAAACCCCTCCAGGGTCACTGCCAACCTGTCCTCAGCAATCCCGCAAACTGAGGCCAGTAATGGGGTTGAGAACTGATGGGTCCCAACCACAGTGGATAGAGCCATGCACACACAAGAGACAACCCCCCATGACATTCAGCTCTCCCTCTGAGGTCTCCCCAAGGGACTGAGAGAGGGTTACACAGAGTGAGGCAGTCTCTGAGCTAAAGCAACTGGCTAAGGATACTAAGGAGCAGCTCTTTCTGTTCCCAAACACCGGGGGTAGGGCTCTTGCCTTCTTCCATGCGTCTGGAAAGCCCCAGGCAGCTTTGGGAAGCTATACAGTAAGTACTAAATACATTTACCTACACACAATGTAATGAAGACACCAAGAAAACTCCACGGCGACTCCCATTCCCAGCTCCAGGTTGGAGCTAACCAATCGAAGCATGTGCTGGGGGAGAACCGAGTCCAGAACCAAGCTGGGGCCAGAAAGGAGAGTTAAGAGAAACGGATTTTAAAGAGGGATTAAGCAGGAGTACAAGCAACACTGCCACATGCGGGGCAAAAGCATGGGCTGTCTGATGAGGGTAACTACCGCTCTGCCCAGAGCTGCTTGGGTTTAACACCCTCAGTGCGCTTCCAAAGGCCTAAACAGGAGAGACTTCATCAAGGGAGGACAGACCCCAAAACCATGCCCACCAAGGCAATGCTCAGAGAACTGAGCCGGTTCCATCAGGTGAGGCGAGATGTGAGATCTGTTGGTAAATATGTACCAGGATGTTTCTGTTTGTCAACGAGGCCAGAACTCTAACAACATGAAAGAAGTCGGGGGTGTCAGTCCGGTCCTGTGGGGGGGTCAAGCATCTAGCATCGACAACTAGTTGGGGTTGGTCCTGCTTTGAGCAGGGGGTTGGACTAGATGACCTCCTGAGGTCCCTTCCAACCCTGAGATTCTATGAACCTCACAGTGGGCACTAATCAACCCCCTCATAAGCAGGCTCTGCAGAGAGGCTTCGGAGCCTCAACTCGCCTCATCCCTAGACACAGTCTTTCCCGGGCAAGGCAGAGGAACCTCAACAGGTTGTTGTGGAGGCAGCTTGCACTGATGCTGCCCATGCTAGAATACATGGGGGTAGATGGCCTCAGTCTCCAGGGCTGTCAAGCCAGCTCCTTTCAGCAGTACTAAGATCAATAGGAAGAACTGTCCACAGTATTTCTCTCTTGGTCCCCTTGGTTTCACGCAACCCCTTACGGTTACTGAAAGCTGATTAGCTGAGGGGTCCGGGAAAAGTGTCCTGATCTGTACAAAACCTCAGTGTCCTTACCAGGATTCTGCTCAGACATATTAACGTCACAGAGATAACATGTGCCAGGAGGATGCTAACTGCCCCTAGCATGCAAATGCCGTGCTCAGCCACGGGCCCTGTCCAGATGGAAGGGGAGGGCGTGATGCTTACGGTATGATCTTGGTGGCAGCTTCCCTGGCCTGCAGGAGCTGCGACAGGATGTAGCCCAGGCCTTCCAGCACTGCCACGTGAGGAGACTGAAATCAAAGAGCACAAGGCTGAGCCACTAGAACAAACCCAAGTATCAGAGCGGTAGCCATGTTAGTCTGTATCCAGTGGAAGGGGGAAGGACAGTACCAACAAAATGACTCAATGTAAAGCAGAGAGGCTGAACTTGGTCTCACCGCAGCTCCATGCTAGTTTGAAATATGTACATGTGATGGCCAAGCCATTCCTCTGAGTCTCCAGGACCCCCAGAAAGCTCACAAGGCAGACATGCCTGTGATCATTTGTGATTAAGGGCAATCGATCTATCGGGGATCAATTTTTCGCGTCTCGTTAAGACGCGATTAATCGATCCCCGATCGCACTCCCCGTCAGCTCCAGAAATCCACGTCATCGAGCGGCGCAAGCGGAGTCGATGGGGGAGCTGCAGCGATCGACTCGCCGCCGTCCTCATGGTCAGGTAAGCCGATTACGATACCCCGACTTCAGCTACGTTATTCACGTAGCTGAAGCTGCGTATCGTAGATCGACCCCCTCCCCTAGTGTAGCCCTGGGCTTAGAGACAGAGAGATCTAGCCAGGGAAGAGCACAAAAACCATGTCAGCCACCATCAAAATGTTACCCCAGGAAATTAAAATTGTATATGGCAGTGCACACGGCGTATGCCCAGCTGCACCTGCAACTGGGCTCAGCTCTCTGCAGAGTGTCCTCTGCACACGGCCTGTCCTGTGACAGGAAGCGATGCTGTGCCATTCATACAAGCTCATAGTGACTACACTAAGCCACTAGTTCAAGAACGCAGGGAAATACCCCCTCCTGCTTGGCAAGGCTCATAGGAAGAGCCAGAGATAGGCTAGCTGGATCACTCACCTGGATACAGGATGCCAGGGTTGGAATAATGCCTTGAGGTAAAAGTCGCTTCCTCACTGCGTCACTCTCCACTGCCAAGTTCCCCAGCGTGTACAAACACAGCTCCTAAAACACAGACGTGGGGGACCACAGTTACGCTCCCTATATGCCACAAGTGCCCCGCCAATCCAACCAGATGAGAGTGCCCCCTACTGGCATTAGGAAGATATTGCCACTAAAGAGCAACAAACAGCACCTTGAGATGCATGAATGCTGCACTAATGGCAAGAGAGATGTGGTTTCCAGGACCAGCAGAGCCAGAGAATCTAATGCTAACTGAGTTACTTTACCTAGCACAGCTTTCCCTGCTTGTGCAGGAGGCTCCTGGCTACCTAGACACAGGCACACAAATTTAGTCTATCTGAGGGTCATACTAGCAACAAGAACCCAAAGGACATACTTGCTGGAGCAAGGTGTAGCTAACCTACTCTGCAATATAGGAACACAGAGACTGCCAGATGGGTCAGACTCAAGGTCCATTTAATCCAGCCTCCTATCACAGACAGTACCCAGTGCCAGATGCTTCAGATTTGATGATCCAGAGGAAGGGGCAGATAGGGAGATAGATGTGGGATAATCTGTCCCCTATGAAGGTCTCACTTCAACCAACAATAGTTAGAGACTGACTTAAACCCTGAAGAATTAGTGGGTTTTTTATCCCTTCCCAGACTTTGTTTGCATTAACTTTGGATATTCTTGTTAGCCATATGACTGTCCAAACCCTCTTTGAATCTTATTGATTTCCTGGCGACAATGACATCCTGTGGCAGTGAGTTGCAGTCTGATTACACACTGAGTGAAGAAGTATTTCCTTTCTCAGTTTGGAATTTGCCACCTTTAATTCAGTTTCATTAAGTGTCCCTTTATTCTTGTGTTATGAGACAGGGAGAACAGAAGTCCTCAATCTCCCTTCTTTAGACCATTCATTCTTTTATAGATTTTTATCTTGTTCCCTCTTATTTGTCGCCTCTCTAAAGTAACAATCCCAGTTATTCCAATCTCTCTTCACAGGAGAGTTTTTCCAGCACATAATCATTCTCATCACCCTTCTCTGAGCCCCCCCCCTCCCTAATTCTGCAACATACTTTTTGAATTGGGGGGGCCAGTTCTGCATACAGTCTCCAGCTAAGGCTGTGCCATCCATTTCTATAAAGACAGATTATTTTCTGGATTATTCTCTATCCCACTCCTTCTACATTGTAACATCCTGCTTGCTTTTTGGACTGCAGCTACACATTCACTAGCTGTCTTCATTGCACTGTCTGTCCCTTTCCTGAGCTGATCGTTTAGACCCCTGTGAGATGTGTGAGTAGTATACATTTTCCCCTCCAATGTGCATTACTTTGCCTTTATCCGCACTGCTCTTCACCTGCCTTGTGTTACCAATCACCTAGCTTGGTTAAGTCCCGCACAGTCTTATTGAGACTTGCCGAACCTCAATAGCTTTGTGTCACCTGCAAATTTTGCAACGCCACTGCTCAACCCCCTTTCCAGTGGATTAATAAATATATTAAACCACATCAGACCTAACATGGAACCATGAGGCACTCGGCTGTCAACCTTTGCCATCATGAAAACTGACCATTTATTCCTACTCTACATTTCCTGTTATTTAGCCCATTTTTAGTAGCCTCTTATGAAGGGCTTTGTCAAAAGCCTTTTGAAAGTCTAAATACATTGTGTCAAGCAATTCTCTTTTATCCATTGTAGAGATGCACCACAAAGACTACAGGGCTACTGTTCTACCTTCAGCCAGGAAGCCAGGCCATTAATGGAGCACTGCACAGGGGCACCTGTAGTCTCCACAAGATGTAGCTCTGTCCTGAAGAGGAGGGCAGCTGCAGGGCTCTATTGGAGACCTTTGTGGGCTGCATCTGGCCACTCAATCTCAGAAGTCCAACCACTAATGAAAGCTCAGCAGATGCAAGACCAATGGAGAAATACAGGCCACATCTTACTGTGAATTCTACACTGTGTCCTGAGAGATAGGTCAGGAGATAGGAGGTTGCTGGCAAACACGCCTCAGCCACAGCAGGGTCACTGGAGTGTGAGAGTTCGTGCAGACAGCGAGCTGCCTCTATCTGTATGTTGGCCAAACTGCTGGTGAAGAGTCCAATCAGGACCTGCATGCTGCCCTCCAACCTGCAAAAGCAAAACAGGACATTGTTTCATTCTGCTGCCTCCCTTCCCCAAAATACACACACACTCCTCCCACCCTGATGTCCCAGGGTCAGGAGGGCAAGTTGTCTCTCAGGGACCAGGCACTAAAAACCTGCCCAGTTCATGAGCTGGCCTGGCCATTTCTCAGACCACTTGACTTGAAAGGGCCAGGTTAATTCCTGCTCTCACAGCTCTGACTTCACTGCAGTTACACAGGGCTGGATTTGGCCCAGTGTTTGGATATTGACTTTGTCCCACTTCTTTTACAATATTTTCTCTTTTTCCTTCCCTCCACCCCCGCTCCTCTCCTGTCTTCAAGCAGCCAAATTTGCTGCCTTCTGAAGTCACTTTGCCAGCACTATGTGGCATGGCAGAGAGCCTAACAAAGCTGTCTCTGGCCAGCCAGAAGGGAACTGCAATGCCAGACATGAGAACATGAGCAGAATGAAGTCTCAAGCAAACCACGCAGACAGGAGAGTACAGCACACGCTCTCTCGAGCACAGTGAAGAGCCTTGTAGGAATCCTGTGCAACATATTTCCCTGATCAAAATCAGGTAGAGTCATATCCTGCAAGCTCTCAGCCTTCTTTGGTCAGTCCAGAGCGGCTACATCCAGCTTTCCCCCATAACCCGCTCTGTTCCAATGGGACTCTCCCAGCTCAGCCTCATCCACAACCCAGCAGAGCACAAAGGCAGTCAGGCCAGGCTATCTAGAGCGCTGGCCCACATAATGAGAGCTCCTCTCTCAGTGGGAAAAGGAAGTGGTCACAGAAAAGAAAGGGATGGAGATATTTTCTACTGCAGATACATGAGCCACACTCCCAACCACAGCAAAATTTCCCATATCAGAGAAATAGCCACACTGATCCCTGCTACAGAGGATACGTGGGCCCATCCCCGTCTAAGTGGATCCACAGCCATCAGGGCCGGCTCTAGGCACCAGCTAAGGAAGCAGGTGCCTGGAGCGGCAAATCTGAAGGGGCGGCACTCCGTGACTTTTTTTTTTCTTCTCCTTCGCCAGGAGCCCGGCACTGCTGCAGCAGCTTTTAATTTTTTTCTGATTCGGCAGCACTTCGGCGGCAGCTTTTTAATTCTTTTTTTTTTGGCAGCACTTCTATGGCAGCTTTTTTATTTTCTTTGCTTCGGCGGCACTGCTGTGGCAGGTTTTTTGCTTCCCTGCTTGGGGCGGCAAAAAAGGTAGAGCCGGCCCTGACAGCCATGTCCTTGCAATGTCCACTCTCGGAGAGCCCCACTGCTAGCTGGATCCTTTATGAGCACAGACTAGCCATGCCTGGGGTTGGGCATAGCATGGAAGCACAGACTGGCTAACCTGACAAATTTCTGCTGTGTCTCTTTGTGCTGCAGTCCCTGTCGAAGGCGACTCAACAATTTCTTCCTCTCCTCTGTTCCCATCTGGATATTCCTCAGCAGCTGCAAAACCTGGTGGAAAACAAACAGCTGAGTGGATGTCAAGCACAGCTCCAGGGTAAAAATCACAAGCCTAAAAGGCATGATCACCAGGGCCGGCTCCAGGCACCAGACGAGAAAGCACGTGCCTGGGGTGGCACATTGTAAGGGGCGGCATTCTGGGGATTCTTGGGGCAGCACATTCCGGCCGCCCTGCTGTGATTCTTTTTTTTTTTGCTTTGGCAGCCCTGTGTGCAGCTCCTGAGCCTCCGGTTGGCTCCCCATGCTCCACCAGTCCCAGCCCAGCCCAGCCCTGCAGGGGCACGGACCCTGGCCCGGGGGGGGAGGGAGGAACTAGTGATCCCCGCCCTCACCGTGCCGCCGGGCTCCCTGGGACGCACCACTCCCCGCCACCTGCACCGGCCTCCACCTCCCGCGCTGCTCTGAGCCCAGTCCGGCCAAGCCGCCTTTAAAGGCGTGGCTGAGCCAGCACCTCCTGCTGCCCCCAGGGGCTCCGCCTGCCCGGCCGGGAGACACACCCCAAGGCCGGAGGGGGAGCACCTCTCGCCCAGCTGCGAGTGGGCTGCAGCACCTGCCTACCCACGGGTGGAGGGAGCGGGTGGGTGCCGCCCTTCACCCCCCTGCGAGCCGCCTTGACCGCCCTCCACATGCTCACTGCGGCCGCCGTTGTTTTGGTTTTTTTTTTTGCTTGGGGCAGCAAAAAAGCTAGAGCGGGCCCTGATGATCACTTATGGTCATTCAAGATGCCATGGCACTTTTCCAAAGGGTATTGATACTAACCCTGGTGCTACAACTAGGGCTTATATAGCAGTTTGTAAAACACTTTGGAATCCAACCAGCTAAATAACCTTAGTATCGTTATTATTATTATTATTAACAAAGGCTAGGGCCAGTGAAAGACATTGCAGTGAATACCTAGAACCAGGGACAAATGGTATAAACCCTTCACCTCCTGCTCAGACAGAGGTTCTGCTGCTATCTCCACTCCAGCCTGCCCGTCTCCATTCACCAGGCTGTCTTCCCGCAGAAGTCTCTTACTGACCAACTGCTGCTGCCTCCGGGCCTTCCTCAGAGCTGCAAACAAATCAACCTCTGATTACTGACAACAACACAGCTTTCCAGCTCAAGACAAGTTTTCACCCCACCCAAAACACTGCTCTTTTTTGGGGTGATCGGAAGATGCTGTTTGTCTCTTTCTGTGACTGTAAAATCACCTATGCCAGTGTCTAGATGTTTTTCCCATAAATTACAGGAATTTATGGGAAAAACATCTAGACACTGGCATAGGTGATTTTACACAGATTTATTACAAATAAATAAATAATCTGCGCACACTGGAGTTTGGAAAGGTAGGTCTTATGTTGACCATAGATTTGGGAGCTGCAAGTCAAAGCAAGAGGTGACGATGGCCTGGATGACGAGTTGAAGCAGAGGTGGAGCTGAGGCAGTGAAATACATGGAGAGTGTTATGGGGGTAGTAAAAGGCATACGTGGAAAAAGTTTGGGGAAGATCAGAACCAAAAAAGGAAACATGAATGTATCTAGTTCTCTTTTAAACCCTGTTATAGTTCTAGCCTTCACAACCTCCTCAGGCAAGGAGTTCCACAGGTTGACTGTGCGCTGTGTGAAGAACTTCCTTTTATTTGTTTAAAACCTGCTGCCCATTAATTTCATTTGGTGGCCCCTAATTCTTATATTATGAGAACAAGTAAATAACTTTTCCTTACTCACTTTCTCCACACTACTCATGATTTTATATACCTATCATATCCCCCCTTAGTCTCCTCTTTTCCAAGATGAAAAGTCCTAGTCTCTTTAATCTCGCCTCATATGGGACCTGTTCCAAACCCCTAATCATTTTAGTTGCCCTTCTCGGAACCTTTTCTAATGCCAGTATATCTTTTTTGAGATGAGGAGACCATATCTGTATGCAGTATTCAAGATGTGGGCGCACCATGGATTTGTACGATATTCTCCGTCTTATTCTCTATCCCTTTTTTAATGATTCCTAACATCCTGTTTGCTTTTTTGACTTCCGCTGCACACTGCGTGGATGTCTTCAGAGAACTATCCATGATGACTCCAAGATCTCTTTCCTGATTAGTTGTAGCTAAATTAGCCCTCATCATATTGTATGTATAGTTGGGGTTATTTTTTCCAATGTACATTACTTTACATTTATTCACATTAAATTTCATTTGCCATTTTTGTTGCACACTTAATTTTGTGAGATCTTTTGGAAGTTCTTCACAGTCTGCTTTGGTCTTAACTATCTTGAGCAGTTTAGTATCATCTGCAAACTTTGCCACCTCACTGTTCATTTCATTTATGCCACCTCACTTTCTTCATTTCATTTATGAATAGGATTGGTCCGAGGACTGACCCTTGGGGACAAACCACTAGTTACCCCTCTCCATTCTGAAAATTTACCATGTATTCCTACCCTTTGTTCCTTGTCTTTTAACGAGTTCTCAGTCCATGAAAGGATCTTCCCTCTTATCCCATGACAACTTAATTTACGTAAGAGCCTTTGGTGAGGGAAGGAAAAGAGGGCCAAGAACTGAATTTTTGGGGACTGCAAAGAGAAGGAGCTATTGCCCCCACCAGAGACAGGGAGAAATGTAGGAAGTGGAGCCATGACAGCTTCGATTCTATGGTCAAATCAAAACCTAGCATGAAAGCAGGCTTTGTTGCACTATTTCCGAACAAGCCAATGAGAATGTTACGATTCCACCAGCTGCAATATCAAGAGTGTCTAGAATCCACCTATGATTCCTTGGGGGGGGGGGGGGTGAGAGGAGTAAGAGAACAAGACCCCTCCCCAGACCCAATTATTGAAACAAATAGACCAGATCTTACCTTGAAGGGACACCTCTTCTCCAAAGGCCCAGCCCAACCCCACTTCCCAGGAGCATGGCTCAGATTACACCCAGATTTGGCCCCTTTACAGGGACCAAGACCATTGTTCCAGACCCAAGCTTGCGGATCAGAGCACTACACCCAAGAGAGACTCTGTTTCTCAGTTCCTGGCAGTAAGCCCACCCCCCAAGGGTCTGAACCCCTTTCCCAGAACGGGAGCAACTCCTCTCAACCCAGATCCCCCTCCCAAGATCCCCACCCCCCAGACACAAAGATCCAGAGCCAACTGCCCCGAACCGAATCAGCTGCCTGGACCTCCAGAGTCGCCCCCCCCCGATCGACTGCTTCCTGCAGGGCCCAACCCGGGTACCCAGGCCTGGGCCCGGCGGCTCTGTCGGCCCGGACCTGACTCCTGCTCCCGCCGGCGGGCCCGGAGCTCCTCCAGGCCGCTGGCATCGGGCCGGTACCGGCAGCTCCTCCGGCTCCACATCCCGACCGTGGTCGAGGCGGCGGGTAGGAGCCGCCGCCGGCTCCAGCGGGGAAGATGGCGGCTGGGGGCCGCGCGCTTCCGGGAGCCGGGCCCGAGCCGCCGCGTTGCTGCGTCTACGGGAGGCCCCGGTCTGAGCGGCCGCAGCAGGCTTAGGGTCCCGGGCTCTGTGGAGATTGAGGCGCGGGTGCTGGGAGGGCCGGAGTCGGCGGGAGGGAAGGAGTCAGTGAGGGGGGAATTGGGGCGTCCCGGGATGTAAATAACGGGTGTTCCCGGGGGGCTGGGGTTCCTGGCGTGTCAGTGAGAGGGGTCCTGAGGGTGTCAATCTGCGGGGTTCCGGGAGGATTCCCAGAGGGTTGGAGTCCCGGGGGTGTCAGTGAGGAGGGTCCCAGGGGGGTTGGAGGGGTCAGTGTCCCAAGGGGGCTGTGAGGGGGTTCCCAGGGGCTAGGGGGGGTTGCATGTTTCAGTGAGGGGGGTTCCTTAGGGGTCCCAGCTGTCAGTGAGGGTAGTCCCTGAAGATTGGGAGACCCCAAATGTCAGTGAGGGGGGTTCCCAGGATGTTTTGGGTCCTGGGTGTCACTGACTGGAGTCTCCAGGGAGTTGGGGGTCCCAGGTGTGTTAGTGTGGGGGTTGGGTAACAGTGAGGGGGCTCCTGGGGGGTTGGGGGCCTTGGGTGTGTCCTCAAGGGTATTTCAAGGGACGTCCTGTACCTGGTACCAAACATCCCCACGTCTCCTGTTCAATAAAGAGCCACTAAGAAGCGAGTGGTCATACACATTCTCTCTAGCAATAATCATGCTGAAGATCTGACCTGTGAGATAGATGGAGGATTTTTACTGTGGATAAACTACCTGTATGGGCAGGAGAGGCCCGTTACAGAGCAAAGGGTAGTTTATTTCCCATATAATTGTCCTTGTTTCCCTTGAAACACAGGTGGTCTCCCCTAGTCAGAAGAGGCTGCCACGGGATAGGACCCCTGGACATGGTGGCCCCTGACTGTGTTGGTCAGGGAAGCCCTGGGGATGTATAGATCAGGAGGCTTCACCAGAGAACACATTAGGGAATTGTGCTGCACTCCACTTTCTGCAGCCTTCCCTAGCTCCTTTGGTGAACTGTACAGTCTGTGGCGCTGCCTGTAAGCCAGGTGTTATTTGTGCTACTCCTCCCAAGAGTTTCTAGTCCAGATAATGACTATAGGGCTCTATTACTGAGGGATTTGACTCATGCCTTGAAACTCTTTTCTCAAGTAAATTCGCCCACACCGCTGGTGATAATCGGGGCCGGCTCGAGGCACCAGACGAGAAAGCACGTGCCTGGGGCGGCACATTGTAAGGGGCGGCATTCCAGGGATTCTTGGGGCGACACATTCCGGCCGCCCTGGCGGGTTTTTTTTTTTTTTTTTTCTGTTTGCTTTGGCAGCCCTGTCTGCAGCTCCGGAGCCCCCGGTTGGCTCCCCATGCTTCGCCAGTCCCAGCCCAGCCCTGCAGGGGCACGGACCCCGGCCCGGGGGGAGGGAGGAACTAGCGATCCCCGCCGCTCACCGTGCCCCCTCGAACGCGCCACTCCACCGGTCTCCGCCTCCCACGCCACTCTGAGCCTGGCCCGGCCGAGCCACCTTTAAAGGAGCGGCTGAGCCAGCACCTCCTGCAGCCCCTGGGGGCTCTGCCTGCCTGGCCAGGAGAGGCACCCCAAGACTGGAGGGGGGAGCCCCTCTCACCCAGCTGCGAGCGGGCTGCATCGCCTGGCTGCCCACTGGCGGAGGGAACAGGCGAGCCCCGCCCTTCACCCCCCCTGCGAGCTTCTTTGACCGCCTTCCATGTGCTCCCTGCGGCCACCGTTGTTTTGGGTATTTTTGTTTCGGCAGTCCAGCCACCCTTTTTTTGTTGCTTGGGGCGGCAAAAAAGCTAGAGCCAGCCCTGATGATCATGAGGGAAGGGCTCTAGCTGTTTGCTCTATGTTTATGGTGCTACGGCTATTTCATGTTATTTCTAGCATTTGCCAGTAAATGTTCCCATCATAGAATCATAGAATCTCAGGGTTGGAAGGGACCTCAGGAGGTATCTAGTCCAACCCCCTGCTCAAAGCAGAACCAAACCCAACTAGATCATCCCAGCCAGGGCTTTGTCAAGCCTGACCTTAAAAACCTCCAAGGAAGGAGACTCCACCACCTCCCTAGGTAACCCATTCCAGTTCTTCACCACCCTACTAGTGAAAAAGTTTTTCCTAATATCCAACCTAAACCTCCCCCTCTGCAACTTGAGACCATTACTCCTTGTTCTGTCATCTTCTAGCACTGAGAACAGTCTAGATCCATCCTCTTTGGAACCCCCTTTTAGGTAGTTGAAAGCAGCTATCAAATCCCCCGACTCTTCTCTTCTGCAGGCTAAACAATCCCAGTTCCCTCAGCCTCTCCTCATAAGTCATGTGCTCCAGCCCCCTAATCATTTTTGTTGCCCTCCGCTGGATTCTTTCCAATTTATCCACATCCTTCTTGTAGTGTGGGGCCCAAAACTGGACACAGTACTCCAAATGAGGCCTCACCAGTGCCGAATAGAGGGGAATAATCACGTCCCTCGATCTGCTGGAAATGCCCCTACTTATACAGCCCAAAATGCCGTTAGCCTTCTTGGCAACAAGGGCACACTGTTGACTCATATTCAGCTTTTCGTCCACTGTAACCCCTAGGTCCTTTTCTGCAGAACTGCTGCCCAGCCATTCGGTCCCTAGTCTGTAGCAGTGCATGGGATTCTTCCGTCCTAAGTGCAGGACTCTGCACTTGTCCTTGTTGAACCTCATCAGATTTCTTTTGGCCCAATCCTCTAATTTGTCTAGGTCCCTCTGTATCCTATCCCTACCCTCCAGCGTATCAACCACTCCTCCCAGTTTAGTGTCATCTGCAAACTTGCTAAGGGTGCAGTCCACACCATCCTCCAGGTCGTTGATGAAGATATTGAACAAAACCGGCCCCAGCACCGACTCTTGGGGCACTCCACTTGATACCGGCTGCCAACTAGACATGGAGCCATTGATCACTACCCGTTGAGCACGACCATCCAGCCAGTTTTCTGTCCACCTTACCGTCCATTCATCCAGCCCATACTTCTTTAACTTGCTGGCAAGAACGCTGTGCGAGACTGTATCAAAAGCTTTGCTAAAGTCAAGAAATAGCACATCCACTGCTTTCCCCTCATCCACAGAGCCAGTTATCTCATCATAGAAGGCAATTAGGTTAGTCAGGCATGACTTGCCCTTGGTGAATCCATGCTGACTGTTTCTGATCACTTTCCCCTCCTTTAAGTGGTTCAAAATTGATTCCTTGAGGACCTGTTCCATGATTTTTCCAGGGATTGAGGTGAGACTGACTGGCCTGTAGTTCCCCGGATCTTCCTTCTTCCCTTTTTTAAAGATGGGCACTACATTCGCTTTTTTCCAGTCATCCGGGACCTCCCCCGATTGCCATGATTTGTCAAAGATAATGGCCAATGGCTCTGCAATCACATCGGCCAACTCCTTTAGCACCCTCGGATGCAGTGCATCCGGCCCCATGGACTTGTGTTCGTCCAGCTTTTCTAAATAGTCCCGAACTACTTCTTTCTCCACAGAGGGCTGGTCACCTCCTCCACATACCGTGCTGCGGAGTGCAGCCATCTGGGAGCTGCCCTTGTCTGTGAAGACAGAGGCAAAAAAAGCATTGAGTACACTAGCTTTCTCCACATTCTCTGTCACAAGGTTCCCTCCCTCATTCAGCAAGGGGCCCACACGTTCCTTGACTTTCTTCTTGTTGCTAACATACCTGAAGAAACCCTTCTTGTTACACCTAACATCTCCAGCTAGCTGCAACTCCAAGTGTGATTTGGCCTTCCTAATTTCACTCCTGCATGCCTGAACAATATTTTTATACTCCTCCCTGGTCATTTGTCCAATCTTCCACTTCTTGTAAGCTGCTTTTTTGTGTTTAAGACGAGCAAGGATTTCACTGTTAAGCCAAGCTGGTCGCCTGCCATATTTACTTTTCTTTCTACACATCGGGATGGTTTGTTCCTGCAACCTCAATAAGGTTTCTTTAAAATACAGCCAGCTTTCCTCGACTCCTTTCCCCCTCATGTTATTCTCCCAGGGGACCTTGCCCATCAGTTCCCTGAGGGAGTCAAAGTCTGCTTTTCTGAAGTCCAGGCTCTGTATTCTACTGTTCTCCTTTCTTCCTTGTGTCAGGATCCTGAACTCGACCATCTCATGGTCACTGCCTCCCAGGTTCCCATCCACTATTGCTTCCTCTACTATTTCTTCCCTGTTTGTGAGCAGCAGGTCAAGAAGAGCTTTTCCCCTAGTTGGTTCCTCCAGCACTTGCACCAGGAAATTGTCCCCTACACTGTCCAAAAACTTCCTGGATTGTCTGTGGACCGCTGTATTGCTCTCCCAGCAGATGTCGGGGTGATTAAAGTCACCCATGAGAACCAGGGCCTGTGATCTAGTAACTTCTGTTAGTTGCTGGAAGAAAGCCTCGTCCACCTCATCCCCCTGGTCTGGTGGTCTGTAGCAGACTCCCACCACGACATTACCCTTCTTGCTCACACTTCTCAATTTAATCCAGAGACTCTCAGGTTTTTCTGCAGTTTCATACTGGAGCTCTGAGCAGTCATACTGCTCTCTTACATACAACGCAACTCCCCCACCTTTTCTGCCCTGCCTATCCTTCCTGAACAGTTTATATCCATCCATGACAGTACTCCAATCGTGTGAGTTATCCCACCAAGTCTCTGTTATTCCAATTACGTCATAATTCCTTGACTGTGCCAGGACTTCCAGTTCTCCCTGCTTGTTCCCCAGGCTTCTTGCATTTGTGTATAGGCATTTAAGATAACTCACCGATTGTCCTGCTGTCCCAGTATGGGGTAGGAGCCCTCCCCTCTTGCACTCACCTACTTGTGCTTCCTCCCGGTATCCCACTTCCCCACTTACCTCGGGGCTTTGGTCTCCTTCCCCCGGTGAACCTAGTTTAAAGCCCTCCTCACTAGGTTGGCCAGCCTGCTTCCAAAGATGCTCTTCCCTCTCTTCGTCAGGTGGAGCCCGTCTCTGCCTAGCACTCCTTCTTCTTGGAACACCATCCCATGGTCAAAGAATCCAAACCCTTCTCTCCGACACCATCTGCGTAGCCATTCGTTGACTTCCACGATTCAACGGTCTCTACCCCGGCCTTTTCCTGCCACAGGGAGAATGGACGAGAACACCACTTGCGCCTCAAACGCCTTTATCCTTCTTCCCAGAGCCACGTAGTCTGCAGTAATACGCTCAAGGTCATTCTTGGCAGTATCATTGGTGCCCACGTGGAGAAGCAGGAAGGGGTAGCGATCTGAGGGCTTGATGAGTCTCGGCAGTCTCTCTGTCACATCACGAATCCTAGCCCCTGGCAAGCAGCACACCTCTCGGTTTTCCCGGTCAGGACGGCAGATAGATGACTCAGTCCCCCTGAGGAGAGAGTTCCCGACCACCACCACCCTCCTCCTCCTCTTGGGAGTGGTGGTCGTGGAACCCCCATCACTAGGACTGTGCATCTCATGCCTTCCAATCAGTGGAGTCTCCTTCTGCTCTGTTCCCTCAGATGCATCATTCACTCCACTCTCTGCACTAGTGCCTGTGGAGAGAACATGAAAACGGTTGCTCATCTGAATATGCGTTTCTTGTACATGGACTTGTCTCATACTCTTTCCTCTTCTGGAGGTCACATGCCGCCAATTATCCTCGCTGGTCTTCTGTCCCCGCTGCGCAGCCTGCTCTGAATCCTCACAACACTGCACCCGCTGAAGCCTATCCTGACGTCTATCCAGGAACTCCTCATTTTCTTTTATGGAATGCAGGGTTGATACTCGTTTCTCCAGACCTTGAATCTTCTCCTCCAATATGGAGATCAGCTTGCACTTTGTACAGACAAAGTCGCTTCTATCCTGTGGAAGAAAGACAAACATGGCACATCCTGTGCAGGTCACGACAGCGGATCGCTCAGCATCCATAGTTCCTTCCTTCGAAGAGTTTCCTCACTTGTGGCAGAAGCTACTCAGGGAAACCTGCAAGGGTTTATTATGCACTTATGAGAGTCATTCAATTACATCAGTCCAGGATTTGTACCTCCACTGTATGGCAGAGAGAGGCTACCCCTGCAGAATATGCTGTATTGCTGCTGAGTCCATTCATTCTTTAGACAGGGCTGGCTCCTGTTGAGCCCCATGTTCAGAACTGGTTGCTTAAATTGCATGTGGAAAGATGCACAAAATGGGTGACTAGCTGACTGCATGCACAGGTGGGCTTTAGACCCTTGGCGAACCAGCACTACAAGAGAGGACCTTATTGAAGAAATGGTTGTAGGGGACAACCTTGGCTCGAGCGATCATGAGCTAATTCAGTTCAAACTAAATGGAAAGATAAACAAAAATAAATCTGAGACTAGGGTTTTTGATTTCAAAAGGGCTAACTTTAATAAATTAAGGAAATTAGTTACGGAAGTGGATTGGACTAAAGAATTTATGGATCTAAAGGTGGAGGAGGCCTGGGATTATTTCAAGTTAAAGTTGCATAAACTATCAGAAGCCTGTATCCCAAGAAAGGGGAAAAAATTAATAGGCAGGAGTTTTAGACCAAGCTGGATGAGCAAGCATCTCAGAGAGGTGATTAAGAAAAAGCAGAAAGCATACAAGGAGTGGAAGATGGGAGGGATCAGCAAAGAAAGCTACCTTATTGAGGTCAGAGCATGTAGGGATAAAGACATGTAAAATTGGACCTTGCAAAGGGAATTAAAACAAATAGTAAAAGGTTTTGTAGCCATATAAATAGGAAGAAAACAAAGAAAGAAGAAGTGGGACCGCTAAACACTGGGGATGGAGTGAAGGTTAAGGATAATCTAGGCATGGCCCAATATCTAAACAAATACTTTGCCTCAGTCTTTAATGAGAAGCTTAGGGATAGTGGCAGCATGACAAATGGGAATAAGGATATGGAGGTAGATATTACCATATCCAAGGTAGAAGCCAAACTCAAACAGCTTAATGGGAGTAAATCAGTTAATATTCATCCAAGAATATTAAAGGAACTGGCACATGAAATTGCAAGCCCATTAGCAAAAAATGTTAATGAATCTCTAAACTCAGAGGTTGTACCATTTGACTGGAGAATTGCTAATATAGTTCCTATTTTTAAGAAAGGGAAAAAAGTGACCCGGGTAACTACAGGCCTGTTAGTTTGACATCTGTAGTATGCAAAGTCTTGGAAAAAAATTTGAAGGAGAAAGTAGTTTGGGACATTGAGGTCAATGGCAATTGGGACAAATTACAACATGGTTTTACAAAAGGTAGATCGTGCCAAACCAACCTGATCTCCTTCTTTGAGCAAGTAACAGATTTTTTTAGATAAAGGAAACGCAGTGGATCTAGTCTACCTCGATTTCAGTAAGGCATTTGATACAGTACCACATGGGGAATTATTGGTTAAATTGGAAAAGATGGGGATCAATATGAAAATTGAGCGGTGGATAAGGAACTGGTTAAAGGGGAGACTACAGCGGGTCATAGTGAAAGGTGAACTGTCAGGTTGGAGGGAGGTTACTAGTGGAGTTCCTCAAGGATCAGTTTTGGGACCAATTTTATTTAATCTTTTTATTACTGACCTCGGTACCAAAAGTGGGAGTGTGCTAATAAAGTTTGCGCATGACACAAAGTTGGGAGGTATTGCCAGTTCAGAAAAGTATCGGGATATCATACAGGAAGATCCGGATGACCTTGTAAACTGGAGTAATAGTAATAGGATGAAATTTAATAGTGAGACGTGCAAGGTTATGCATTTAGGGATTAATAACAAGAATTTTAGTTATAAGCTGGGGACGCATCAGTTGGAAGTAACGGAAGAGGAGAAGGACCTTGGAGTCCTGGTTGATCACAGGATGACTATGAGTAGCCAATGTGATATGGCTGTGAAAAAAGCTAATGCGGTCTTGGGATGCATTATGTGAGGTATTTGTAGAGATAAGGAGATGTTAGTACCGTTATACAAGGCATTGGTGAGACCTCATTTGGAATACTGTGTGCAGTTCTGGTCTCCCATGTTTAAGAAGGATGAATTCAAACTGGACAGGTACAAAGAAGGGCCACTAGGATGATCTGAGGAATGGAAAACCTGTCGTATGAAAGGAGACTCAAGGAGCTTGGTTTGTTTACCTTAACCAAAAGAAGGCCGAGGGGAGATATGATTGCTCTCTTTAAGTATATCAGAGGGATAAATACCAGGAAGGGAGAGGAATTATTTAAGCTCAATACCAATGTGGACACAAGAACAAATGGCCATCAGGAAGTTTAGACTTGAAATTAGACGAAGGTTTCTAACCATCAGAGGAGTGAAGTTCTGGAACAGCCTTCCAAGGGAAGCAGTGGGGGCAAAAGACCTATCTAGCTTCAAGATTAAGATAAGTTTATGGAGGGGGTGGTTTGATGGGATAACATGATCTTAGTCAAAGGTCAATTAATTGCCATCAGTGGTAAATAGGACCAATGGTCAGTGATGGGATGTTAGAAGTTACTACAGGGAACTTTTTCCTGGGTGTCTGGCTGGTGAGTCTTGCCCACACGCTTAGGGTTCAGCTGATCGCCATATTTGGGGTCGGGAAGGAATTTTCCTCCAGGTAGATCAGCAGAGACCCTGGAGGTTTTTCGCCTTCCTTTGCAGCATGGGGCACGGGTCACTTACTGGAGGATTCTCTGCATCTTGAAGTCTTTAAACCATGATTTGAGTACTGCAATAGCTGAGACATAGGTGAAAGGCTTATTCCAGAAGTGGATGGGTGAGATTCTGTGGCCTGCATTGTGCAGGTCAGACTAGATGATCATAATGGTCCCTTCTGACCTTAAAGTCTATGAGAGCAAAGTGTCATTGCCAATACTTGCCTCATGGGTGATGGTGCACATGCACATTTTGCAGGCACAGCTTCAGAGCTTAGAAATGGGTCTGTAGAGAGGGTTCGACCCTTTCCGGGGTGGCAGGGAACCACACAGCCTCCCTTAGTCCTTGCACGGCCCCTTGGGGAATCAGTCGGGCTGAGCACACACAGGTAACAAACAACAGCTAACAAGCCCAGACCCTGGGGCAGGGCAGGGCAGTAAAGAGTCAAGGCTCAGGCCCTCAGGCAGGGCTGAGCAGCAGTTTATATAGTCAGCAGGCCCTATGGCAGGGCAGTAAAGAGTCCAAGGCTCAGGCAGGGGCTGAGCAAACACAGGTAAATAGCAACAAAGAGTCCTGTGGCACCTTATAGACTAACAGACATATTGGAGCATAAGCTTTCGTGGGTGAATACCCACTTCGTCGGATGCATGCAGTGGAAATATCCAGAGGCAGGTATAAATATGCAGGCAAGAGTCAGGCTCCGAGCAGCCTGGGATAGGGGGAGACTGCTACCCACGCATAGGGTGGCGCAGCAGGGATACAGGCCCTCCCGCTCCACCGCATCCCAGCCCAGGGCCCTAGTAGCTGCCAAAGGCCTGCTGCTGTGTCAGTGGGGATCCTGGCCACAACACATTGACATGGGTTCTGGCTGTGTTGCAGCCCAACTCAGGTCGGCTGCCCCAGGGCTACTTCCCAACTCCCCCTCTGGAGGTACCTGGCTCAAGGTGGTGTCCTCAGGGGGTCGATCACCATTGGATGCGAGGGGTAGGCTCAGCGACTCTTCTGGGTAGCTGGCGAGGGGTAGGCTCAGACACTTGACACGCTGGTCCGTGTTGAGTGTCGGCCGGTCAGGCCAGTTTTCAGGTCCACCGTTGGTTGCTGGAGTCTCCCCAATTGTAACTGGGCTGGAGGTGTCTGGCCTCTCCAGCGGCTGCCTCTCAAGTGAGCTCTGGGATTGAGCTCTTATATCTCCTGTCCGGCCTCTGACCCTCTGGGGGGCAGGCTTGAAGTGCTGTGGCTCCACCCACTCTGGTGTCTGGCAGAGTTCGTCCCTCTCCGGGGCACTGGGGAGCCACACCACCTCCCTACAGGGGCCATTATCATCCTGATTCTGCCCCACTGAAATCAATGGAAGATTTGTCTTTGACTTCAGTGAGAGTAGGATCAAGCCCTATATAACTTCCATGCTGACTCACTTGAATGATAGGAAAGTAATGTATATAATCTGATTTGAGTTTAATCTGCTCTAGCAGTAACTAAAACCAAAGTGTAACGTTCTGTATCTCAAGGAAACACCCAGCACCGCCATGTTCATCCTTATAAAATAATTGTGTGGTATCCAATGCAAAGTTTGTCACTTTGGGTGTCTTCGGAAGGCTCATGATGCACTGAGCATTGTTGTTACAGTGATTGTTGTTATAGTAATGTTATGTTATAGGTTGTAATTTCATTTATATAGTTATAAGGCTGAAAATGTGTCCTCATGGCTTAAAACAAGCCCAGGCAAAAACTCTCCAAGAGCAAAGGAGCAGTTCACACCTCATCAGGGCATGTATAGGACAAACCCAGCCCAGCCTCACAGGAACAAAGGACACTGGCCTAGGCAGCAACAAAGGATCTGATGGACTCTCCAATTGAGTCGCCCCCCTTCCTTTGGTCAGTTTGGGACTACGATGAGGTAATGCTCACCTGACTGAAGGGAGGTGGGGCAAAGCCAAGAGGAAAGAAAGAACACACCTGGAGTATTGCACCCAGTTTTGGTCCCCCCACTACAGAAGGGATGTGGACAAATTGGAGAAAATCCAGCGGAGGGCAACAAAAATGATTAGGGCGCTGGGGCACATGATTTACTTGAGAGACTGAGGGAACTGGGGTTATTTAGTCTGCAGAAGAGAAGAGTGAAGAGGGATTTGATAGCAGCCTTCAACTACCTGAAGGGGGGTTCCAAAGAGGATGGAGCTAGGCTGGTCTCAGTGGTAGCAGATGACAGAACAAGAAGCAATGGTCTCAATTTGCAGTGGGGGAGGTCTAAGTTGGATATTAGGAAACACTGTTTCAATAGGAGAGTGGTGAAGCGCTGGAATGAGTTACCTAGGGAGGTGGTGGAATCTCCATCCTTAGAGGTTTTTAAGGCCCGGCTTGACAAAGCCTTGGTTGGGATGATTTAGTTGGTGTTGGTCCTGCTTTGAGCATGGGATAGGACTAGATGACCTCCTGAGGTCTCTTCCAACCCTAATATTCTGTGATTCTATGATAAAAGGAAGAGACGTTTGCCGTGCTCTTCCTCTCTCTTCCACCTACATCTACAGACATCATCACCAAGTGACTGAAGTGCTGATCAAAGGGGAGAGCCTGGCTGAAGGGCAACCAGCCAGCCTGTGGTGAGAAGCATCTACATTAGTAAGGGCACTGAAAGTGTTAAGATCAGTTTAGAATGCATTTTGCTTTTATTTCATTTGACCAAATCTGACTTATTGTGCTTTGACTTATAATCACTTAAAATCTATCTTTGTAGTTAATAAATTTGTTTGTTTATTCTACCTGAAGCAGTGCGTTTGGTTTGAAGTGTGCCACACTCCCCTTGGGATAACAAGCCTGGTACATATCAATTTCTTTGTTCAATTGACAAACTCATATAAGCTTGCAGTGACTTGGACACGGCAAGATGGAGGTTCCTAGGGTTTGTCTGGGACCGGAGATATTGGCTAGTGTCATTCAGTTGCACAATCCAAGCAGCTTACATGCTAGAGGCTGTGCATGAACAGTCTAGGAGTGGGGGTTCTCACAGCAGAGCAGGGTAAAGATGGCTCCCAGAGTCAAGGATTGGAGTGACCTAATGCAGGGGTTCTCAAACTGGGGGTCAGGACCCCTCAGGGGTTCGTGAGGTTATTACATGGGGGGTCACGAGCTGTCAGCCTCCACCCCAAACCCGACTTGGCCTCCAGCATTTATAATGGTGTTAAATATGTAAAGAAGTGTTTTTAATTTAAAAGGGGTGGTCGTACACAGAGGCTTGCTATGTAAAAGGGGTCACCAGTACAAAAGTTTGAGAACCACTGACCTAGTAGATCACTGGTCCAGAACATCACACACAGAGAATGCAGTTTGCATGGTAGTAGTTTCTACACCTGTATACAATACTTCTATAGGGCTCTGTTTTTTTATAATTAATTGTGGACCCAAATCTTCCACCCTTTGGGACAGCTCAATTAGTAAGGGTGTGTGTGTGTGTGTGTGTGTGTGTGTGTGTGCGCACACGCCAAGGGATGCTTCCATGCTGATGACACCCATTAAAAAAATGTGTTAATTACATTTCTGACTGAACTCCTTTTGTGGGAGAATTGTATGTCCCCTGCTCTGTTTTACCCACTTTCTGCCATATAGTTTATGTTATAGCAGTCTCGGATGATGACCCAGCACATGTTCATTTTAAGAACACTTTCACTGCAGATTTGACAAAACACAAAGAAGGTACCAATGTGAGATTTCTAAAGAGAGCTACAGCACTCGACCCAAGGTTTAAGAATCTTAAGTGCCTTCCAAAATCTGAGAAGAACAAGGTGTAGAGCATGCTTTCAGAAGTCTTAAAAGAGCAACACTCCAATGCGGAAACTACAGAACCCGAACCACCAAAAAACAAAATCAACCTTCTGCTGGTGGCATCTGACTCAGATAATGAAAATGCATCGTTCCGCACTGGTTTGGATTGTTATCAAGCAGAACCTGTCATTAGCATGGACACGTCCTCTGGAACGGTGGTTGAAGCATGAAGGGACATATGAATCTTTAGCGCATCTGGCACATAAATATCTTGCGACGCTGGCTACAACAATACCATGAGAACACCTATTCTCACTTTCAGGTGACATTGTAAACAAGAAGTGGGCAGCATTATCTCCTGCAAATGTAAACAAACTTGTTTGTCTGAGCAATTGGTTGAACAAAAAGTAGGATTTGAGTGGAATTGCAGTCTCTAAAATTTTACATGGTTTTATTTTTGAATGCAGTTTTTTTAACATAATTCTACATTTGTAAGTTCAACTTTCATGATAAAGAGATTGCATTACAGTACTTGTATTAGGTAAATTGAAAAATATTATTTCTTTTAGTTTTTTTTATAGTGCAAATACTTGTAATCAAAAATAAATAAAAAGTGAGCACTGTACACTTTGTATTCTGTATTGTAATTGAAATCAATATATTTGAAAATGTAGAAAACATCCAAAATATATAAATAAATGGTATTCTGTTATTGTTTAAGAGTGCGATTAATTGCAATTTATTTTTTTAATCACTTGACAGCCCTAGTTTAAACTCTGCTAACTCCACCTGGGACCTGAGAATCAAGAATCAAGTGCACTTTTCGGCATTGGTGCCAACTTCCACACTTCCCGCTGGGTGCTCGACCCCACACCGCCTCTGGCCCCACCCCTGCACCGCCCTCATTCCGCCCCATTCCACCCCTCCCCCCAAGTCCCTGCCCCCGTTCCACCCCCTCCCCCCAAGTCCCTGCCCCACCTCCTCCCCCGAGTGTGCAAAGTCCCTGCTCCTCCCCCTTCCTCCCAGAAAGTCTTAAGTGCTGCCAAACAGCTGGTAGGTGGCAGGGGCGGGGGCAGGAAGCACTGGGAGGGAGTAGGAGGCTTGGGGGGCGGGAAGGTGACTTTAATCACCCTGATATCTGGTGGGAGAGCAATACAGCGGTCCACAGAAAATCCAGGAAGTTTTTGGAAAGTGTAGGGGACAATTTCCTGGTGCAATTGCTGGAGGAACCAACTAGGGGAAAAGCTCTTCTTGACCTGCTGCTCACAAACAGGAAGGAAATAGTAGAGGAAGCAATAGTGGATGGGAATCTGGGAGGTAGTGACCATGAGATGGTCGAGTTCAGGATCCTGACACAAGGAAGAAAGGAGAGCAGTAGAATACAGAGCCCGGACTTCAGAAAAGCAGACTTTGACTCCCTCAGGGAACTGATGGGCAAGGTCCCCTGGGAGAATAACATGAGGGGGAAAGGAGTCGAGGAAAGCTGGCTGTATTTTAAAGAATCCTTATTGGAGGTTGCAGGAACAAACCATCCCGATGTGTGGAAAGAAAAGTAAATATGGCAGGCGACCAGCTTGGCTTAACAGTGAAATCCTTGCTCGTCTTAAACACAAAAAAGCATCTTACAAGAAGTGGAAGATTGGACAAATGACCAGGGAGGAGTATAAAAATATTGTTCAGGCATGCAGGAGTGAAATTAGGAAGGCCAAATCACACTTGGAGTTGCAGCTAGCCGGAGATGTTAGGAGTAACAAGAAGGGTTTCTTCAGGTATGTGAGCAAGAAGAAGAAAGTCAAGGAAAGTGTGGGCCCGTTGCTGAATGAGGGCGGGAACCTAGTGACAGAGGATGTGGAGAAAGCTAGTGTACTCAATGCTTTTTTTGCTTCTGTCTTCACAGACAAGGTCAGCTCCCAGGCGGCTGCACTCCGCAGCACGGTATGGGGAGGAGGTGACCAGCCCTCTGTGGAGAAAGAAGTAGTTCGGGACTATTTAGAAAAGCTGGACGAACACAAGTCCATGGGGCCGGATGCACTGCATCTGAGGGTGCTAAAGGAGTTGGCCGATGTGATTGCAGAGCCATTGGCCATTATCTTTGACAAATAATGGCAATTGGGGGAGGTCCCGGATGACTGGAAAAAAGCGAATGTAGTGCCCATCTTTAAAAAAGGGAAGAAGGAAGATCCGGGGAACTACAGGCCAGTCAATCTCACCTCAGTCCCTGGAAAAATCATTGAACAGGTCCTCAAGGAATCAATTCTGAACCACTTAAAGGAGGGGAAAGTGATCAGGAACAGTCAGCATGGATTCACCAAGGGCAAGTCATGCCTGACTAACCTAATTGCCTTCTATGATGAGATAACTGGCTCTGTGGATGAGGGGAAAGCAGTGGATGTGCTATTTCTTGACTTTAGCAAAGCTTTTGATACAGTCTCCCACAGGGTTCTTGCCAGCAAGTTAAAGAAGTATGGGCTGGATGAATGGACGGTAAGGTGGATAGAAAACTGGCTGGATGGTCGTGCTCAACGGGTAGTGATCGATGGCTCCATGTCTAGTTGGCAGACGGTATCAAGTGGAGTGCCCCAAGGGTCGGTGCTGGGGCCGGTTTTGTTCAATATCTTCATCAACGACCTGGAGGATGGTGTGGACTGCACCCTTAGCAAGTTTGCAGATGACACTAAACTGGGAGGAGTGGTTGATACGCTGGAGGGTAGGGACAGGATACAGAGGGACCTAGACAAATTAGAGGATTAGGCCAAAAAAAATCTGAGGAGGTTCAACAAGGACAAGTGCAGAGTCCTGCACTTAGGACGGAAGAATCCCATGCACTGCTACAGACTAGGGACCGAATGGCTGGGCAGCAGTTCTGCAGAAAAGGACCTAGGGGTTACAGTGGACGAAAAGCTGAATATGAGTCAACAGTGTGCCCTTGTTGCCAAGAAGGCTAATGGCATTTTGGGCTGTATAAGTAGGGGCATTTCCAGCAGATCGAGGGACGTGATTATTCCCCTCTATTCGGCACTGGTGAGGCCTCATTTGGAGTACTGTGTCCAGTTTTGGGCCCCACACTACAAGAAGGATGTGGATAAATTGGAGAGTCCAACGGAGGGCAACAAAAATGATTAGGGGGCTGGAGCACATGACTTATGAGGAGAGGCTGAGGGAACTGGGATTGTTTAGCCTGCAGAAGAGAAGAGTGAGGGGGGATTTGATAGCTGCTTTCAACTACCTAAAAGGGGGTTCCAAAGAGGCTGGATCTAGACTGTTCTCAGTGGTAGAAGATGACAGAACAAGGAGTAATGAGGGGGAGGTTTAGGTTGGATATTAGGAAAAACTTTCACTAGTAGGGTGGTGAAGCACTGGAATGGGTTACCTAGGGAGGTGGTGGAATCTCCTTCCTTAGAGGTTTTTAAGGTCAGGCTTGACAAAGCCCTGGCTGGGATGATCTAGTTGGGGTTGGTCCTGCTTTGAGCAGGGGGTTGGACTAGATGACCTCCTGAGGTCCCTTCCAACCCTGAGATTCTATGATTCTAAGGACAAGGAGGCGAGGAGGGTGGAGCTTGGCTGCCGGTGGATGCGGAGCACCCACTAATTTTTCCAGCCCTGGAGCACCCACAGAGTCGGCGCCTATGCTCTTGGGTACATCATCACCAGGAAACCCTGACCCAGTTGACAGAGTTTCTCTGCTCGGTGTCCCCATCCGGTACCCTCGTTTTGAACCTTTGACCTTCACTCCAATCCCTGTTTTTCATTAGTTGCCCCCCGTATTCACTTGGTCTCTGGGTCCAGTGGTCCCTCCCGCTAGGCTGGGGGAGGGGCCTTTAGAAGTGGGCAAGCTTGCGCCTGCCCACCTCCCGGGTTTCCAATAGGCAGCTGAGGTAAGTTAGGTCAAGGTGCAGTTTTAATGGCCCCTATAATTCACCGAAGATGTCTCATGGTTAGTTGGCAATGATGCATATATGAGCCCCACTTGTCTCCCTGTTTCCTGGTAGAGTTTGCAGGGCTAGCACTTAGAAAAACTATCTATTTACATGCAACTGGAGCAGACTGGATCTGGAGTCAGACAAACCTAGAACCCTGCAATGCCGTTTGGACATATGTACTTTTCGGAGGAGAAGCATACTATAAGGAAATCAAAGCAAGGTTTCCTTAGCTTTCTGGGCAGCTGAAGCACAAGAAACCCAGTTCTCCCTCTTTCTGTATCTTGGTCAGGCTCACTGCTGGCCCAGACAGCATTCTAGGCGTGGAGGATTTGGGAAGTATTATGAAATGCCTTGCACCCATTAGTATTTCCCAACTGCAGTTCTGTTTCAGGAAACAAGCAGAATAGATTTGTGCAAAAGGAAGTAGCAATTGGGAAACTGTCTGACAGTGAGTAGCGGTGAGTGAAGGGTTTTGAGTGAAGGAGGGTCCCATGCAGGAGAGTAAAGCAGCTCACAAGAGAAAACCACTCACATCTTAATCAAGGACACCGCAAAAGCTAAAGGAATCGAGCCGCTTCCTTGGCAGGAAAATATTGCAATTCCAAGTTGGCAGGTGAGTCCTTTAACAATAACCCCTCTGTAATGCTGATGAAATGTGATTGCTCCCCCAGTCATGCAGGGACACCTGAGAAATACACCTATTGCGCCCCCTCTCCACCTGGTTACCTCCTTTAATGTCAATCCACTTGCAGGTTTTGATCGAAAGGTCTGGGTTCTTTTGGATCCTGTCACCCACTCAGCAGGGTGTCTTCTTTCTTTTTTTCCCTATGAAATTATTTGGCGGTGCCTCCACCTCCCTCACTCCTTCCTGGCAGGGTCACCAGGGCAGCTTGGGTGGAAAATTCTAACTGCAGAGAAATCACCACTTACTTGCCAGATAGTTGGAGACTTCCAAGAAATAATACAACCACATAAAAATATATTCAAACACAATAATTATATTAAACAGGAAAAAAATACAACATAACAGGGTGTTAAGAGAATTAACTCTTTCCTGGTTTGTTCTTTGCTCTGGTCAAAGGGAGGCAGACAATGGTAGAGAGTTCAAAGCTTTATTCTACACCCATGCTACAAACAGAAATGGGTGGGTCCGAACAACGAAGGACCGTTACAGGGCATATTTATACACACAAGTAAACAACTCATACTGCGCAGGAGCGGAAGGCACTGAAGTCATACCTTTGGCAATGAATATACTAATTCAGCATTAGCTAAGGCTTAATCTCTCTTTCATAGAATCATAGAATCTCAGGGTTGGAAGGGACCTCAGGAGGTCATCTAGTCCAACCCCCTGCTCAAAGCAGGACCAACCCCAACTAGATCATCCCAGCCAGGGCTTTGTCAAGCCTGACCCTAAAAACCTCTAAGGAAGGAGATTCCACCACCTCCCTAGGTAACCCATTCCAGTGCTTCACCACCCTACTAGTGAAAAAGTTTTTCCTAATATCCAACCTAAATCTCCCCCTCTGCAACTTGAGACCATTACTCCTTGTTCTGTCATCTTCTACCACTGAGAACAGTCTAGATCCAGCCTCTTTGGAACCCCCTTTTAGGTAGTTGAAAGCAGCTATCAAATCCCCCCTCACTCTTCTCTTCTGCAGGCTAAACAATCCCAGTTCCCTCAGCCTCTCCTCATAAGTCATGTGCTCCAGCCCCCTAATCATTTTTGTTGCCCTCCGTTGGACTCTTTCCAATTTATCCACATCCTTCTTGTAGTGTGGGGCCCAAAACTGGACACAGTACTCCAAATGAGGCCTCACCAGTGCCGAATAGAGGGGAATAATCACGTCCCTCGATCTGCTGGAAATGCCCCTACTTATACAGCCCAAAATGCCATTAGCCTTCTTGGCAACAAGGGCACACTGTTGACTCATATTCAGCTTTTCGTCCACTGTAACCCCTAGGTCCTTTTCTGCAGAATTGCTGCCCAGCCATTCGGTCCCTAGTCTGTAGCAGTGCATGGGATTCTTCCGTCCTAAGTGCAGGACTCTGCACTTGTCCTTGTTGAACCTCCTCAGATTTTTTTTGGCCCAATCCTCTAATTTGTCTAGGTCCCTCTGTATCCTGTCCCTACCCTCCAGCGTATCAACCACTCCTCCCAGTTTAGTGTCACCTGCAAACTTGCTAAGGGTGCAGTCCACACCATCCTCCAGGTCGTTGATGAAGATATTGAACAAAACCGGCCCCAGCACCGACCCTTGGGACACTCCACTTGATACCGGCTGCCAACTAGACATGGAGCCATCGATCACTACCCGTTGAGCACGACCATCCAGCCAGTTTTCTATCCACCTTACCGTCCATTCATCCAGCCCATACTTCTTTAACTTGCTGGCAAGAACCCTGTGGGAGACTGTATCAAAAGCTTTGCTAAAGTCAAGAAATAGCTTTCCCCTCATCCACAGAGCCAGTTATCTCATCATAGAAGGCAATTAGGTTAGTCAGGCATGACTTGCCCTTGGTGAATCCATGCTGACTGTTCCTGATCACTTTCCCCTCCTTTAAGTGGTTCAGAATTGATTCCTTGAGGACCTGTTCAATGATTTTTCCAGGGACTGAGGTGAGATTGACTGGCCTGTAGTTCCCCGGATCTTCCTTCTTCCCTTTTTTAAAGATGGGCACTACATTCGCTTTTTTCCAGTCATCCGGGACCTCCCCCGATTGCCATGATTTGTCAAAGATAATGGCCAATGGCTCTGCAATCACATCGGCCAACTCCTTTAGCACTCTCGGATGCAGTGCATCCGGCCCCATGGACTTGTGTTCGTCCAGCTTTTCTAAACAGTCCCGAACTACTTCTTTCTCCACAGAGGGCTGGTCACCTCCTCCCCATACCGTGCTGCGGAGTGCAGCCGCCTGGGAGCTGACCTTGTCTGTGAAGACAGAGGCAAAAAAAGCATTGAGTACACTAGCTTTCTCCACATCCTCTGTCACTAGGTTCCCTCCCTCATTTAGCAAGGGGCCCACACTTTCCTTGACTTTCTTCTTGTTGCTAACATACCTGAAGAAACCCTTCTTGTTACTCCTAACATCTCCGGCTAGCTGCAACTCCAAGTGTGATTTGGCCTTCCTAATTTCACTCCTGCATGCCTGAACAATATTTTTATACTCCTCCCTGGTCATTTGTCCAGTCTTCCACTTCTTGTAAGCTGCTTGTTTGTGTTTAAGACGAGCAAGGATTTCACTGTTAAGCCAAGCTGGTCGCCTGCCATATTTACTTTTCTTTCTACACATCGGGATGGTTTGTTCCTGCAACCTCAATAAGGATTCTTTAAAATACAGCCAGCTTTCCTCGACTCCTTTCCCCCTCATGTTATTCTCCCAGGGGACCTTGCCCATCAGTTCCCTGAGGGAGTCAAAGTCTGCTTTTCTGAAGTCCGGGCTCTGTATTCTACTGCTCTCCTTTCTTCCTTGTGTCAGGATCCTGAACTCGACTATCTCATGGTCACTGCCTCCCAGATTCCCATCCACTATTGCTTCCTCTACTATTTCCTTCCTGTTTGTGAGCAGCAGGTCAAGAAGAGCTTTTCCCCTAGTTGGTTCCTCCAGCAATTGCACCAGGAAATTGTCCCCTACACTTTCCAAAAACTTCCTGGATTGTCTGTGGACCGCTGTATTGCTCTCCCACCAGATATCGGGGTGATTAAAGTCACCCATGAGAACCAGGGCCTGTGATCTAGTAACTTCTGTTAGTTGCTGGAAGAAAGCCTCGTCCACCTCATCCCCCTGGTCTGGTGGTCTGTAGCAGACTCCCACCACGACATTACCCTTCTTGCTCACACTTCTAAATTTAATCCAGAGACTCTCAGGTTTTTCTGCAGTTTCATACTCGAGCTCTGAGCAGTCATACTGCTCTCTTACATACAACGCAACTCCCCCACCTTTTCTGCCCTGCCTCTCCTTCCTGAACAGTTTATATCCATCCATGACAGTTCTCCAATCATGTGAGTTACCCCACCAAGTCTCTGTTATTCCAATTACATCATAATTCCTTGACTGTGCCAGGACTTCCAGTTCTCCCTGCTGCAATATTTCTGCAACAAATATGCTGTTACAGCACTAGCAAGACCTTGGTCCCACACTGAAAGGGCCGAGGCAAACTCTGGCTCAGGATTAAGCCATTACAAGGGTAAAACACTATTTTTAGGGTCACCGGTGCCCACACTGAAAATACCTGTGACTTGATGTAGCAAATGTAAAAATTAGTGTCCTGTTGGTACGCATACTTTGCTGGGGCCCTTGATGACCTATAACCACAAAATTCTTCTCTGCAGTGGTTTAGCAGTGTGGCTGACCGGGTTCACAAAAGTCTCACAAGTGGGAGGTGGTGTAATATGCAGCAGGTTATAAAATCCTCAAACCCTTACTCCCTGGCTTGAGGACACAGTTCAGAGAGTAGGGGGGGGGGGGGCAGGGTCCCCAAAACAAATTACCTGACTAACTACAAGGTGGTGCACTCACAAACTCCCTGAATGATCCTCAGGTTCAAAGATGACTCTGGACTCCTCACTCACTGCAGAGGGGCTGCTCTCTGCTGGCAGGGATCCTCCTCAGGCAGGAATCAGGCTGCGTCAGTCCCAGAATTTCCCCTCACCACAAAGGGGTGCAGGGCTCAAGGTGTAGGTTACACAACTACCCTAACATCCACACTGTAGCCTCCTAGCCCAGCCTCCAGACACACACTCAGCAGGCAGCTTCCCTGGACTCGCAGCCAGAGCAGAGCTGACCATGTGGTGACTGGTCTCACCTAGGGAGCTTGGGGGTGAACTCAGCCTGGCTGAGGAAGTTTCCCAGCAAACTTTACAAATTGGGAATCAGCGGGGAAGGAAAAACCCAGCTAAGGGATCTGCTGACAGGTCCCTAGAGGCCAGTTCTCAGGGGGAACCCTGCATGTAGGCCTGGGACTCACCAGCTCCCCACACAGCCAGTCCTGCCTTTTCCCTGGCTGGCTCCAGACTGACCACAAACTGGCCTCTCCCCTCTTCTCCACTCCCTGGGAGGGCCTCTCACTCCCTATTGGTTGCTGGGCAGACTCTGAGTCTGCCTTGGCTCCCCCTCCCTACCAGGGACAGTGTGCCAATCTCCTTGGGGGTTACACACCTCTGCAAAACAAGCAAAGCATTCTTTACCAGCTTTAACCCAGTAGCCGCTCCCCCTGTGGCCGAAGCGGCGCCTTAAAAAGCGCCACCCGAGCCCCGCTGCCGGAGCCAGGCTCGGGAGGGGATTTAAAAGGCCTGCGGCTGCGAGGAGCTGCGGGTCTTTTAAAGTGCCGGCCGAGCTCCGCTGCCGGAGCCGGGCTCGGGCAACACTTTAAAAGGCAGGGCTCGGGCCGTGCTTTAAAAGCACCGCCCGAGCCCCACTGCCAGAGCCGGGCTCGGGTGGCGCTTTAAAAGGCCCCCAGCTCTTGCAGCCACGGGGAGCCTTTTAAAGCGCTGCCGGAGTCGGGCTCGGGCGGTACTTAAAAAGTCCTGGGGCTCCTGCCACTGCGGGGAGCCACGGGCCTTTTAAAGCGCTGCCCGAGCCCCGCTGCTGGAGCTCCAGCGGCGCTTTAAAGGGCCCAGGGCTCCCCGCAGCGGCTGGAGCCCCGGGCCCTTTAAATCACCACCGGGGAAGCCGGTACAGTCCGGCACAGCGTACTGGCTCTTGCCGGTACGCCGTACAGGACCATACTTGCGAGGACCCACCGCCAAAGACCCGGAGCGCCGCTGGAGGCGCCGCCGGGTGAGTACAGGGGGAGCCTGGGGAGGTGCCTTTTTATAGCGCCGCTCCCCCTGTGCTCCGGACCTGCCTATGCTACTACTTTAACCCTTTAACTGCCCATCGACAGTCCTGATCAGGGTCACTCAGTCACATAGAATAACCAGACCCCAGAGTTTACACATTCCCAGTATTGTATGGATATTACTGAATGATCCCTCACCACTCCCCATGAGGTTGGTAGTTGTTAGAACTCCAGTTTGAGATAGGGAAACTGAGGCATTGAGAGGTGAACTAACCTTCCCAAAGGTGCACAGTGAACCACTGTCAGAGCTTTGAATAAAAGAAGGGAGTCACTGACCCCCAGTCCTGTGCTCTGACCACTACACCATACTTTCTCTTGTGTGATTTGCCATTTCTGGCATCTCCTCCTGCTGTGCCATTGGGTTTGCCAGGGCACTTAATAGGAAGAGATTCCCCAGTCTGGGATGTCACAGCCTTCCCCCTCGCCCCGGTACACAGGATTCAAAATGGCACTCGAGTGTTGAGAAGTCCTTCATGGCTGGGTGGGACGAAGCAGCTCTCTTTGCTGGAAGGGATTGTTGAGGGGTGGGAGATGGACAGATTCCCATCCAAATAGGGCTGCTTGCAAGGTGAGGAACAGCTCTGCCTGTGAAGGGAAACAGGCTTTGTCTGGGGCGAGGGGGACGAGCAATCACTGCTGGCCCCTAAACCAGATCTAGGTGAGAATCCTCATGAAGAGACTATGTAACTAGAGACACCATGGAGCTGGGTATCTCCTCCAGCCTTTGGGCAAATCTGAAGCTGGATCCAGGCCTGAACTTTGTGGCTCAGACCCATCTCTGGACTTGGCTGTGACATCTCCTAAAGCTCTGGGGGCCAGATCCTCAGCTTAGCTCCGTTGGCTTCCAGCTGAGACTGATGCTGTAAGTTCCATTGTAGCCAATGGATGTTTTACCCTGGATTTGAATGGGACCAGGGTTTCACCTGGTGTCACGTCACTGAGGGGTCGTATGACTAGTAATAGAGGCCACCCACCTTCATCCCAGTGTCTTGGAGACCATGCCTGAGCTAACAGCACTCACTGAACAAGCACTCCATTACTGATAGGAGGAATTGGCTAAAACCTACCCAGCACTGAGGCTTTCCAGCAGTGCCAGCAAGCAGCAGATCAATCCCTGAGTCTAAGGCGGTAACTCTCACCAAAGTCTGGACTTGCTCTCACCTAGCTCTCTTCCACCCTCATTCTCCCCTGGAGGTTGCTGTGCAGGGGTAATGATCATGTGCCCTTCTATTGGTGCCCAGTACTGGACTCAGGAACAATGTGCTGTGAATATCCTAGCCTTGTTCTGGTGCTTGTATTGCATGGAGCAAAGGCTCTGCGGACCACCCCTCACCTCCCATTGGCTTCATTGAATGTTACTGCCTGCAGCCCCAGCTCTGTAACAGCAAAAGCCTGGGCTTTACTCTTGCTCTTCTGTTTTCTAGGCTATTCATCATGCACATCCCTCAGCTGTTTGTGGTTATCCTGCTCACAGGCTTGAAACGCTCTGAGGTAGTAGGCGACTGCTCCTTTAATAAGTCCCAAAGTCACTGCACCTGCTCTCTTTTGGATCAGGAAAACATGGGAAACCTCCTTCAGTGCTTCCATGCCTTTGTCTTCGAGCTTCGAGGAGGAAACTTGGAGAAATATGCAGGTTTTGCATCAATCACAGTAGAGCAATCGGTGCTCAACATACTGCAGACGCTGCAGGTGACCAAGATTGTCTTTGGAGATCTTCTCGTGCCGGAGGTTCTCTTGGCAGCCGTCATGAAGTTCATTTACTACATGCGTATTACAGAGCTCAAGTTTGAAAGTTGCACTTTCCTTGGAAATGCCAGCTGGTTCCACATGGACAGGTTGATTCTGCCTGTCTCCTCATTACGCTTCCATAATGTGACCTCTGCTTCCCTGACTGACAGAGACAAAGACTTCGCTCACCTGAGTGGCTGGCTGGAGACCCTACAGAATCTGACTGTGACACAGTCTCAGGTCACCTACATTCCATGCAGCATTGGCAAGGTTTTCAGAACCTTACGCTATCTGGATGTGTCGGAAAACCACCTCCAGGACCAGAGCATGAGGCCTTCATTTTGCCAAGGGGCTTTCCCACAACTCCAAGTATTAAAGCTCCATCGCAACAATCTGAGCTCCTTCCACACCATGTGTGAAATGCTGCACCAGCTGGAGAAGCTCGTCCACTTAGACCTGAGTCAGAATGGCCTCCTGGCTATCCCCCCCTCCTCATGTCAGTGGCAACCATCCCTCCGCATCCTCAACCTGTCCACCACGGGCTTAGATCACATCACCCTGCCTCTGCCCCCCAATGTTGAAATATTAGATGTGAGTTCCAATAACCTTCATGCTCTAGACCTTGCACTCCCCTTCCTGAAGAAACTCCACCTGTCCAACAACAGGCTGCATGCTGTCCCCTCAGCCAAGAACTTTCCTGCTCTAGAAGTCCTCAGTCTAGATGGAAACCTGATCTCACGCCTCCCAAGGGATGAGCTGCAGTCTCTGAGACACCTGCAGAACCTAAGGGCAGGTCAGAATCTCTATAACTGTTCATGTCTGAGTGCCAGTGAGATCCAGGCCTTGGCGAGCACGGAGTCCTTGATGCCAGACTGGCCTCAGGACTACACGTGTGAGTCCCCCTCTCATTACCAGGGCACCCTGGTGAAGAACGTGCCTGCTTCAGTGCTGCAGTGCAACAAGGCCATTGTGATCATTCCTGTCACTGTACTTTTTGTACTGAGCTGCTTGGCTGGGATCATTTGCTTTGCCAGACGTAAAGCACGGTCTGGCTGAGCTAGTAGCTAGGCTTTGACCGCAAAGGCTCTGCCCTTCACACAGCAGGACGGGGGCTGTAGAACATCACTGCCTGCAAATGCATTTGAACTTGATGACCAAGTTGCACTGCAGCACCGCTGCCTGAGGAGCCAGCCTATCCTTCAGGAGGGACCCCCTGAGCACTGCCCCTACCCTCCCTGCTCTGTGGGGATCATATGCTAGATGGCTGCAGACATCTGAGGTACCAGACAGGTTTCTGGCATTACTTTAAAGCACAGGTGTGATCAGAAAAGTGACTGTGCCCATTGATGTTATGGGACTCCCCATTCATGCTGTCTCGCAGATCCTGGAGCAGGGTGAGCAAGCCAGAAAGAGGAGACTTGCATTCTTTACTCAAGCAGAGTCTCTAGCTTGTAACCTCCACAAGCTAGTTGCATTCCTCTGTCTCCCAACTGCCTCCAGTGTTCTCAGGAGGGACTGAATGTACTCCCTTCTGCCAGGGCCGGCTCCAGGCACCAGCTTTCCAAACTGGTGCTTGGGGCAGCATCGAGAATGGGGCGGCAGTCCGAGTCCCACAGCGGCAATTCAGCGGCAGGCCCGCTCTTCCCGCCGCTGAATTGCCGCCGCGGGACTCAGACTGCCTCCCCATTCTCGCCCACCGCGGTGGCAATTTGGCAGCAGGTCCGCCGCTCTTCCCTTGCCGCCACGGGACTCGGACTGCCTGCGTCGGGGGTGGGGCCACACCCCCGACGCAAGCAGACATAGCAGGGCCCCGTTGCGTCTGCCTGCATCAGGGGCGAGGCCGCGGCCACTGCTTGGGGCGGCAAAATTGTGAGAGCCGCTCCTGCCTTCTGCCCTATTCACTTGGGCCAGCTCTACACACAGACTGTGTCCAGATAGATGTTACTAGATCACTTGGGGGTGGGGGGGATTTTTTTTTTAACCAATATAGTCATACTGGTACAGCTTCTAGTACGGTGGTTCTCAACTGTGGTCCACTACTTCTTTGGGGAAAGTCCCTGGTGCACCGGGCCGGTTTGTTGACCTGCCACATCCGCAGGTTCGGCCGATCGTGGCTCCCACTGGCCACGGTTCGCCACTCCAGGCCAATGGGGGCTGTGGGACGCAGCGCGGGCCAAGGGATGTGTTGTCTGCCACGTCCCGCAGCCCCATGGCTGGCCATGGCACCTTTATACCAGTATCACTGCATCCACAGTGTTGGTTATACGCATTCACGCTAGTATAGTTAAAGTGGTACAACTTGTGTGGAGACAAGGCCTCAGCGTTAGCTATAATAAAGGAAGTAGATTCTGCTCTCAGGTACACCGACTTACTCCTCATTTTACACCCAAGTAATGAGAGCAGAATTTGGCCCAATGTACTCGCTTTACAAGTCAAGCAATTCTTTTTCCAACTCTCAGTGCATGGGTTATTTCATTGACTATTATGCCTTTCTTTTCATGTACTGCCCCTTTAAATCTCCAAGGCCTCTGCTGACTACAGAGACAGGCAGCCATTAGTGTTTAGGTGTCTAAGGGTGTTACCGGCACCAAAGGGCCAGAGACTGGCAACAGTGATTCTTTTGCCCGGTGTGCTTCGCTCCAATGAATACACCAGGGTGGAGAAGCAAACACAGTTTATTTGAGATCTCAAAGTGGTGCAAGGAGAAAAAGTCTCAAATCATGCACACAGCAAAAAGCAGTTTTCCTGTCTTTATACTTTACAGGAACAAAACCCCTCCTTTTCTCCCCCCTTCTCCTCCCCCTTTCTGTTCCCACAGTAAGGTTACATTCAAACAGTGAAGTCATATTGTTAAAAAGCAGCTTATAAACCTGGTTCATTAGTAACTTTCTGTGAACTGCTATCTCTTCTCACCCCCTTGCCTCGTTCCTACCTCCCATTTACTTCACACGGGCTTAAGATGTGAGAGCTAGCTGATAGCAGCCCAGCTGCACATCCCATTCTCGATGTCAGTCTGCTAGCTCGAGTACAATTCAAACATAATTCAACATGGAGGAAGTTTTGGTTCATAATAGGCCCAGAGCAAGGGGGCTTCATCGACACTCGTGGTCTTCCACCCCCACGAGTTACCTGGGGGGTATGCCTAATGACACCAACAAGGGCATTTGGTACCTTGGAGGATCTGGGCTGGCACATACAGCTCAGGGCAGTGTGTCCTAGTGGGGGGCAGGGACACACCCGGGGGCTGGGGGGCTCTCTTGTGGGACTTTACTTTGTACTTACTTGTTATTGATTAACCTAAACTAAAAGCAGTCCAGACTGAAAGTGGATGGCTTCTCTCTGCATATGGAAGAATGGAATCCAGCTGCACTGACTGTCTGAAAGTCCCCCTGTTCCTCTGCTGCTTACAGTGCCCCTGGGAGGGAAGATTTTGCAGCTGGGATGGAGCTGGCAGTGTTGCTGATAATGCACAAGAAGGAAAGACTTCTGCTCTCTCTCCCGAAGCTGCTGTGGCACTTAGAGGGTAAATAGCAGTGAGACTTGAGTGCTGGGCCTCAGAGATGCCCAGGGAGCAGATCCATGGAGTGGAAAGGTGCCAGTTTTACATAGGCCCTTTTTACCATAGCCCCATTGTACATGAAGGTCATATGCCAAACCCAACATTAATAATAAATGAGTGCTGGATTGAGGTTGTTTGCCTCTTACTGTTGTCATAGAAAAGGGGCTGTAATAACACCACTAGTGACTGCTCTAGCTGGGTTGACAGGCTCCAGTGTCTGAGTTGCTGCAGCATCCTCTGCTGAAAGCTTCACAATCATTGGGGTACATTTCAGCAACATAAGAATGGCCGTACTGGGTCAGACCAATGGGCCAGCTAGCCCGTCTTTCGACAGCGCCGGTGCCACATCCTTCAGGGGGAATCAACAGAACAGGGCAATTTATTGAGTGATCCATCCTATGTCACTGAGTCCCAGCTTCTGTCAGTCAGAGGTTTAAGGACACCCAGAGCAGTGGGTTGCATCCCTGACCATCCTGGCTAATAGCCATTGATTGACCTATCCTCCAGGAACTTATCTGCTTGTTTTTTTAACCCAGTTATACTTTTGTCTGTTACAACTTCCCCTGTCAACCGGTTCCATAAGTTAACTGTGCACTGTGTGAAGATGTATTTCCTTATATTTGTTTTAAACTTGCTGCCTATTAATTTCATTGGGTGACTCCTGGTTCTTGTGTTATGAGAAGGAGTAAATAACACTTCCTCATTCACTTTCTCCACACCATTCATGATTTCATAGACCTCTACTAATAGCCCCCCCCCCACCCGTTATCTCTTTTCTAAGATGAAAAGTCCCAGTCTTTTTAATCTCTCCTCATATGGAAGCTGCTTCATACCCCTAAACATTTTTGTTGCCCTTCTCTGTACTTTTTCCAATTTAATATATCTTTTTTGAGATGGGGTGACCAGAACTGCACACAGTATTCAAGGTGTGGGCGTACCATGGATTTATATAGTGACATTATGATATTTTCTGTCTTATTATCTATTGCTTTCCTAATGTTTCCTAACATTCTGTTAGCATTTTTGACTACCACTGCACATTGAGCAGATGTTTTCAAGAACTAGCCACAATGACTCCAAGATCTCTTTCTTGAGTGGTAACAGCTAGTTTAGACCCCATTGTTCTGTATGTATAGCTGGGATTATTTTTTCTAGTGTGCATTACTTTGCACTTAGTAACGTTGAATTTCATCTGCCATTTTTTTACCCAGTCACTTTGTTTTGTGAGATCCCTTTGTAACTCTTCACAGTCAGCTTTAGACTCAGCTGTCTTGAATAATTTTGTATCATTTTCAAACTTTGCCACCCCTCAGTTTACCCGTTGTCATGGAGTGTGGGGGAGTCAGGGTCCTGCACCCCCACTTCCTGCGATTCATTGTGACTAGCCAGCCAGTAAACCTGAAGGTTTATTAGAAGACAGGAACATGGTCTAAAACAGAGCTTGTAGGTACAGGAAACAGGACCCCTCAGTCAGGTCCAATTTGGGGGGCAGGGAGCCCAGAGCCCCGCCTGGGCTGGCCTCCCTCCATCTCCCCAGCCAGCTCCCAACTGAAACTCTCTAGCCCCTTCTCTGCCGTTGTCTCCTTCCCGGGCCAGGAGGTCACCTGATCCCTTTGTTCTCCAACACCTTCAGCTCGCACCTTTGCAGAGAAGGGGCCCAGGCCATTAGTTGCCAGGAGACAGAGTGTCAGCCATTTTCTGCCATCACACTGGCCCTCTCCGGCTCTGCAACAATCACCCCTTAGTCCCACCACCTGGAGACTTAAGAAATGCATTGGGGAAACTGAGGCATACACACAGTATTCAGAGGAAACATTAAGAACAGTCCCACTTCTCCACATCCATTTCCAGATCATTTATGAATATGTTCAACAGTACTGGTCCTAGTACAAATCCTTGGGGGACCCCACTATTTATCACTCTCCATTGTGATAACTGACAGTTTATAGCTACCCTTTGTTTCCTGTCTTTTAACCAGTTACTGATCCATGAGACAACCTTCCCTCTTATCCCATAACTCCTTACTTTGCTTAAGAGTGTTTTGTGTGGGACCTTGACAAAGGCTTTCTGAAAATCCAAATACACAATATCAGCTGGATCACCCATGTCTATGTTTGTTGACCCCCTCAAAGAATTCTAATAGATTGGTGAGGCATGATTTCCCTTTACAAAAGCTGTATTGACTCTTCCTCAACATATTGTGTTCATCTATGTGTCGTATAATTCTGTTCATTATTATAGCTTCAATCAGTTTGCCTGGTACTGAAGTTAGGCTTACCAGCCTGTAATTGCCAGGATCGCCTCTGGAGCCTTTTTTAAAAATCGATGTTACATTAGCTATCCTCCAGTCATCTGGTACAGAGGCTGATTTAAGCAATAGGTTACATACCACTTATTATAGTTCTCCAATTACATAGTTAAATTCCTTCTTGGGACCATCTGCTCCCAGTACTTTTTATTGTTTAATTTATCAATTTCTTTCAAAACCTCCTATATAGATACCTCACTCTGGGACAGTTCCTCAGATTTGTCATCTAAAAAGAATGGCTCAGGTGTGGGACCCTCCCTCACATCCTCTGCAGTGAAGACCAATGCAGAGAATTAATTTAGCTTCTCTACATAGCCATGTGTTCTTTGAGTGCTCCTTTAGCACCTTAATCAGCCCCACTGATTGTTTGGCAGACTTTCTGCTTCTGATGTACTTTAAAAAATTGCTGTTAGTTTTTGTATCTTTTGCTAGTTGCTCGTCACATTCTTTTTTTTTTTTTTTGGGCCTGCCTAATTATAGTTTCACATGTGACTTGCCAGAGTTTATGTTCCTTTCTATTTTTCTCAGTAGGATCCGACATCCAGTTTTTAAAGGATGCCTTTTTGTCTCTGTCTCTTTTACTCTGCTCTTTAGCCATGATGGATCTTTTTGGTCCTCTTACTGTTTATTTGGAGGGGGGAATACATTTAGCTTGAGCCTCTATTATGGTGTTTTTAAATAATTTCCATGCAACTTTTAAGGCATTTCACTCTTGTGACTGTTCCTTTTAATTTCCATTTAGTTAGTTTCCTCATTTTTGTGTAGTTCTCCTTTTCGATGTTAAAAGCTACTGTCATGGGTTTCTTTGGTATTTTCCCCCCTACAAGCATGTTACATTTAATTACATTATAGTCTCTAATATCAAGCAGTTCTTGGACCAGATCCTGTGCTCCATGTAGGACTAAATCAAGAATTACCTCTCCCCTTGTGGGTTCCAGGACTAGCTGCTCCAAGAAGCAGTCATTAATGGTGTCTAGAAATCTTATCTCTGCATCCCGACCTGAGGTGACATTTACCCTCGTCAATATGGGGATAGTTGAAATCCCCCATTTTATTGGGTATTCTGTTTTTGTAGCCTCTCTAATCTCCTTGAGCATTTCACGGTCACTATCACCATCCTGGTCAGGTGGTCGGTAATATATCCCTACTGCTATATTCTTATTATTCAAGCATGGAATTTCTATCCATAGAGATGCTGTGGTACAGTTTGATTCATTTAAGATTTTTACTTTATTGGACTTTATGCTTTCTTCCACATATAGTGCCATTCCCCCAGCAGCGTGACTACTCTATTTTTCCTGTAGGTTTTACGATGTCCCATTGGTTATCATCATTCCACCAAGTTTCTGTGATGCCTATTATATCAATATCCTCATTTAATACCAGGCACTCAAGTTCACCCAGTTTAGTATTTAGACTTCTTGCATTTGTATACAAGCACTTATCAAATTTATCAGTATTTAGTTGTCTGCCTCCCTGTGATGTAATTGAATGGGACTCTTTCATCCCTAGGAGGGGAGGGATAGCTCAGTGGTTTGAGCATTGGCCTGCTAAACCTAGGGTTGTGAGTTCAATCCTTGAGGGGGCCATTTGGGGATCTGGGGCAAAAATTGGGGATTGGTCCTGCTTTGAGCAGGAGGTTGGACTAGATGACCTACTAAGGTCCCTTCCAACCCTGATATTCTATGACTTGACTGTTTCTTCCAGTACTTTATCTACTTCTATCCTCTCCTCATTACTAGGATATAGAGTATCCCCTTTAATAAACCCTCCTGTAAGAGATGTCTCTGTCTGAACCGTGTGCTCCTTCGCACTTGTTAGCTTCCCCCCAGCCCTTGATTTAAAAACATGCCAGCAACCTGGTTCCATTTTGGTTTAGGTGGAACCCATCCTTCCTTTCTGGGCTCCTCCTTTCAAAAAATATTCCCCAGTTCCTAATAAACCTAAATCCCTTCTCCCAACACCATCATCTCATCCACGTATTGAGTCCCTGCAGTTCTGCTTGTCTAACTGACTCTAGATGTGGAACTGGAAGCATTTCAGAGAATGCTGCCATGGAGGTCCTGGACTTTAATTTCTTACCTAGCAGCCTGAATTTAGGCTCCAGGACCTCTCTCCTACCTTTCCCTATGTCACTGGTACCTACATGTACCATGACCACTGGCTTCGCCCCAGCACTGCAAACAATTTTGTTTTAATGTATCAAGAGGTCCACAACCTTCGCAGCTGGCAGGCTTCTCCTGGTCATCTCCTGGGCACCATGCAGTTCTCCTGGTCATCACAAACCCAACTATATATATTTCTAATAATTGAATCCCCCCACTGTTATTACTTGCCTCTTCCTAATAACCAGGGGTTCCCTCCCAGTGGAGTGGCATCCTCAGAGTGAGAGGATACCATAACATCATCTAGAAGGGAAGTGGTAGAATCTTCTTCCTTAGAGGTTTTTAAGGTCAGGCTTGACAAGACCCTGGCTGGGATGATTTAGTTGGGGTTGGTCCTGCTTTGAGCAGGGGGTTGGACTAGATGACCTCCTGAGGTCCCTTCCAACCCTGAGATTCTATGATTCTAAAGATGACACCATCTAGCATGTGGAATAAGGGGAATAAGCAGGAAGTACTCAAAATGCTAGTAAATAAACACAACTATGACATAGTTGGCATCACAGAGACCTGGTGGGATAATACACATGACTGGAATATTGGTATAGAAGGGTACAGCTTGCTGGGGAGGGATAGCTCAGTGGTTTGAGCACTGGCCTGCTAAACCCAGGGTTGTGAGTTCAATCCTTGAGGGGGCCATTTAGGGATCTGGGGCAAAAATTGGGAATTGGTCCTGCATTAAGCAGGGGGTTGGACTAGATGACCTTCCAACCCTGATATTCTATGACTTCTATTCTTTGCTCAGGGAGGACTGGTAGGGAAAAAAGGGAGGAGGTGTTGCCTTATATATTAAAAATGTATACACTTGAACTTAGATTGACATGATAACAGTTTTCAAGTATGTAAAAGGTACAAGGAGGAGGAAGAAAAATTGTTTTTCTTAACCTCTGAGAATAGGACAAGAAGCAATGGGCTTAAGTTGCAGCAGGAGAGGTTTAGGTTGAACATTAGGAAAAACTTCCTAACTGTTAGGGTGGTTAAGCACTGGAATAAATTGCCTAGTGTGACAGACCCAGACGAGTGGGGTACAGAAGTCTGGTCCTATTGGGATCCGGGAAGTGGCCGGGCACTGCTAAAGGATCCCCCGTCCCTCCCCAGCCTAAGGGGAGGGATCCACAGGACCTGGATACCAAGTGATTCTGGGGGACAAAAAATGAGAAAACAGGAACAGAAGTGTGGTCAACGGGTCAAATGAAGTGAACCAGATGGGGGCACCGAGCAGAGAACCCCGGACAGCGCCCACTGCTCCTCAAAGACGTCAAGGGAGCCAGTGGACGCTGCCCAGAGGAACTCTGCCCGGATGCGTGAACGAACAGAGGATCGAAAATAGGCCCCACAGTCACAGGAGCCTCCATCGGCCAACCTCCTCCCCCTGGTTTTGTAGATGGCCAGTTTAGCTAAGGGCCAGGAGGAGGTTGACCAGGAGGTCCCGTGACTTCATGGGGTCACGGATGGAAAGTGCATAAATAAAAAGGTGAGGGGGAAAGTGCAACCAAAACCTCAACAAAATGTCTAAGAGGAGCCGGAACAGGGGCTACAGCCTGGCGCACTCCAGATAAATGTGCGCCAGGGTCTCCCTCACGCCGCAAAAGGGGCAGGTGTCGGGGATAGGGGTGAACCGCACCAAGTACACGCCCATGCTAATGGCTCCATGAAGGAGCTGCCAACTGACATCCCCAGCGGGCCTCGGTATCAGGGTTGAATATAGACTGGCCCACCGGGGGCCCTCAACCTCTAGAGGTGGCAAGAGGTCCCGCCATTTCGTGTCAGGGTGGGACGTGAGGGTGAAGAGATGAGGGGTGTGGAGCATGAGCGTGTATAGATGTTTCCTTGGCGCGGTCTAGAAGCAAACCGGCTGCAGTTTGTGCAGCCAGCTCGCGGTGAAGGGATGAGGGGCCAGTTGAGTCCACGGGGCAGGGGCACAATAAGAAGGCCAGGGGTGGAGGGAGGGCGGAGCGTGCCCTCACGCAGGACCCGGTCCAGGTCAACCCAAGCAGCGGGCGGCAAAGCGGCCTTCACCTCCTGAAGTACGCACCGGGGAGTACGAGGTCTGGAGAGCCCCATGCGCTGAGCGAGCATCAGGGGATCCAGCCAGTCTCCCCGGTCGTAGTCCAGGAGATCTCCGACTCTGGTGACTTCTGCCAGGACCAACCTCTGGCGCACCGAGGGGGACTCCACCACCTGCACATGTAGCTGGGGGTTGTGTAACGGGCTCCGCGAGGAGATCCGCCCCCTCAGTGGCCACCACGGACCTGGTCACTGAGAACAGTTTCCAAGTCCGGAGGAGGTCCTGGTAGAAGACCGGCAGCCCGGAGGGGTCTCGCGGAAGACCTCTCGGATGGAGATAAAGGAGCTGCTGGTCATATCAGAGCCCTCGGAAGCGGCGCAGGAAGGCGTGCGCCAGTATGCTCCACGCCGGACTACCTGCACCATAAAAGAGTCTCTGCAGGGTCTGGAGACGGAAAACAAGGACCTGAGTGTGTAGGCACTTCAGGCCCTGCCCTCCCTCCTCCAGATGTAGGTGGAGAACCCCTGCAGAGACCCAGTGCAGTCCTGACCAAAAGAACTCCAGGATCAACTTCCGGAGGTTGGCCAGGAAATCCGGGGCCGGGACCAGGGTCTTGAGCCGGTACCAGAGCATGGACAGGACTAGTTGATTGAACACCAGTGCCCTCCCTCGAAAGGAGAGGCACTGGAGTAGTCCTGCCCATCTCCGGAGCCGCTCGGACACCCTACCCTCTAAATCGTGCCAGTTCTCCGGCAGAGACGGATGCGTGGCGGAAAGGTAAATGGCAAGATAGAGCAGCAGACCCGCGCTCCACCTGATGGCCTGAAGCGTGGGTGGGAGGGAGCTCGCCTGCCACGCGTCCCCTCCCACCAGGCCAGAGCTCTTGACCCAGTTGACCTGGGGGGAGGAGGACGCCGAGTAGATCACCTGGCAAGCCTCCACCCGCACCAAGTCGCCCGGGTCCTGGACCACGAGGAGTACATTGCTGGCGTACGCCGACAGGACCAGCCGCAGCGCCGGCTCTCAGAGCACCAACCCCGTCAACCTCCTGCGGAGGAGACAGAGGTAGGGCTCGATCACCAGAGCGTACAGCTGGCCCGAGAGGGGGCACCCCTGCCGTACTCCTCGCCCAAAGCTGACCGGCTCGGTCAGGGTCCAGTTGAGCCTGACCAGACACTCTGCGGAGGCGTACAGCACCTGGAGAAAACCCACAAACTGGGGCCCGAAGCCAAATGCTCGCAGAGTGCTCAGGAGGTACCCGTGATCCACCCTGTCGAACACTTTCTCCTGATCCAGGGACAGGAGGGCGAACAACAGACCATTCCTACACCCAAGCTCCACGAGATCCCGGACCAGATACAGGTTGTCAAAGATGGAGCGGATTGGGACGGTGTAGGTCTGGTCTGGGTGGACCACTTCCGCCAGCACGGACCCCAGCCGCAGCGAGATGGCCTTCGCTACGACTTTATAGTCCATGCTGAGGAGTGAGACGGGACGCCAATTCCGTAAATCGCGGAGGTCCCCCTTCTTTGGCAATAAGGCGAGCACGGCTTGCCTACACGAAAGAGGGAGGACCCCGCCCTGCAAGGACTCGGCCCAGACAATGACAAGGTCTGGGCCGAGGACATCCCAGAACACGCGGTAGAACTCCACGGTCAGCCCGTCCAGTCCCGGGAATTTATTAGTGGGCATGCGACGGAGGGCTTCCGAGAACTCGGTCAGAGTGAGAGGCAGTTCTAGCCGGTCTCGGTCGCCCGCGCAGACCATAGGGAGTTCGTCCCAGAGCACTCTGCAAGCGTTTGGATCGGTCGGATCCGGGGAGAAAAGGCTCACGTAGAAGGCCCTGGCCCTCCCGCACATCTCTGCCGGATCTGTGAGGGGGGTGCCGTCCTCTGCGAGAAAGCAGGTGTCGTGCTTCTTAGCCCCGCGCTTTTTCTCCAGGGCGTAGAAGAAGCGGGAGCCGCGATCCATCTCCCGAAGGAGACGGATGCGGGATCGAATGAAGGCGCCCCGGGCCCAATGGTCTTTGAGTTCCCGGAGCTCCTCCCACTTCTTCCGGCACACCTCTCAGAGGGATGGATCCTCAGGGCTGGTGGCCAGACGCCTCTCCAGCTCTGAGACCTCCCGTTCCAACTCCTCTATCGTCGCATCCCTCCATCGGCTGGTGCCCCAGGTGTAGTCACGGCAGAAGAGCCGGGCACGCACCTTTCCTAGATCCCACCATCGCCGCGCCGAGGGAAAGGCGCGCCGCTGCCCTCGCCAGGCCAGCCAAAACTCCCGGAAGGACACCACGAAGCCCACATCCTCCATCAAACTGTTATTAAAATGCCAATAGGCCGGCCCCGGCCTTTCCGAGCAGAGAGAGGCCGTCACGGTAGCTAGATGATAATCAGAGAACGGGGCTGGCCGGACGCTGGAGGAGTGGGCCCGTGAAAGGTGAAAACGTGATAAATAGATGCAGTCCAACTGGGAGTGGCGCGACCAACGGGCCTCCACCCGGACAAAGGTGAAAGTCGAGATGTCGTCCGGGTGGTGGTCGCGCCAGATGTCCACCAGGGAATGATGATCGACGATCTCCCGGAGGACGTCTGTGGCGGCCGGCCACTGCTCGGTCCCCGAGTGGTCCCGTTCCTCAAGGGTGTTGTTAAAGTCCCCGCCCAGGACCAGGCACTCGCGAGGATCCAGGTTGCCAAGGAAGGCGGACGCCTGCTGATAAAAACGCAGCTGCTCCGGGCGCGATGTCGGGGCATAGATGTTGACGAGATTAACCACGAGTCCCTCCATGCGGACCCGGAGGTGCAGCAGGCATCCCGGTACAACCTCGGCAACCCCCAGCACCTCAGGCCATAGGTCGGGGGAGAACAGGGTCGCCACTCCAGCCTGACAAACGGTGAGATGGCTGAAATAGACCCTGTCTCCCCATTCCAGCCGCCAGCTGTCTTCGGCGGCCGGAACCGTATGGGTCTCCTGCAGGAATACTACAGAGTACCTCCCCTCCCGAAGGAAGGAGAGCACCTGGCTCCTGCGGAGACCCGTCCTTCAGCCCTGTGTGTTTAATGAAGTAGATGGGTGCCATGAGGAGGTCTGGGGGGGGATCCTCGCCGGCAGGGTCGCTCACGGCCTCCGTCGGGCCACGCAGCAATCCGTGACCTACCCCGTAGGTGAGTAATGTATCACAGAAGAGGCGGACCCATTGGTAGGCCGCGGCGGCCTGCTTCCCGGTCCTTTTACCCTCCCCCATAAGGGCCCTCGCGGCCCGGAGGATTTGATGGAAATCCCCCCATCGCTGGAGAGCGAGCTGTACTTTGTTGCGGGAGCCCCGGACATCCTCCAGGAACTCTCACAGCTCCTCTCGCAGCGTATGGGGGGCCGGGGTTACTGACTCCTGGCTACCTAATGATAAGGCCCCTGACACAGCCCTGTGGCCCACCAAAATGGGCAGGCAAGGGGTGGACCCCTGACGTGGCGCCTGATGGGCCGGCGTCATAGGGCCTGCCCCAAAATTCGGTTTAGTGGGGGGAGGCGATGGAGTGAGAAGAGCAGCTCCAGGTGGGTCGGGACATGGAAAGACAGGGGCGGGAAGGGGAAGGGGAAGGAGACAGCCCCAGGGGCGACAGTGGCATCATGGGAGGTGGAGGAAATTGGGATGGCATCAGGGGCAGGGCAGGGATCAAGCACGGGGGGCGGGCAGGGGTCAGTGGTAGGGGCAGGAAGGGGTTCATGAGCAGGGTCAGGGAGAGGGAGAAAGGCAGAATCCTGAGCCGCAGGAGCTGGGCCACTGGGAGGTGGCCCCTCTTGGTGTGGCTCAGGGAGCTGTGGGAATTGGGAAGGGGACCCCCCACGATGCCGGGCTCTAGTATGATGGTTTGTGTAACAGCCACGGCATTGGGAGGTGGACGGATATTTGCGGGGTCCCTGCCTGGGAAGGAGGACGGTTGCCCCACCCCATCGAGGGGTACCCCCTGGGATTCGGGTCCAGGCCGCGGGGCACCGGCTGTCACTTCAGGAGGCTCAGCGGCCATCAGCGGGGTGCCACTTGTGACCGGGCAGGTGGAAAAGCCCAAGGGGTCCTCGGAGGTGGTAGCGGAAGCAGCAGCCAAAGGGAGGGAGCACGGGGAGAGGGAAACCGTGGTGAGGTCATTGAGATCGAGGCCCGCTGGTAGAGGGTTGTCCTCCCCCTGGGTGACCGGGGTCAGACCCAGGGCCTCGATCTCCTCGTAAATAGAGGGCAGGTCACCTTCCGCTACCCCGGAGTTCTCCACGCCAGCACCCGATGTGATGCTCATTTTAGGGTCCACAGGGATGTCAGCTGGGGAGGGGGCAGGAGGGGCTCCATCGGGGACCTCTGAGGGAAGGGACTCCAATGGAGGGGCGGTAATACCTTCCGGTGCTGCCACGTCTTTCCCAGCTGGTACTGGCGGACAAACGCCACTCGGGGACAAAGCGGAAGGCTCGGCATCGGTGCCCCCCTTCCTGGTCTTCCGGGGGTCCTCCGCATCGGTGGAAAGGAGCGGAGCTCGAGCCTTCCGCTTGCCCCGCTTCCCCTGTACTAGGGCCCAGCCCTCCATGGCATCATCTGGGGGCTGGCTAGCAGGGCTCGGGTCGGGGGGCAGGGGCGATGTCTTAGGGACTTGAGGAGGTAGTGGTGGGGCAGCATGAGGGAGGGAAGGATTCCCCTGGGGCGGGCCCTCTCCAATGCCCGGCGAAATCCCTGCCACACCCTCCTCCACAGGCCCTGCCAGACTCCCCAGGGCCTGAGCGGGAGCGGTGGTGGACTGGGAAAGAGGAGGGGTGGCTCTGGGCACCGGGTATTCAGGGGCGCTGGCGATGATGGGGCTGGTGCCCTACCAGGGCTCGGGGGTCTCGGATGCTCCTCGTCAGGCCAAGGGACAGTCCCTCCGGACGTGCCCCATCGCCCGGCAGAGGTAGCACCGGGCCTCCCCCGTAGAGTAATGCACCCTGTCAGGGTTCCCTCCCCACTCTAAACTCTAGGGTAAAGACGTGGGGACCCGCATTAAGAGCCCCTAAGCTTATTTTTACCAGCTTAGGTTAAAACCCCCAAGGTACAAAATTCCCTGCACCCTGAGAAATGCTTCTTTCGCTGCCACCATCAAGTATCTAACAGGAATCCAGGAAAGGAATCACTTGAAATTCCCTCCCCCACAAAATACCCCCTCAAGCCGTACACCCCCTTTCCTGGGAAGCTTGAGAACAATCTCCCAACCAATTGGTTACACAGTGATCTAAAAACCCACTCCCTGGGTTTTAACACCATAGAAAACAGTCAGCTTCTTAAAGAAGGATTTTATTAAAAATAAAGAAGGTAAAATCATCTCTGTAAAATCAGGATGGTAACTATTTTATAGGGCACTTAATTTCCAAACTCAGAGAGATTTCCCCCTCTGGACAAAACCTTAAAGTTACAGAAAACCATGAATAACCCCCCCCCCCGCCCCTTCTAACACACCAAGCAAAATTAAACAGAAATCTATTCGCTATGCTATCTAAACTTACTTCAGAAAAGGGAGGTTTGATTTTCTGTAGGTTCCTTCTGTCTTCCAAGATCACTCTGACTCAGACAAAGAGACACACACAAAGCCTTACCCCCTCCTAAGATTTGAAAGTATCTTGTCCCCTTATTGGTCAAATGCCAGCCAGGTCAGGTGTCAGTCTGGCTACCTGTATTTCTTAACCCTTTACTGGTAAGAGGCTTTTATAGCACTGCATCAGACCCTCTCCCCCTTTCCTTCATTTATGACACACCCGGTAACGGGCCCCTTGATAGGGGACCAGAAAAGACCCCTCGAGCACCTCTCCATCACGCGCTGCCGGCGGCAGTTGAAGCTGCACCTGCCGGCGGAACGAGAGGACGTGACGGAGGGCGGGGTCTTTGCAGCCCAGTGGGAGAGGGCTGACTACAGAGATGGTTCTCCCCAGGGCGGAGAGGGCGGGCAATAGGGCGGCATTGGGGAAGAAGGGAGGGACGGAAGCGAGAACTAGGCGGATGCCCAAATCCTCCAGCGGCTCTAATGGGACGAACACGCCCCCCCACCGCCAGGCCCTTCTCCACCACCTCCTGGGCCGCGGCCTCCGATGCGAGGAAGAAAATGACCCTTCTGTACATTTTGAAGGCCGCTACAATGGCTGTGGGCCCCACCACCCTCGCCAACGCCCGCACATAGGTTTCTACATGGGGCGAGGTGGGTACCAGGAAACAATGGACGCTGTGTCTCCTGGTCAAGGTGGGGAAGGGGCCCCGGCCGCTATAGATGGTAGCTGAGGTGGTGGGTGGGTTAGGTGATGTAGCGGCAGGTGGGGGGGTTGCCGCCACCTGGGCGTACGCCCTGGGGGCCGGGCACCCGCAGAGCTGGTGGAAGGAAAAGTGGGGAGGGACACCGCAGCTGGTGGCGGGGCCGCGGCAGTAGGGGTAACCTCTGCCATGAAGGGCCTGGCCTTTTTGGCGGGGCCCTTACCCTTCTTTTGCCCTGGCCCTTCCCACCAGCTGGGGGGGCTCCCCCAGAATTGGGGGGGGCGAGGGACATGGCAGCAGCGGAGGTCTTTTCAGTGTCCGCTGCTGCCGGTGCCCCAGCGGGGGCGATAGCAGGCGGTGCGGCAGCGGCGGTTGAGGTAAAGGCTAGGGAGGGTGACGGGGGAACAGGCGGAGAAGGGGCGGCTGGGTCTTCCGGAGGGGATCCCCCCTCCGTGTCACCTTCCATGATGAGCAGGGAGGGAAGGGAAAACACCAGAGAAAGAAAGGGGAGGGGAAGTGCGTCGACCACTCCTCCCTGCTAGGCTGCGAGTAGGGGAGGAGGGCATTGGAAGAGGGGGAACAAGATGGGGGGGAGGGCTATCAAGAATTCGAGGGGGGGTCAGTCACTGACAAATTTGTTAGTCTCTAAGGTGCTACAAGTTTTTCTTTCTTATTTTTGTTTGACTTCAGGCAGGAATCCAGCTCCTCTATCTACACCGGGGGTGTGTGGGGAGGAATACATCAGCATGGGGGCGCAGTGAACAAAGGGGAAACTCAAACGGGAGGGGCACAAGCACATGGGAGGGGGCATGGGTGCATGAGGGGAGGGGCCAATCAGGGCAAATGGGGGCTGCAGGGGGAGGGAGACAACCAGCTGGGAATGGGGCAGAAAACCAAGGGGCTAGCTTCAGGACTAGGGCGGGGCAAACAAACAGGCTGCAGAGGGAGAGGGGCGGGACAGGCAAACTGAAACTAGCAAGGGGCTTGGACCAAAAAAAAAGGCCGGGGGCAAACAGCTGCAAGGGGAAATGGGGCAGGTAGCTAGGGGCAAAGCAAGGGGCGTGCTGCGGGGGGAGAGGGTCAGTCCAAGGGGCATGTGCACCCACGTGCGCTTGCACAAAGTCAATGGCGGGCTGGCTGTCGCTGCAGGCCCAAATGGTGGAACTGGGCATGGCAAGCCAGGGAAGCAGCTAAGTCCAGAGGCAGGAGCTTCAGGCGGATGGTGAGTAACCAGCCGAGGTGGTGGAGGGGGCAGCAGTGGTGGTGGAGGTTGGGGGGGGGGCACAGATGGACCAGGAGGCAGGCTCCACGCCACACTCCCTATGCCCCCACAAACACAGTCAATACCCCTACCACTAGAGCACAGTTCAAAAAAAATACTCAGTCCTTAGAAGCCCCCTCCACGGTGATCTGCAGGATCGCCGTGTGCTCCTGCAGTAGCTAATGGTCTTCAATGCCTTCTGGGTGTCAGCAGCTTCCCTGGCCGCAAACACAGCAGCAGCATCTCCAGCAACTCCAGATGGTTGTCCGGTGGCCAGGCAGGACCCCTCACAGGTGGTAATGATTACAACAGCAGTAGCAGCAGGGGCTGGTGGAGGGGCCTCTCACTCCCCTCCTCTGGGGAGAGGGCCAGCAGCCCCCCCCCTCCAGGGGGACCGCAGCAGCAGAAGAAACAGCAAACAAGGTGTGGGGAGGTTCAGCAGCTAGCTGGTAACCAGATGATAGAGTGAGGTGGGGGTGGTGTCTGACCCAGCCAGGGGAGTAGCTGGAGCAGCAGCAGCAGTAGCCGGGAGAGCCCAGGGCCTAGCAGCAGCCCCAGCAGTGGGAGCAGCAGCCCTCTACCTCCCTCTTCTCTCCAGGCCAGTTGGGTACTACAGAAGAGTCTTATTGGGATCCGGGAAGTGGGCGGGCCCCAGCCTCTCCGCGCAGAGAGGGGCCATCACGATAGCTAGATGATGTTCAGAGAACAGGGCCGGCCGGACGCTGGAGGAGTCAGCCCGTGAAAGGTGAAAGTGTGATAAACAGATGCAGTCCAACCGGGAGTGGCACAACCGATGGGCCTCCACCCGGACAAAGGTGAAAGTCAAGATGTTGTCCGGGTGGTGGTCGCGCCAGACGTCCACCAGGGAATGATGGTCAACGATCTCCTGGAGGACGGCTGCGGCGGCCGGGTACTGCTCGGTCCCCGAGTGGTCCCGTTCCTCAAGGGTGTTGTTAAAGTCCCCGCCCAGGACCAGGCACTCACGAGGATCCAAGGTGCCGAGGAAGGTGGATGCCTGCTGATAAAAACGCAGCTGCTCCGGGCGCGATGTCGGGGCATAGACGTTGACGAGGTTGACCACGAGCCCCGTCATGCGGACCCGGAGGTGCAGCAGGCGACCCGGCACAACCTCGGCAACCCCCAGCACCTCAGGCCGTAGGTCGGGGGAGAACAGGGTCGCCACTCCAGCCTCACGAACGGTGAGATGGCTGAAGTAGACCCTGTCCCCCCATTCCAGCCACCAGCTGTCTTCGGCTGCCGGAACCGTATGGGTCTCCTGCAGGAATACTACAGAGTACCTCCCCTCCCGAAGGAAGGAGAGCACCTGGCTCCTGCGGAGACCCATCCTACAGCACCGAGTGTTTAATGTTGCATAGGTGATAGATGCCATGAGGAGGGCTGGGGGGGATCCTCGCCGGTGGGATTGCTCACGGCCTCCATCGGGCCGCACATTAATCCATGACCCACCCCGTAGGTGAGTAGTGAGTCACGGAAGAGGTGGACCCGCTGGTAGGCCGCGGTGGCCTGCTTCCCGGTCCTTTTACCCTCACGGCCCAGAGGATTTGATGGAAATCCCCCCATCGCTGGAGAGCGAGTTGCACTTTGTTACGGGAGCCCCAGACGTCCTCAAGGAACTCCCGCATCTCCTCTCACAGCGTATGGGGGGCCGGGGTCACTGGCCCCTGGTTATCTATTGAAGGGGCCTCTGACACAGCCCCACAGCCTACCGAGATGGGCAGGCAAGGGGCGGACCCCCGACGTGGCGCCTGATGGGCTGGCGCCACGGGGTCCGCTGCAAAATGTGGTTCAACGGGGAGAGGCGGCGGAGGGAGGAGAGCAGCCCGGGGGGGGGAGGGGGGGCGAGAGGAATTGGGGTGACCACTCCTCCCCGCTAGGCTGCAGGCAGGGGAGGAGGGCACTAAAAGTGGGGATTGGATTCAGGGTTATCAAGGACTAGTGTGGGGGTAGCGTTCAGTCACCGACTCAGAATGGAAAACCTGGCTCCTCTTGTTGCACTAGGGGAGGGGGGGTATAACAGCATGGGGGGGGTGCAATGAGATAAACTCAAACAGGGGAGGGGCACAAGCGCATGGGAGGGGGCATGGACGCATGAGGGCAGGGGCCAATCAGGGCAAGCGGGGGCTGCAGAGGAGGGGGACAGTCAGGCTGGAAATGGGGCAGAAAACCAAGGGACTAGTTTCAGGGCTGGGGCGAGGCAAACAAAGCAAAGGCTGTAGAGGGAAAAGGTCGGGGAAGGCAACTAAACCGAAGCTAGCAAGTGGCTGGGACAAAAAAAAAGGGGGGGGGCAAACAGCTACAAGGGGCAGATGGGGCAAGTAGCAAAGGGCAAAGCAAGGGGCGTGGGAATGGGGGGGGCACGTGCACCCACGTGCGCTTGTACAAAGTCAATGGTGGGCTGGTTGCTGCTGCAGGCCCAAAGGGTGGAAACAAGCTTGGCAAGCCAAGCAAGCAGCTGAGTCCAGAGGCATGAACCAGGGCAGATGGTGAGCAGCCAGCAGAGGTGGTGGAGGGGGCAGCGGTGGTGGTGGGAGTTGTGGGGGGGCACAGATGAACCTGGGGGCAGGCTCCACACCACACCCCCTGTGCCCCTACAAACACAGTCAATACCCCCACCACTAGAGCACAGTTTGAAAAAATACTCAGTTCTCGGAGGCCCCCTCCACGGTGGGCTGCAGAGTCTCTGCGCTCCCTCAGCAGCCGACGGTCATCCGGGTCTTCCTCCTCTGGGTTCCAGCAGCTTCCTGGCAGCAAATACGGCAGCAGCAGCTCCAGCAACTCCAGGCAGTAGTCCGGTGGCCAGGCAGGACCCCTCACTGATGGTGGTAGTGGTGGTGGTCACAGTAGCGGCTGGAGCAGGGGTCCCCCACACCCCTCTTCTGGGGAGAGGGCCAGCAGGCCCCTCCCCAGGGGCTGCTGCAGTAGCAGGAGTAGCAGCAACCAATGTGTTTAGGGGGGTTCAGCTGCCAGCCGGCAACCAGAGAGTAGAGTAGTGGGGGGGTGTCTGGCCCAGCCAGGGAAGTAGCTGGAGCAGCAGCAGCTACAGCAGTAGCCGGGAGAGCCCAGGGCCTAGCAGCAGCCCCAGCAGCGGGAGCAGCAGCCCTCTACCTCCCTCTTCTCTCCAGGCCAGTTGGGTACAACAGAAGAGTCCCGCAGCCTAAGGGGAGAGATCCACAGGACCTGGATACCAAATGATTCCGGGGGACAAAAAATGAGAAAACAGGAAAAGGAGTGTGGTCAAAGGGTCAAACGAAGTGAACCAGATGGGGGCACCAAGCAGAGAACCCAGGACAGCACCCACTGCTCCTCAAAGGTGTCAAGGGAGCCAGTGGACGCAGCCCAGAGGAACTCTGCCCGGATACGTGAACGGACAGAGGATCGGAAACAGGCCCCACAGTCACAGGAGCCTCCATCGGCCAACCTCCTCCCCCTGGTTTTGTAGATGGCCAGTTTAGCTAGGGCCAGGAGGAGGTTGACCAGGAGGTCCTGTGACTTCGTGGGGCCGTGGATTGGAAGTGCATAAATAAAAAGGTGAGGGGAAAAGTGCAACCAAAACCTCAACAAAATGTCTAAGAGGAGCCGGAACAGGGCTGGAACCTGGCGCACTCCAGGTAAACGTGCGCCAGGGTCTCCCTCACACCGCAGAAGGGGCAGGTATCTGGGACAGGGGTAAACCGCGCCAAATACACGCCCGTGCTCATGGCCCCATGAAGGAGCCGCCAACTGACATCCCCAGCGGGCCTCGGTATCAGGGTCGAATATAGACTGGCCCACCGAGGGGCCTCACTCTCTAGAGGTGGCAGGAGGTCCCGCCATTTCGTGTCGGGGCGGGATGTGAGGGTGAGGAGATGAAGGGTGTGGAGCACGAGCGTGTATAGATGTTTCCTTGGCGCGGTCTGGAAGCTGACCGGCTGCAGTTCGTGCAGCCGGCTCGCGGTGAAGGAACGAGGGGGCTGGTTGGGGCCACGGGGCAGGGGCCCGATAAGAAGGTCCGGACGGTGGGCGGGGCGTGCCCTCTCGCATGACCCGGTCGAGGTAAACCCGAGCAGCGGGCGGCAAAACGGCCTTCACCTCCTGAAGTACGCGCCAGGGAGTACGAGGTCTGGAGAGCCCTATGCGCTGAGCAAGCATTAGGGGATCCAGCCAGTCTCCCCGGTCGTAGTCCAGGAGATCTCCGACTCTGGTGACTTCTGCCAGGACCAACCTCTGGCGCACCGAGGGGGACTCCGCCACCTGCACACAGAGCTGGGGGTTGTGTAGCAGGGGCTCCGCGAGGAGATCCGCCCCCTCAGTGACCACCACGGACCTGGTCGCTGAGAACAGTTTCCAAGTCCGGAGGAGGTCCTGGTAGAAGACCAGCAGCCTGGAGAGGTCTTGCGGAAGACCTCTCGGATGGAGATAAAGGAGCTGCTGGTCATATCGGAGCCCTCGGAAGCGGCGCAGGAAGGCGTGTGCCAGTACGCTCCACGCAGGAGTACCTGCACCATAAAAGAGTCTCTGCAGGGCCTGGAGGCGGAAGACATGGACCTGAGTGTGTAGGCACTTCAGGCCCTGCCCTCCCTCCTCCAGAGGTAGGTGGAGAACCCCTGCAGAGACCCAGTGCAGTCCTGACCAAAAGAACTCCAGGATCAACTTCCGGAGGTTGGCCAGGAAATCCGGGGCCGGGACCAGGGTCTTGAGCCGGTACCAGAGCATGGACAGGACTAGTTGATTGAACACCAGTGCCCTCCCTCGAAAGGAGAGGCACTGGAGTAGTCCTGCCCATCTCCGGAGCCGCTCGGACACCCTACCCTCTAAATCGTGCCAGTTCTCCGGCAGAGACGGATGCGTGGCGGAAAGGTAAACGGCGAGATAGAGCAGCAGACCCGCGCTCCACCTGATGGCCTGAAGCGTGGGTGGGAGGGAGCTCGTCTTCGAGTTCCCACAGTGGTTTGGATCCTCGGGGCTGGCGGCCAGACGCCTCTCCAGCTCTAAGACCTCCCGTTCCAACTGCTCTATCGTCGCATCCCTCCATCGGCTGGCGCCCCGGGTGTAGTCACGGCAGAAGAGCCGGGCACGCACCTTCCCTAGATCCCACCATCGCCGCGCCGAGGGAAAGGTGCACCGCTGCCCTCGCCAGGCCAGCCAGAACTCCCGGAAGGACACCACGAAGCCCACATCCTCCATCAAACTGTTATTAAAATGCCAATAGGCCGGCCCCAGCCTCTCCGAGCAGAGAGAGGCCGTCACGGTAGCTAGATGATGATCAGAGAATGGGGCCGGCCGGACACTGGAGGAGTGGGCCCGTGAAAGGTGAAAGTGTGATAAATAGATGCAGTCCAACCGGGAGTGGCGCGACCGATGGGCCTCCACCCAGACAAAGGTAAAAGTCAAGATGTCGTCCGGGTGGTGGTCGCGCCAGACGTCCACCAGGCAGGGAATGATGATCGACGATCTCCCGGAGGATGGCTGTGGCGGCCGGGCACTGCTCGGTCCCTGAGTGGTCCCGTTCCTCAAGGGTGTTGTTAAAGTCCCCACCCAGGACCAGGCACTCACGAGGATCCAAGGTGCCGAGGAAGGTGGATGCCTGCTGATAAAAACGCAGCTGTTCTGGGCCTGATGTCGGGGCATAGACGTTCATAGAATCATAGAATATCAGGGTTGGAAGGGACCTTAGGAGGTCATCTAGTCCAACCCCCTGCTCAAAGCAGGACCAATCCCCAATTTTTGCCTCATATCCCCAAATGGCCCCCTCAAGGATTGAACTCACAACCCTGGGTTTAGCAGGCCAATGCTCAAACCACTGAGCTATCCCTCCCCCCCGTTGACGAGGTTGACCACGAGCCCCTTCATGCAGACCCGGAGGTGCAGCAGGCGACCCGGCACAACCTCGGCAACCCCCAGCACCTCAGGTAGTAGGTCGGGGGAGAACAGGGTCGCCACTCCAGCCCGACGAACGGTAAGATGGATGAAGTAGACCCTGTCCCCCCAGTCCAGCCGCCAACTGTCTTTGGCGGCTGGAACCGTATGGGTCTCCTGCAGGAAAATCACAGAGTACCCACCCTCTGGAAGGAAGGAGAGCACCTGGCTCCTGCCGAAACCCATCCTACAACCTTGTGTGTTTAATGTTGCGTAGGTGATAGATGCCATGAGGAGGGCTGGGGGGGATCCTTGCCGGCAGGATCACTGATGGCCTCCGTCGGGCCGCGCATCAATCCGTGACCCACCCCGTAGGTGAGTAGTGAGTCACGGAAGAGGCAGACCCGCTGGTAGGCCGTGGCGGCCTGCTTCCCGGTCCTTTTACCCTCCCCCATAAGGGCCCTCATGGCCCAGAGGTTTTGATGGAAATCCCCCCATCGCTGGAGAGCGGGTTGCACTTTGTTACGGGAGCCCCAGACATCCTCAAGGAACTTTCGCATCTCCTCTCACAGCGTATGGGGGGCCGGGATCACTGGCCCCTGGTTATCTATTGAAGGGGCCCCGACACAGCCCCGTGGCCTACCGAGACCGGCAGGCAAGGGGCGGACCCCCGACGTGGCGCCCAATGGGCCGGCGCAACGGGGTCCGCCGGAAAATGTGGCTCAATGGGGAGAGGCGGCGGAGGGAAGAGAGCAGCCCCTGGTGGGTCAGGACGATGGAATACAAAGGCCGCTCCCTGGGAGTCATCTTCCGGGAAGGGGAAGGAGACGGCCCCGGGGGCGGCAATGGCATCACGGGAGGTGGAAGGGAGTGGGACTACATCAGGGGCAGGGGAGGGATCACGTATGGGGGCCGGGCAGAGGTCATGAGTAGGGCCAGGGTGAGGAACAGAAAAAGGATCCTGAGCCGTAGGAGCTGGGCCACTGGGAGGTCTCCCCTCTTGATTAGGCTCAGGGATCTGGGGAGTGGAGATAGGGGCGGGAAGGGGACCCCCAGCGATGCCGGGCTCTGGCTCGGTGGCTGGTGTAACAGCCGCGGCATCGAGAGGTGGACGGATTTTCGCAGGGTCCCCACCCAGGAAGGTGGTCGGTTGCCCCACTCCAACGAGGGGTGCCCCCTGGGATTCGGGTCCCGGCCGAGTGGCACCGGCCGTCACCTCGATAGGCTCAGCGGCCGTCAGCGGTGTGCCACTTGTGACCGGGCAGGTGGAGGAGCCCAGGAGGTCCTCGGAGGTGGGAGCAGAAGGAGTGGTCAAGGGGAGGGAGCATGGGGGGAGAGGGGAGCCAGGGTGAGGTCGTTGAGATCGAGGCCCGCTGGCAGAGGGTCGTCCTCCCCCTGGGTGACTGGGGTCAGACCCAGGGCCTCGATCTCCTCATAAATAGAGAGTAACTCACCATCCGCCACCTCGGGGATCTCCCCGCCGGCACCCGAAGTGATGCTTGATTCGGGGCCCGCAGGTTCGACAACCGGGAAAGGGGCAGGAGCGGCTCCATTGGGGGTTTCCGAGGGAGGGGCGGTACTGCCTTCCGGTGCTGCCACATCTTTCCCAGCCGGTTCTGGTGGACAATTGCCACTCGGGGGCAAAGCGGAAGGCTCGGCATCGGCACCCCCCTTCCTGGTCTTCCAGGGGGCCTCCGCATCGGTGGAAAGGAGCGGAGCTCGAGCCTTCCGCTTGCCCCGCTTCCCCTGTACTAGGGCCCAGCCCTCCATGGCATCATCTGGGGGCTGGCTAGCAGGGGTCGAGTCGGGGGGTAGGGGCAATGTCTTAGGGGCTTGAGGAGGTAGTGGTGGGGTGGCATAAGGGAGGGAAGGGTCCCCCTGGGGTGGGCCCTCTCCCACACCCGGCAAAATCCCTGCCGCACTCTCCTCCACAGGCCCCGCCAGACTGCACGCAGCAGAGGCGGGGCTCTCCCGCTCGTCTGGGCGCACCAAGGGAGGTACCCCCAGGGCCCGAGCAGGAGCAGCGGTGGACTGGGAAGGAGGAGGGGTGGCTCTGGGCGCTGGGCACTGGGCATTCAGGGGCACCGGCAATGACGGGGCCTCGCCCTGCCGGGGCTCGGGGGTCTCGGATGCTCCTCCTTGCCGGGCCAAGGGACAGTCCCTCCAGACGTGCCCCATCGCCTGGCAGAGGTAGCACCGGGCCTCCCTCGTTGAGTAATGCACCCAGTAGCGGGCCCCCTGGTAGGGGACCATTAACGACCCCTCGAGCGCCTCTCCGTCACGCGCCACCGGCGAGGCGGGCACCAGGAGGCAACATGCCTCCTGGTCAAGGTGGGGAAGGGGCCCCGGCCGCTATAGGAGGTAGCAGAGGTGGCGGGCGGGTGAGATGACAGATCGGCAGGCGGGGGGGTTGCCGCCACCTGGGCGTACGCAGGAGGTGGGGCACCCGCAGAGCTGGTGGAGGGAACAGCGGGGAGGGACGCCGCGGCCGGGGGCGGGGCCGCGGCAGTAGGGGCAGCCTCTGCCATGGAGGGCCTGGCCTTTTTGGTGGGGCCCTTACCCTTCTTCCTACCCTGGCCCTTTCTTCCAGCTCCCCCAGGATCGGGTGGGGCGAGGGACGTGGCAGCAGCAGAGGTCACCTCGGCAGCCGCCGCTGCCGGTGCCCCAGGAGGGGCACTAGGGAGGGTGGGGGGGGGGCATGCGGGGGAGGGGCGGCCGGGTTTTCCAGAGGGCCCGCCCCTGCCTAGTCACCTGCCATAATGAACAGCGAGGGAAGGGAAAACACCGGGTGGGGGGGGGGGGGAACTCGAGCCTTCCGCTTGCCCCGCTTCCCCTGTACTAGGGCCCAGCCCTCCATGGCATCATCTGGGGGCTGGCTAGCAGGGGTCGGGTCGAGGGGTAGGGGCAATGTCTTAGGGGCTTGAGGAGGTAGTGGTGGGGCTGCATAAGGGAGGGAAGGGTCCCCCTGGGGCGGGCCATCTCCCACACCCGGCAAAATCCCTGCCGCACCCTCCTCCACAGACCCCGCCAATCTGCACGCAGCAGAGTCTGGGCTCTCCCGCTCGTCTGGGCACACCGGGGGAGGTACCCCCAGGGCCCGAGCAGGAGCAGCGGTGGACTGGGAAAGAGGAGGGGTGGCTCTGGGCGCCGGGCATTCAGGGGCGCCGGCGATGACGGGGCCAGCGCCCTGCCGGGGCTTGGGGGTATTGGATGCTCCTCCTTGCCGGGCCAAGGGGCAGTCCCTCCAGACGTGTCCCATTGCCCGGCAGAGGTAGCACCGGGCCTCCCCCGTCGAGTAATGCACCCAGTAGCTGGCCCCCTGGTAGGGGACCATAAACGACCCCTCGAGCGTCTCTCCGTCAGTTGAAGCTGCACCTGCCAGCAGAACAAGAGGACATGACAGAGGGCGGGGTCTTTGCAGCCCAGTGGAAGAGGGCTGACAATGGAGATGGGCTTCCCCAGGGTGGAAAGGGCAGGTAACAGGGCAGCATTGGGGAGGAAGGGAGGGACAGGGGTTAGCACTATCCAGACACCCTGGTCCTCTAGCGGCTCCAGAGGGACGAACACACCCCCCACCACCAGGCCCTTCTCCAGCGCCTCCTGGGCCGCAGCCTCCGATGCGAGAAAGAAGACAATCTTCCCGTACATTTTGGAGGCCCGTATGATGGCCGTGGGCCCCACCACCCTCGCCAACGCCCGCACCTAGGTTTCTACGTGGGGCGAGGCGGGCACCAGGAGGCAACGGGGTTATCAAGGACTAGTGCGGGGGTAGGGTTCAGTCACCGACTCAGAATGGAAAATCTGGCTCCTCTTGTTGCACTAGGGGAGGGGGGGTATAACAGCGTGGGGCAGTATAACAGCAGATCTACTGGCCACTGGAGAAGCAGGTTTCTGTTCCCTGAGGGACCAGAGCAGGGGCTGCACTAGAACAAGCAGGAACTTTCTGGAACCAATAAGGCAGGCAGGCTAATTAGGACGCCTGGAGCCAATTAAGAAGAACCTGCTAGAATCAATTATGTCAGGCTGTCTAATCAGGTCACCTGAGTTTAAAAAGAACCTCACTTCAATTTGTGGTGTGCGTGCGAGCAGCCGGGAGCAAGAGGCACTAGGACCCGAGAGTGAGAGGGCGTACTGCTGGAAGATCCTGTGGTGAGGATAAAGAAGGTTTTGGGAGGAGTCCATGGGGAAGTAGCCCAAGGCGTTGTAGCTGTCCTGCAGTTGTTCCAGGAGGCACTCTAAACAGCTTCAGTCTACAGGGCCCTGGGCTGGAACCCAGAGTAGAGGGTGGGCCCGGGTTCCCCCCAAACCTCCCAAGTCCTGATCAGACAAAGGAGGAGTTGATCTGGACTGTGGGTTCTACCAGAGGGGAAGATCTCTGAGGCAAGCAAAAATCCGCCAATAAGCGCAGGACCCACTGAGGTAGAGGAGGAACTTTGTCACACTAGGGAGATTGTGGAATCTCCATCATTGGAGATTTTTAAGAACAGGTTAGACAAACACCTGTCAGGAATGGTCTAGATAATGAGTCCTGCCACGAGTGTAGGGGACTGGATTAGATGACCTCTCGTGGTCCCTTCCAGTCCTATGATTCTATGTCTGGTGATCATCTATTCTTTTAAAATGAAGTGTTTCCTGATCATTGATTTATTAATGCTCATTAGCATCTGTAGCCACAGGCCCTGCTCGGGCTGTACTCTGCTGTTACAGAGCCAAGTATTTGTGATTTATTTTTGGTGTTATACTGAAGGGCACTCAAGTAAGTTTATGTGGTTGCTGAGACCCAAGGACACTCAGACAAGGGAGGTATGTGTTTCAGGGGACTTTCCCAGGAGCAACAAACTGATGGAGTTCAACTGATGCTATGGGCCTTGGAGGAGCTGCTCAGGTTGTGCAGAGGGGCTTTGCTAGAGGATAGTCTGTCTCTTGTTTAGATTCTAAACTCTTCCAGGCAGGAATATCTCTTTGGTACAGTTTGTACAGTGTCTAGCATGGTAGAGCACTGATCCAGGGCTGGGGACCTAGGGCACTCTAGTGAGGCAAATGAATAACAGTAAAAATAAAAAGGCGTGCGGGTCATTAATGAATGAGGTTTGGAGGAGATGAGGTTTCTCTGGAGACTTGCACATATAAGCCATCAGTTTGAATCCAGCCCAGTTCGGTAGTGACCAGAAGTCACTGCGTGGGGCGAGGGGAATGTGAAAGGAGTTGGGGGTATTCAGGGTTTCCTCCCCACTCTGAACTCTAGGGTATAGTTGTGGGGACCCGCATGAAAGACCCCCAAAGCTTATTTTTACCAGCTTAGGTTAAAAACTCCCCAAGGTACAAATTTTCCCCTGTACCCAGAAAAAAGGTAACCACTGCCACCACCAAGTGAGTTAAACAAGAACCAGGGAAAAGGACCACTTGGAGTTCCTCTTCCCCCCCAAAATAACCCCTCAAGCCCGTACACCCCCTTTCCTTGGGAGTCTTGAGAATAATCTCCTAACCAATTGGTACAAAGTGATCCGAGACCCAAACCCCTGGGTCTTAGAACAATGGAAAAATTAGTCAGGTTCTTAAAGGAAGGATTTTATTAAAAAAGAAAGGTAAAAATTATCTCTGTAAAATCAGGATGGTAAATAACTTTACAGGGTACTTAATTTCAAAACTCAGAGGGTCGTCGTCCCCCCCCCCCCCGGGAAAAAACTTAGTTACAAAAAAACAGAAATAACACCTTCCTCTTAACGCAGGAAAAATTCACAAGCAAAACAAAAAAAAGCCTAAACGTAATGCCTAATTTACTTGTTGAAATATTGGAGATTTGGTTGAGGATGGGTTGGAGGAGATGGATTTTTGCCCCTTCCCCCCCTCTCAAGATTTAAAAGTATCTTCTTTCCTCATTGGTCCTCTTGGGTTAGGTGCCAGCCAGATTATTTGAGCTTCTTAACCCCTTACAGGTAAGGAGGAATCTTAACCCCTTATCTGTATGTTTATAACAGGGGTGCCAATGGAGAGATGCCTGTTGTTACTGGCCCCCTGTTGGATGTCACAGCAGGGGCCAAGCACTGAAATAAGCTGTGAAGTCTGAAGTCCCCTCTCAGCCCTAGAAGTCATCCTGCAGGGCTGGTTTGAGGCACCTCTGGAGGCCAGTGTGGGAGAAGATTGCTCTGCTGTTGCCCCATTGACGGTGCTGCAGCCATACAAGCAGATGACTTCAGCTGTCCGAGTGCTGCAGGAGAGGCATGGAGGGAACCATTCTTGTGCCCGCACCCCCAGCTCTGCCATTGAGCCTGGGGCACTGCCCTCCCCAGCTCTGTCCACACCTGCTGCTTGTGCTCAACTGGGGAAGACCCCGCCCCCCACCTGCTGCAGCCTACCCCTACCTCTGCTCCCCCGAGGAGCATCAGGACTGGCTGGCCAGACAGATTAAAAATGCATGGTAACTTCATCTCCCTGTACCCCATCCCCCCGCCCTTCCATGAAAAAGGAGCTCACCGGCATGAGAGTGCAGTACAGTGTTGGCTATGGACACTGGGCAGGTGCGTGCTGCTGGGGTTAGCTGAGGGACCTGGAGTGGGGAGGTCTGGGAGGGGCGGCTCCCTCATTGCACATTGTCCTGTCTCTGTCCCCTTTGTCCAGCTTTGACACCTGATCTGTTGCTTCCAGCTCCTCCTTGGGCTGGTGGTGAGCAGGAGCCAGGTGCTCTTTGGAGCTGGCTGGTGCATCAGGAGCCAGGGAACTGGTTTCCCCTTGTGCTTCTCCTTCAGCTCCCTAGCAGTCTGCTCCTAGAAGTGCCAGGCCTGGGGCAGAAGACCGTATCTCTCTCTCGTGTGCTTCCTTCCAGGCCAAGCAGGAGGTGTGTGTGCGAGCTGCAGTGGGACTCCGACGCGCAGCAGGTACGGTGCCCTGGGCACCCAGCGCGGGGGGGGGGGGGGGGGGTCCTAGGGCATGAGTGCCTACAATTCATCTGGCCCCTTTGTGTAGTCTTGTTAGGGGATTGGCTCCTGCATGTGAGTGGGGAGTGGGCTGGGGAGCCGATGACTGGTTCAAATCCAGCCGAGCCTGGTAGGCCCAGATAGGCACCTAACTGCCCTTGAAATCAAAGGGAGAGAGGCAGGTAAATCTCTCTGCGGAGCTGGGCCCAAAAGCCAAGCCCATCTGCTGCTGCTGTGAGAGACGCTGGAGTCTGTGTCCAGCCAGCACTGCTAGGGCCCCTGTGGTGAGAATGGCAATAAGGCAGCCAGGCACGAAGAGCAGCCGGGGGGAGATGCAGAGTCAGCTGGAGAGGGGCATGATGAAGGGGGCGCAGGGGGAGGAAGGAGATGGGCCTGGGGAGAAGGGGACGAGCTGGCTCTGAGGGGCACTGCAGAATGAGGACACAACATCCCTTTGCTCTCTGAGCCACTGGTGCCTAAAGTGAGGCGAGGGTGGAGGCAGCAGGGGCCTCGGAAGGCTGTGCCCCATCTCTCCTCAGCCTGGGGCTCGGAATGAAGGACTGGCCAGGCTCAGGCTCCATGCGGGAGGGGCAGGGAGCCCAGGCCAGCACTTGGAAGCAGTTTTGTCAGTTCACAGCAAAGGGGAACTGCTGACAGGAGCGTCCCTCTGTCAGGGCCCTGCAGGAGGATGGTCCCCCAGCGCAACAGGAAGCCGGGACTGTTACACCCAGCAGGCTGCAGCCAGCTGGGATCTCAGTTCCCTTTAGCAACCAGCGTTCAGGCCTCCCCTCTGTGCCTGAGCTTACAGCAAAGCCAGCTCATGTCGTCTCCACCACTGCAGGGAACTGGCTGGGCAGTGCCAGCAGCAGCAGGGCTCAGTGACCTTCCGGTGACCTTCCAGCCCTTCCCCGACCACAGGACCAGCCCGAGGGGAGGATGGGCTGAGATTAAAGCCAAAGAGCTGTGGCTCCCCAGCAGGGACCAGGAAGGAGGAGGGGAATTGGGGTGGGGGATGGAGGGCCGCCTGGCTCAGCAGGTGAAAGACCCATGGGCACATGTGGGCCAAAGTCCCGGTGCCTGGGGAATGGCAGGTCGGGTCAGGTCACCCAGCCCTACTCTTGCTCCTGTTTCCTGGCTCATTCCCATCCAGCATGTGGCTTCATGTCCCTGCTGTCTAGGCCTTCCATGTGTGCCACGGGTGGTGCTGCCACGCCCAGGAGATCCAGTCTGCAGGTGTTGTGCAGTGTGGCACATCCCAGTCCCTCACTGCAGCTGGTTCCAGGGGAGTGGCCCCTGTGGACTGACTGGAGTGGATCAGGCCCCAGGGAGCGGGATCTCCCATCGTTTATTTCTTGATCACATCCCTGATCCAATGTTCATGCCCCTGGCCCCCCTGAACTGTGTGTAAATGGCCCTGACCTGTCCCGTCACTCGGCGTTTCAGGCTCAGGGAAGCAGGAGAGTTTCCGGGTCATGAATGAAGACTCCAGCCGGCTGATTTTTGTAGATAAGGCAGACAAGGGCATTCAGGTAGGATTGGTGGTGTGCGGGGCAGGGTACTCACCCCGAGCTGGAGTGAGGAGGGAAAGTGGGGACCGTGGGCATGAGGCTCAGACTTGGAGCCAGTGGCTCATGTCATGCCCGTGCTCAAGTAGCGGCCCGGAAGCTGTCTGTGTCAGGAGTATGGCTGTATGCAGGGGCAGTGCTGGGCTGGTCCCTCCAGCCAGCACAGGACGAAGCAACAGAGGCTTCGTCCTCAAGCAGCATGAGTCACTGGGCACACCCGCTGGGCACACCTGCTCTCTTACAAATCAGCCTTTGGGGCTTGAGTGAATCCTGACCCACTGGGGTAGGAGGAAACCGGGGGAGGGAGGGCGTTGAGTCCCAGGACACTCTCACGTCCTGGTTCGGTGCAGCTCTCAGCCCCTCCCTCCTCCCATGTAGCCCTCTCACTTAGTTCCCCTCGGACGGGTCCGTCTCATCTGCAGCCCCACAGGAGCAAAGGGCAGCAGGTCACTGCCTGCTCAGCCCCCGCCCTGGCAGGCAGGAATTGTGCCACAGCTGTGGAACTGCTCCCTGCAATGCAGTGCAACGCTGCCAACCCCTGGAGTTCGGCCGCTAAGATTCCTCCTGCACCCGGCCCAGGGCGGATGAAATACACCCCAGAGGTCCCTGTGGGATAGAAGAGCTCCGGGCCAGGGGGTGCTGGGGCTGGGTGAGAGGCAGGGAGGGCTGAGCGCTAGCCCAACTGCTGTGTCTTTCCAGGAGGGCTGCTTCACGTTCGACGGCATCTTTAGTCTGGACACAGGGCAGGTACGGTGGGTTCTGCATGTCTATGCTGGGAAGGGGAAAGACCTGGGGCCTGCACCCCTCTCCTTAGACTCAAGGGCAGGCAGCACCCAGAGGCTGATCCAGGAGCCAGACTGAGCCCTAGACTCCCCAAGTCCTGAAAACTGACCCATGTCTCTCACCAGAGCTCAGCCGTGTCCCCTGGGATTATGCTTGCCCCCCCCCAACATGGGCGGTAAGGAAGGACTGCTAAGGTGCTTGTCATAGATTCATAGATTCTAGGGCTGGAAGGGACCTCAAGAGGTCATCGAGTCCAGCCCCCTGCCCTCATGGCAGGACCAAATACTGTCATGACCCCCCGATCAGCCTAAGGCCTCTGAGGGAAACTTGAGATCCAGGAATAATGTGGAGTTTGGTCCAGTCCACTTGGAAATAGCCCAAGCAGCAGGGCTTCCTCTCCCCTTGGGACTAATCCAGAGTCCAGTCCCTGTGGGCATTTCACCATTGCTCCTGCCCCCACAGTGATGCTCCGTCCTTGGCATTCCCACTCTTACTCAAGCTGCACAGGGGGTCTCCTATCCCCCTCCCCTGCTCGCAGCAGATGCCCCCTTTGGGGTCCCAGGCCTCCTTCATGGGCTGTGCCACTCCTGGTCTGCTTCTCCAGGGCCAGACTGATCCAGGGCTTGGGGTGCTGAAAAGCCCAGCTGGTAAATGGCCTGTAGTTTTGCACTGCTGGGCACGTTTCAATGGGGTCTCTACCTCTCCCCACCAGCCCCAGCCCCAAAGCCCTCAGCAGGGGCCGGCACCAGCAGTGGGCATGGGGGAAGGAGGCTGTGGGGCTACCTGCACTAGGGAGGCTGGGGGTAAGGGGGCTTGGAGCAGAGCACCCTGGCCTGTGTTCGAGATCCACCCCAGCTCCCCTGGGGTCACTGTGTCCTGGGTTGCTCCCCCTGACTCTCTGTGCAGGACAAGGTGTTCTCGGAGCTGCTGAGACCCCAGCTGGCCATGGTGCCCCTTGGCTACAGTGTGTCCCTGCTTCTCTGGGAGGCCCATCGCGTCGGGACTGAGCCGCAGCCTCAGGGCACTGGGCAGCACCACAGCATCATCCAGCAGGTGAGTGCAGTGGGCTGGGCGACCCAGAGGTTATTGCTGGGTCCTGTCTCCCTCTCACTGGGCTGGTTTAACCCTTCGGATGCTCTGGGCTGGGACAGCCCACTCCACCCACTGGGATGAACCTTCCAACCCTTGTAAGCTACCTGGAGCTTGGCACTGAACTGGGCAAACAGGAATATACAGATGTGTGCTGGGGGTGGTGTCCAGGGGTCAGAGAGCAGCTGGGGGCACCATTTAGGTAGGCTGGTGGCGCAGATCTAGGCATCAGATTGAGGCAGGGAGAGACATTCTCCCTCTCCCCCTCTGACTGCCCCAGCGGTTCCCTGCTCCATGGAGGTGGCAGCAGTTCTGATGCGGGGAGAAAGCCAGTGAGGGGCAGAAAGTGTGGGGAGTGGGGAGGTGGCTCTGCCATGGGGAAGGCACCATCCCTGCTCCCCGCTTCAGTAGCGTAGCCGGTGGGGAGCAGGGGGAGCAGCCGCTCCCCCTGTGAGCAGAAGCGGCACCTTAAAAAGGAAGCGGTGCCTTTTTTTAGCAGAGCAGAGCTAAAAAAAGGCGCCGCTTCTTTTTAAGCGCCGCTTCTTGCACCACTCACCTGGCGGTGCTCCGGGTCTTCGGTGGCTTGGGGACTGCCTGGCCAGGGAGGGGTTTCCCCACGTGGCCCTTCGGGGAGAAGGGAAAGTAGCGCGAGCGGGCCAGGCAGGAGCTCCTTGGAGTGGACTCCACTTCGCCTCTTTGTTCTCTCCGGAGCCCCCGCCCCTTCCCGTGGCTCCGTCGCTCACTCGCCCAAAGAAAGGCGCGGGGAGGGGGGGGGGGATATTTTTGTCATTGGCTCCCTGAACACCAACGAATGCCGAAGTGCCGCCAAAGACCCGGAGCGCCGCCAGGTGAGTACAGGGGGAGCCTGGGGAGGTGCCTTTTTATAGCGCTGCTCCCCCTGTGCTCCGGACCTGCCTATGCTACTGCGCCGCTTCCCAGGTGTGGAACTATGCTGGCTCTGCAGTGCTCTGGCCACTGCTGCCTGGAAGCCGCTCAGCACCGTTGCCTTCCCATATCCTGTCGCATGACAGACAGACAGACAGAGGCAGTGCCGTAGCCAGCACCAGCTTCCCCCAGAGGAGCAGAGTGGCCGGGTAGCTCAGCCAGCCCGTGGCTCCCACAGGGTCACAGCAGAGGAAGGTGGCAGGGGGTGCTGGAGCCAGACAGGCGCCTGCAGCCCATGCATCATCCGAGAGAGAAGAGAGAAAAGAGGTCAGCACCTGGGAGAGGAAGTGAATGCGTGTCAGTGGGACCCTGGGACATACCTGGCCTCCCATTGCCAGACCAATGGGGGTTGTTGCTGTATGAGGCACTTCTCAATCTACTGACACTCCCTCACCTCCTAGCACAGCATCTGGCCTCCTGCCTAGCTCAGCATGTCTCAGTCCCCCTTAGTGTCGGCTCCACATGAGGCTAAGAACCTATTAATGCTGTTAACTGGAGGGTCTAGGGTCAAACCCTGCTAACAACCCAAGCGAGGGGATTGGTGTAGGTAATTTGGGTGTAATCAAACGGCAGCAAATAACCACAACGAAGGCTAATGAAATAGACTGACGTTTACATTTTACCTTTCACAAAAATCCAAGGGCTTCCAGGGCCTAAGGGACTCCTGGCCACCACTAAATTTCCTCCGCACCCCCATTGAAATCTGAACAGCCATTGGACACAGCGTCCCAGGGGGTCAATTGGCAGCCAGGGATCCATTGGCTATGGCGTCCCAGGGTTGGGGAGACAGCCTGGGAAGGCTGCTGCTCACGTGGCAGGGGGTGGCCCTGAGCTCTCAGCTCACCCAAAGGGCCCAATCCCGTCCTTCCATGAACATATGTGACAGACCCTGAAATTGACAGGATCTCCCCCAGCTATCTGAAGGCAGGACAGATCCCAGCTGCAGAAGAAGCCCCTGGGCCACAAATTCCAGGGAGCTGGTGAGCAAAGCACAGGCCTCTGAGCAGTTCCACCCCCTCCCCAGGTGATAGAAACCTTCTTCCAGGAGCCCAAGCCCCCAGGGGATGGCGGGGAGCATCTGCAAACTGTCAGCTTTGTCCAGGTAAGATGGAGTGCGGGAGGTCCATTGCTGGCGGGCTGGCTGGTGTGTGCCCCAGGCTGGCTGCCCGTCCCCCAGCCTGGCCCATCCAGGAATGATTTTATAACCCTCATTAGAGCAGCATCTCCCATTGCCTGTGTTGGGGCCCTGGAGCTGCCTCTGTGCTGCCAGCTGTGAGTCTTGCCAGTCTGCAGGGCAACCCCTCTCCCGCAATGCCGGAGTCTGAGCCCCAAACCGGGGAATGGGCGGAGCGGGGCAAATGTACTATAGGATCATGGGATTGCTTAGTGTGGGGAAGCTAGGATGTCCCCGGGGGCTCCTGCTCTGAGCAGATGCTGGGGTGGCTTTTCCTTCCCTCTCTTTTCCCTGTGTTACCCATATGGCTCTGCCTTCCACTGCCCACCCTCACTGCCTGTGGGTAACTTCCCCAAGGGGGTGGGTTGCCCCCCGTTCTGCCTCGCCCCTGGTGCTGGCAGTGAGACCTGTGCAGAGTGGATAGGTGTGAGAGGCTGGAGCAGAATGGAAATGGTGTACATCTCATTTAAACTCACTTGGCATGGGTGTCAATGACCCCCAGCAAGGCCAGAATCAGGCCCTGTGTCTCTGAACAGCCTAACAAGTAACAAAACACACCGTGTGCAGAGTCCGCTCCTGTCCGTGGTATAAAGAGGCTGGAAACTGGCTGGGAAAAGCCCCAGCATGAGGGGGATGCTGTGGTGCCATTGGGCTGGCAGATGGGCATTGAAAGGGCCGGATTTCCTTTTTGCTCCACCCATTCTTTGGTGCTGGGAAGTCTCATGGGCCTGAGCCAGAGTCAGCTGGGGCATAGCCTGCTCTCAGCAGCTCCAGAACAAACCTCCACTGCCCAGCTCACCCTGGCCTCAGCCCACAGGTGGAACCTGCGGGTTTTGCTGCTGCCCTCAGCAGGCTCTGAATCCCGATCCGTGGGTGTGGGTGCCAGCCTGGTGCATAGGAACCATCCCCTGCCTGGCTCTCCTGGGTCTGAATGCTCCCTGCCAATGCTGCCTCAAGGCAGGTTTGTGCCTTGAATTTAAACATTAGAAAGGAAACAAAGAAAAAGAAGCAAAGGAATGGAGGGGTGCAACCTGCTGTGCCCTGCAGCCAGCCCCTGAGGCTGGGCCATGCCTCCAGACGGGGCTGTGGAGTGGTTAGCTCTTTGAGTTTGCAATAATACTATAAGCCCTGCTACACCCTGGACAGCCAGGTGCCTAACAACCTTCCCTTCAGAACAGTTGGCATGGATCCTTGTGTACATCAGTACCAAAGAACCATGACAAACGTTTCCATTCAGAGAGGCCCCTGGGGAATGTTCCTTTATGAAAAGGAGAGTGGGCAGGCTGCTTCTGTATTAACTTCCTCCCCCATCTCCTGGAGGAAGGAACTATGATATTAATCCTGTCATTGGATCCGTGCGGGTGAACCCCTGCCTCTGTGCAGAGTCCTGGTCCTGCAATCGGATCTGCGTGGGCAGCACAGTCCAAGGCCAGGAGCTCAGACAGCTGATTAACTGATCATCATTCCTTGCCATAATGGAAGGAAGGGTGAGGGAGGGGGCTGCTGGTGTTTTCTCAAGGGAAACAATCTCATTTCCCACTCTCACAGCCAGCAGAAGGGGAGAAATCCGAGAAAGGCAGGGACTGTATTTTATCAGCCAAGGCTCACAGCGAAAACATAGCAGGGTCTCCGTGATGTTAGAGCAGGGGCAGCTTTACCAAGGGTGTTCTAATGAGAGAGGAGAAGTGTAGACAGGACTTCTGATAACAATACAGCCCCCAGCCCCCTCCAAGGGCCTAATCCAAAGCCCTGTGAATTACTAACTTCAGTGGGGATGTGGGTCAGGCCCCAGATGGGTCCAGCTCTTCCACTATCCCCCTGGCCACCCCACATTATTGGGATGCCACAGGTTTTCAGTGCGCCTGCTGGAGACATATGCAGTCCCCAGCCACAGCCCCACCCAGTTACACCCACACCCCCAGCAGTGCGGCCCCCGGGCCCTCAGTGAATTTGTGACACTGGGCGGGAGCCAAGCTTTCATTGCTGACCAAACTCTAGTTCCCGTTAATTTCCTTTCACATCCTTGGAGGTGCCCCCATGGAGAGCCAGCCTGCTGGGAAGGGGGAGGCTCCCAGTTCAGCTGATTTATAGCTCACCACGTATAGTCTGTCAAGGGTGAGATTCCTGGACATAAAGCTGGTCCAAGGCCTCTGCACCAGGGCTCACTGGAGCACTGTGGCTGGCTCCCTGCATCAGGGTAACGTCGTCCATCAGGACTCCGGGTTTCCCATATGGAGCTAGACCATCACAGGCATTCCTCATTGTTAAAACAGCCCCATGGCTCAGGAGTCCTGCGTGAAACCATCCAGCCCACGGTGTGTTCTCCCAGCCCCCACTTGGGCTCCTGCCCCCTCACCATGGGGCATTCCCCACCCAGACAGACCAGTGCCAGCTCTGCTCCATACCCAGGGTGGCCCCTGCTCATTACTAATGCTGCTCGTTATAGCTTTGTGCAGATGGAAATGCCCGGGACCTGCTCAGCCCCAGAAATCAAGCCCTGCACGTGCTGGACATCCCCCCGCTGGGTCTGTATGTACCTGATCCCTCATTCCTGCTCCTCCCAGGGCATTAGCAAGAGGCTTCCAGTCACCAGCACCAAGCTGGGCGATAGAGGGGCTAAGGACACAGTGTGGGGATGGTTTCAGCAACATCTCTGAAAGCTACACGCTGCTCTTGGCCAGAGCACATGGAGCTTGGGGTGCCACGGCAGAACTGGGTGTGTGTGGTCAGGACTGGAATAGGGAATAGTGCTCAGGACTGAGCATTGGAGGTGGGAGGGCAGGACCAGGAGAGCAGGGGATGGTGCAGGCCAGGACTGGGCACCTTTGGCAGAGCTGTTATAAACCCAGGACTGGCGAGGGGTGGGCGGACTGTGGCTCAGGATTGGGGTGCACTGCAGAGCTGGGGGTGGGAGTGGAGGACAGCAGTGGGGTGCACTGCAGAGCTGGAAGAACACCCAGCACCCAGCCACTGTTCCTTCCTCACCCAGGGGCTTTGAATCCTTCTGTTTCTAAAGCACTTCATTTCCTCAGGGACAAGCCTGTGGCTGGATAGAGGCCAGTGGAGAGGGGATGGGCTGGGGGCTGGCTGGGAGAGGCCCGTTCCCAGCTGCTGGCAGCAGGGGGGACATGCCATGACCATGCAGACAGGGGCAGCGGCTTGGTAGGGCCGGCATTGTGCTGCTTTGGGCTCACTCCCATTGATGGTACCACCCGACTCTGCACAGGCAGAAAGCAGCTTGGCTGGTGGCATCTGGAGTAGGGGATGGGGACTAAGGCTGCAATGGGAGGAGGCTAGGCTTCATCCCCCAGTTGCCTGGGGCTGAGGGACAAGGCACCCCAAAGGTCACTGAGCAGCTGCTCTGCTCTGGGAATGGTGCCCGAACCTGGGAGGATGTGGGGAGGGGAAGGGGCGCCCCTCCTCTGCCAGGGCAGAGAATGGGAGGAAAGGCCTGGGTGATGGGCTGCAAGAGGGAAGAGGGGTTTGGCATCTCTGATGCTGGAGAACGTGTTGACTCCACAAGCCTGTGACCCCAAGCTCTGCTCATCATGTGGTCTGGTAGGACCCAGGGTGATCGCAGCCAGGGGAGGACCTAGGAAGCCCCCAGGCCAGCCTCTCGGTCTGCACAGGGACTGCTCCTCCCCTGGGCTGGGGTGAGAGCTGATCCTGTGGGCTGGGGTTGGGCTAGAATGGAGCCAGGCACTGCTGCAATGGGGGGTGACGGAGCTAGTCCCTCCAGAGCAAGGGCCAAAGTAGGAGGGGGACAGAGGAGGCGATCCAGAGGGTTTGGTTGCTCTGCCCCATGGGGGGCTCATGCTGGTTCCCTCCCTGTGCTCTTTCCCCTGGAGCCTCTTACTCCTGGCTCTCTGCTTCTAGGATGGTGGAAGAGGCAAGTGAAATTGTTGTGTCCAACTCTACAGCTGCCTACAGCTTCTATGTGAGGGGGCTGGAGAACAGTCCAGCACTGTTCCAAGGGTGTTCGCAGCAGTCCCAGGGGGAGCAGCACACAGCCACGTAAGGGTCAGGGTGAGGGGAGGGCACTCTGGGGTGTGTGTACTGGTGAGGGGAGTAGCTCTGGGACTGCTATTGCACTCTGTACGTCTTCTGTAAGGGACTGTTCATGCTCCTTGGCCATCTCCCATCCATTTCCCAAGCAGGCCTGGCCCTGCTTAGCTGGGTGAACTCCCAGAGCACAGGTGGGTTGGCTGGCTGCCATCTCTGAGAGCTCAGGGCCAGATCCTGAGGGCTCCCCAGCCAGGGCTCGAAGGGCCATGCATGCAGAAGAAGGGGACTGGAAATGGGACCAAAGGGGCTTTCCCAAAACCCAGGAAGGGGAGAAGGTAGAGAAGCTGCTGGCAGGATCTGAGCACTAGGCCTCTGGCCCCTGGGAGCTGGATTCAGCCCTGGGGTAGTAGATCCTGCACCCAGGGCCACCCGGGGGGGGGGAGCAAGTGGGGCACTTTGGCGGTGGGTCCTTCAGTGCCGCCGAACACACCCGGAGTGAGTGAAGGACCCACCGCCGAAGACCCGGAGTGAGTGAAGGACCCACCGCCGAAGACCCGGAGCACTACCGGGTGAGTAAAAATTAAAAAGGTGCTTAATTAAAGGACCCCTGAAATTGCTTTGCCCCAGGCCCCCTGAATCCTCTGGGCGGCCCTGCCTGCACCCCCCTGGAGAGAGAAGCTCCAAGTCATCTCCATCGGAAGCAGCCACAAGGCACGCAGTGTCTTCATGCTGAGCTCCCCAGGCGTGTACCTAGAGGGGAAATTGTTGTAAATTGCTCAAATGCTGTCACAGCAGCAGGACTGACTCAGCTAGGTCCTGCTGTGTCAGCAGCTGAGCCACAACCCGACACCTAGGGAGCATGCCAGGGAAGGGGCCCTTCTGCTTGTCACAGCCCGTTGCCCTCAGGTTCCTGGGAAGGTAAGCAGCTACCCCCTGTGCATGCCCTCACCCTCCTGCCTTCCCCAGGTGCGCCAGCCTGTTCACTCTCACCATGGAGCAGGAGCTGGAGGGCTGCAGGCGCCAACGCTCAGCCGTCAGGATCTTGGAGTTCCCCCGAGGGGCGGGGCCCTGTGTGGAGCCGTACGTATGCGGGAGGGAAACGACATGCAGCTCCAAGTTGCTTCTCCAGGGCACCAGCCCATGGCTTGTCCATGGTCAATGGGGTCCTGCGGAACTCACTGCTGCAGGATAATGAGGCCAATAGTTCCATATGTTTGAAAAAAGGCTCAGGTTGGTATACGAGCAGCAGCAGCAATGGCAGCCAGGGCTCGCAGTCCCCCTGCTTCACTATTATTTATGTGCATGGCCATAGCACTCAAAAGCCCTGGCCAGGATCAGGGCCTCATTGTGCCAGGTGCTGTACAGAGCCTGCCTGGTCATTAGCTGGGGGCAGGAAGGGATTCCCCCACGGGATCATGGTGCCCAAACAGCCAAGAGTTTCACCCACGTTTCCTCAGCAACACCTAGCACTGGAGACAGGCACCCAGGCTGGGTGGGACTGGGCCATGTGCTGGGCCCTTGGCCTTATACTTTGATTCCCACAGTAATTAATGATTATAATGGTGTGCTGCTATGTCTCTGTGCCCTCCCCCCTGTGGGGTCCTCACACCCTCTGCAGTCTCTCACCCCTGCTCCGAGCTCTGGCTCCTGGTGAGCTCCCGGACGATGCAGGATTCCTCCCCTGGATTCTCAAGCGGACGCTAGAAGGAAACAACCTCACATTCCTGCTTCTGTGTCTGACCCTGCCAGGTACTTGCCCCATTACTGCCCATCACACTCACTCTGCCCCAGGGCAGGGGTTGGTGTCTGGGGTCCATGCACTGGTGCTGAGTCTGCCCCCTGCTGGGCAGACCCTGGAACACCCATGCTCAGTTAGCAGAATCGCTCCATCTGCCGGCCAGACTCCCCGAGGGCACAGCCAGGACATGCTTGCAGCTGGGGGTACAGCCCAGTCCAGAGGCAGCAGAATTAAAGCGAGCACCTGACTCGGTGGAGCCGGAAGGGGCCGTGCTGGCCTGTTCTGTGATCCTACAGCTACAGGCCAGTCAGGAAAGGAGAGAAGGGCATGGGATTAATGCTCCCCATCCCCTTGCGCTGCTCTGGACAGAGGGGGCTACTGCCTAGTGCTGCGCTGTGTGGGATGGGGCTAACCCCTGGTCCCAGGGCTGCTCTGAATGGAGGGGGATTAGTGCCAGCAGCTCCAAAGGCCAATGTGTTCGTCTGACTCTGCCATGCACTGAAAGATGCCCAGGGATTTGCCTGGTTTGCTTCCTTTCTCCCTCCCTCCACAGGCCTCCCTGTGTCTCTGCACTGCCCTTCCTGCACTCATCTAGCTCTAGCTTTGTGGGCCCCATCATGCAGCCCCACCCCTGCAGGTGCGAGAGCCTTCTCCTCTGCAGCAGACTCCCTGCAGCTCTGTGCTCATCTCAGCCCTTGGCAGGACAGAAGCACTGTCCCTCAATGCCTGTCCCCCTTTCATGTAACATAGTAGCTGCAGAGGCCATCCAGGCAGTGAGGGTGAAAGACACTCTGCAAAGTAAAGGCAGAGAGTTTGTTTCAGGGCTTCCCATCAGTCTGCTCACCAGGCACCTGTCTGTCTCTGTCCCGCTTGTCGCTGCCATCCCGGGTGCTCCTGACATGCTGTCATGCCGGGTCCTGAGTGAGGGGAGCTTTTGCATTCACATGCAGCAACCACAGAGCCCCCTCCCCCAACATCTGAGAGTTCCGTCCCATGTTGGTCCCTGGGCCCCATTTCTTGGTGATCCCAGATAGATTTCCCAGTCCTTGGCCCGTGATCTCTCTGATCTTTTTCCTGGAAGTTGGCCATGGTCTGACATTCCCACTGGGAGGGCAGAAAGGTTCCCTGCTCCTCAGAGCATGGTGCCAGCTTGTTAGCTGGGAACCAGTGTCTGAAAGACTCCCCAGAGCTCGCACCTGCTGTTGCCTCCATTCCCTGCATGGCCAGCCTGGGCAGTGACTTCATGTTGGTCTGCAGGGATTGCTGCTGTAATTCAGCCCTCAGGCATGGCTAACTGGACTGATTATTCCAGCAAATTCCCCTCCCACCATCCTCCCACTGCCCTCTTTCCCGCCTCCCTGGCCTCTGCTTCCTCTGGTCTCTAAAGTGTATGACATTGACTCCTGCTCCAGCAGCCCTGGTGGCTGAATGCTCTCTGGTCTTGTAGATGCCTCTGGAGAGGAGATCCTGTCAGCCCTCTCGCTGGCTGAGCAGGTGAGGGGACTGGCCAAGAAGGTCTCACCAACCCACTGGGATCCTGCCAAAGCAGCTTGGAGGCAGAGGGCAGAGATCCAAGAACTAAGGGCCCAGCTCCTCTCCAGCAGCAGCCGAACAGTGCAGGAGAGTGTGATCAGCCAGCTGAGAAGAGTGCTGAGGGACCTGCAGGTGGGAGAAGCAGATGCACCGCACATCTAGCTGTACACAGCTGGGACACTCGTCCCTGAGCTGGCTTGCCCAGAGCTGTGCACCATTCTTCACAACACAACAACGTCTCAGCCAGTGATTTAGATAATGCAATAGAGAGTACTTAGAAAGCTTGTGGACGATACCCACCTGGGAGGGATTGCAAGTGCTTTGGAGGGTAGGATTAAAATTCAAAATGATCTGGACAAACTGGAGAAATGGTCTGAAGTAAACAGGATGAAATTCAATAAGGACAAATGCAAAGTACTCCATTTAGGAAGGAACAATCAGTTGCACACACAAAATGGGAAGGAGTACTGTGGAAAGGGACCTGGGGGGTCATAGTGGATCACAAGCTAAATATGAGTCAACAGTGCAAAAAAAGTGAACATCATTCTGGGATGTATTAGCAGGAGTGTTGTAAGCAAGACCGGCGAAGTATTTCTTCTGCTCTACTCTGCGCTGATTAGGCCCCAGCTGGAGTATTGTGTCCAGTTCTGGGAACCACATTTCAGGAAAGATGTGGACAAATTGAAGAAAGTCCAGAGAAGAGCAACAAAAATGATCAAAGGTCCAGAAAACATGACCTATGAGGGAAGATTGAAAAAATTGCGTTTGTTTAGTCTGGAAACAGAGAAGACTGAGAGGGGACATGATAACAGTTTTCCAGTACATAAAAGGTTGTTACAAGGAGGGAGAACAACTGTTCTCCTTAACCTCTGAGGATAGGACAAGAAGCAATGGGCTTAAAATAAAGAAGCAAAGGGAGGTTTAGGTTGGATATTAGGAAAAACTTCCTAACTATCAGGGTGGTTAAGCATTGGAATAAATTGCCTAGAGAGGTTGTGGAATCTCAGTCATTGGTGGTTTTTAAGAGCAGGTTAAACACCTGTCAGGGATGGTCTAGATAATCCTTAGTCCTGCCATGTGTGCAGGGGACTGGATGAGATGACCTCATGCGGTCCCTTCCAGTCCTATGATTTTATTATCCTCAGCTACTGCCCCTGCTTGTACCAGTGCATTAGGGAAAATCTGGGCTGCTGTCCCACAGTGCTTCAGCAGGGGCACCAGCACGCAATGCATTCTGGGATGGAGGAAGATCACCCATCCAGACAGCAACATAATAATGTTCTGATCTACCTTCTGGGAAGAGAGCCATGTGCCAGGCCAGTGGTGTGGGACTCTGGGCTGTCTAGGTTACTAGGTTCTAGGAGTGGATGCAGCATAGGTAGATGCACCATTCTGCTGGTAGCACAGTGTATGCCTAGGTATGTGTGTGCGCCACGTGGCAGTATGTATGCATGCACAGTGCTGGATGCAGATGGGTGGGCATGGGTTACGTGGCTGTAACACTCTGGATCAGGGGTCTCAAACTCAAATGACCACGAGGGCCACATGAGGATTAGTACATTGGCCCGAGGGCCGCATTACTGACACCTACCCGCCGGCCGCCCTTGGCCACGCCCCCACTCCACCCCTTCCATGAGGCCCCGCCCCTTCCCCAAAATCCCCACCCCAACTCTGCCCCCTCCCTGCCCCCAGGGGGTGCAGGAGGGATGTGGGGTGTGGTGGGGGCTCAGGGTGCAGGGTACGGCAGGGGGCTCAGGGCAGGGGGGTTGGGGTGCAGGGTTCAGCAGGGTCTCAGGGCCGGGGGGTCAGGGTGCAGGAGGGGTGCAGGGTGCAGTAGGGTCTGAGGGCTGGGGGTCGGGGTGCAGGAGGGGTGTGGGGTACAGCAGGGGGTCAGGATGCAGGGTGCGGCAGGGAGCTCAGGGCAGGGGGTTGAGGTGCAAGAGGGGTGTGGGGTGCAGCAGGGTCTCAGGGCAGGGGTGCGGGGTGCGGCAGGGGGCTCAGGGTGCAGGAGGGGTGCAGGGTGTGGCAGGGGGCTCAGGGCAGGGGGCTGGGGTGCAGGAGAGGTGTGGGGTGCGGCAGAGGGCTCAGGGCAGGGGGTCAGGGTGCAGGAGGGTTGCAGGGTGCGGGCTCTGGCCCAGCATGCACTGGGGACAGGTTCCCTGCCTGCCTGCACTGCCCTGCCCTGCCCCCGCGCTGCTCCGGGAAGAGGCTGGAACCTGGGGGAGGAGGGTCACAGGGGTCTGTGTCACTGTTGCGTCCAGGCAGCGCCCCCAGCAGCTCCCACTGGCTACAGTTCCCCGTTCCCGGCCAATGGGAGCTTCTGGGGACGGAGCCTGGACACAACAGTGACACAGACCCCTGTGCCCCTCCTCCCCCAGGTTCCAGGAGCTTGCCAGAGCGGCGCAGGGGCAGGGCGGCCAGGCAGGAGCCTGCCCTGCCCCCAGTGCGCGTTGGGTCGGAGCCGCTGTACGTAAACGCTGCGGGGAGCTCACGGGCCGCAGAAAATAACCCCGCGGGCCACCCTGTGTTTGAGACCCCTGCTCTGGACCTACGTCTGAACAGACATAAAGCTCTTGTCTTGTAAACCTGAGTGTAAGTGTCCCCAGGTGTCCCTTGTTTCTCCTCAGGCAGAGAGGAAAGCAGTTGTTAGCCAGAGACTGGGGAGAGTTTGTCGCCTGGAGGGGATTAGGATCTCCAATGCTCCAGAACTGTGCAGTCGGCAGATGCCGGAGGTTCTGTGTATGGTGGCCTCACCTAGGACTTGGCTTGCTGCACCCCATGGACAGCATGGTCCCTGTGGTGGTGACACACAGCACAATGAGGTGTCCCGGGCCTGTTTTCCAGGTGCTGAAGAACCAGAGCTGGGAGAAAAAGAAAGAGATGTCGGAGGCATTTGAAGGAAGTGGGAGCCGTCATCCTGAAGCCAAGGTGAATCTGGGATTCCAGTTGCTGATTGCTGCCCTCCAGGTGCAGAGCAGTGGCACAGGGACATGACACAGGGCAAGGAACATCCCCTCCCCCTAGCAGCAGAGTCATAGGAGCAGGCATAAGTGATACAGATAAAGTCAGAACCCATCCCCAACCCAAGCAGACAGCTAGCTTGTACAGTAACCATGCAGCTCCCTGCTGGGCCAACTCTGGGTCTAATCCCAGCACTTTATGCACCATCTTCAGAATCTGGGCCACACAGTCAGGGGAAGCTCACACTCGGCACTGAGTCAGAGGTTGAGCAGCTGGGGCCCTGCACAGCTGCTGGCTGGGATGAGCTTGAGATGGCTGTGCTTCATCGCTGGTGGGGGGGACTGAGGAAGGGGGCTGGGAGGCAGAGGCTGTATGGGAGGGGCTGCAGGTGAGGGGGAATGCTTTCTCAGAGGTCCCCAATGTTACAGTGGATCCTGGCCCCATTTAGCTTTAACAGGGCCCTGTCTGATGTGTCCCACACTTCAGGGTCGAATCCCATTGTGGCCGGGAAGCGATGAGCAGCTCACAAACCAGGTGCTGACAGATACGCTGGGAAGCCAAGAGTTCCTGGACAGAGGCAACCCCAAGCCAGATGGAGACGTCCCAGGTGTGGGTCTGTCCTTGCCTGGCCCTGGGGGTGCATTGGCTGCTAACATGATCTGAGGGCTCAGATAACTTGTTAAATACCCAGAGAATGGCTCCTCCTCAGAGGCCAGCCTCACCCCACACCAGCTGAGAAGGCACTGGCGAGACTGGATGCAGCCCAGCTTGCTGTAAAGGGGACCCACAGTGGAGAAACTTCCAGGTCTGGGCCTCCTTAGGGGAGGAAGGGGGGCTGGGAGTGGGGCTTGTGTGGCTGTGTGGGGGGTTCTGCTTTTTCCCCAGCATCTCCTCCCCTGCAGATCCCCCTCCCTCTTTTCCTGCAGGGTTTGTTCCCCTCAGTAATGACAAAGGAGGCAAAGCTGCTCCAAGTAGCCCTGGGTGGTTTGGCCGAATCTCCCCGAGCATGGGTGCGGTGACAGGGGAGAAGCCTTTGCAAAGTGGAGCCAGCAGAACACAGGAACCAACCTGCACTGCTAGTGTGACCGGCGTGGTGAGTGTGATGTGCTGGGGCTAGGAGAGAGGCCCATGGACGCTGCAGGGCAACCTGGAATAGAAGGTCTCCCTGTGTGAACAGATTTGATTTCCCTAGATGTGACTTATGTCATGGTCACAGGGCTGACTGCATCTCCCTCTTGGGCCTTCCCCTCTCCTGGGGTGGGATCCTGCAATTCTCCTATTTTCAGGGTAGGCCCTGGGCTACAGCAGTCTGTGTAACAACGGTACTTACGCTGCAGGTCCAACTGGGTTCAGGCACCTGCAGTTCTTCCCTCCAGGAGGCTGTGGCCAGGGGCACATGGGGATCAGACTGCTTCCTTAAAACCAAATGTTATTGATTTTAACAGCAGGAACAAAGCATTAGAGAAAACGGATTTTAAAACGACAGGCAGCCTGCACATATCTCTTACCTAAAGCCCTCCCATCCCAGTGATCACTGGGCAAGGGGTGTGGGTGTCTGTGTGTCAGTCTGGCCCCCTAAACAGCTCCCCTACAGCCATCCCCTCTCTTGAGATGGTGTGTGTGTGGGGGGGCTTTTCAAACATGCCACAGTCCTTTAGATCTTCTGGCTCCAATGCCCTTTCCCATCCTGCCAGTGTCTCTTCACAGCCCACAAGTGTTTTTGGACAAATGGTTTATCTGGAGCCATTCTTCTTCCCAACTGATATCAGCCCCACTACTACCCTCTGTCATAGACTGGATTTAATCCATCAGGAACTCAAAGCGCTTCACAAACAATACATATACCATTTCTGCAATGCAGCCACCTCTGGGGTGTAATGTGGCAGCTGTCTATCTGCACACAGCAACGCTACACAACAATTTAGACACACGGGGTTCAATTTTCCTCTCACTTACCCCAGACTGCTGATTTCCATGGTGTTACTTTTGACTTACCCCATTCTACATGAGAGGAGACTCAGACCCTGCGAAGCAAAAAGGACCAACGAAGCCAAAGGAAATGTCTGGAGATTTTGGGGAGGTGGCGTTTAATCACCCAAGCAAGATTAGGCACCAACACAAGGACTCCCGTCGCATGGTTCATGCATCACCCAAAAGCCCCAATACGGTGTAGTTCTAATGAGCTGGAGCCTGTCCAGGCTGCAGGCATAGCCATCCTGGCTCCCTGCTCAGCCCTCAGCCAGACTGCCAGGAGCCCAGCTGGTCACAGAATTGCTGACTGTTCTCTGTATGACTTGGAAGGGAACCAACCCCCTGCTGTTCTGCTTGGATTGACCTTTCCAAGAGAGCTGCTCTCACTACATTTCATATAGTCCAGCCTCTGCTGCCACAAGGGCTCTCAGTACACTGCAGTGCACTGCATCTCCTACCCACCCGGCACTACCATACTGGGCTGGGACACTGTGATCTCCAAGCTGGGCCCCACTATCATTGTGTCCCACACCCACTCCAGCTGGGAGAAGCTACACACAGAGCCAGTGGTCTTACACCTCCTGCTGGGAGAGGCAGGGATTGCAGTAATTCGGAGTGCCCCATGGGTCGGTCCTGGGTCCAGTTTTGTTCAATATCTTCATTAATGATCTGGAGAATGGCGTGGACTCCACCCTCAGCAAGTTTGCAGATGACACTAAATTGGGAGGAGTAATAGATACGCTGGAGGGTAGGGACAGGATACAGAGGGAGGTAGAGAAATTAGAGGATTGGGCCAAAAAAATATGATGAGGTTCAACAAGGACAAGTGCAGAGAGCCCCAGAGCGCTGCCCACGCGGCGGCTTGGCTGCGGGGGTGGGGGGACAGCAGGGGAAGGAGGAGAGGCTAGCCTCCCCAGCCGGGAGCTCAGGTGCCGCATAGGACAGTCCCGCGGGCCGTAGTTTTCCCCACCCCTGACCTAGGGGTTACAGTGGATGAGAAGCTGGATATGAGTGAACAGTGTGCCCATGTTGCCAAGAAGGCTAACGGCATTTTGGGTTGTATAAGTAGGGGCATTTCCAGCAGATCAAGGGGCATGATCATTCCCCTCTATTCGGCATTGGTGAGGCTTCATCTGGAGTACTGTGTCCAGTTTTGGGCCCCCCACTACAAGAAGGATGTGGAAAATCTGGAAAGAGTCCAGCGGAGGGCAACAAAAATGATTAGGGGGCTGGAGCACATGACTTATGAGGAGAGGCTGAGGGAACTGGGATTGTTTAGTCTGCAGAAGAGAAGAACGAGGGGGAATTTGATAGCTGCTTTCAACTATCTGAAAGGGGTTTCCAAAGAGGATGGATCTAGACTGTTCTCAGTGGTAGAAGATGACAGAACAAGGAGTAATGGTCTCAAGTTGCAGAGGGGGAGGTTTAGGTTGGATATTAGGAAAAACTTTTTCACTAGTAGGGTGGTGAAGCACTGGAATGGGTTACCTAGGGAGGTGGTGGAATCTCCTTCCTTAGAGGTTTTTAAGGTCAGGCTTGACAAAGCCCTGGCTGGGATGACTTAGTTGCGGATTGGTCCTGCTTTGAGCAGGGGGTTGGACTAGATGACCTCCTGAGGTCCCTTCCAACCCTGAGATTGTATGAGAGCCTTTTCCCCCACTTGTTATCCTGATCCCTACAGCACCTCCTGCTGAGAGCAATTGGGCTGCAGCCCTCCTACAGGCAATACGTTCACACCATTTCATGCAGGCAGGGAGCTGAGCATTCCCCCACAGATGGTGCATTATTGTGCTGGGGAGCCCCAGAGCAGTGTGGCTCCCCACAGGGAGGCTGAGAGTTGGAGTGGGGTGGAGAAGCCTTGGGAAATCTCTGCTCCATGACCGGAGAACAGAGGGGACTGACTGGGCAGTCACAGGAGGGGATGGGGTCGGGGTGAAAGCTGGTGAGTCATAACTTGTTCCTCTGCCCTGAACCCAGCTGAGCTTCCTGCCTCGGCCCAGGCTGATGATGGTGCGAGCTCCTGGGGGCTGTGCCTTGGAGACATATAAAGGGCTCAGAGTGTCCTACCTGTGCTGCATCCATCCCACATCGTGTCTGCCCTGTGCTTTGTATGGCCCACTCCATGCTGCACATGTGCAGGAGGTGAAGAGGACCATAGCAGCCCCGTACCCTATACTGCAGCCCTCTGCCCTCCCTCAGCCATCTGCACCCACCCTGTCATCCATTCAGGAAACCCCCAGGGCGTTTCATTGGGGAGGACAGGCAGGCTCATCCCCACCCCTCTTTCTTCCCTGCTTTGCCTCTCCATGGTGTTAGGACAAGGCCCCTCTGGCACAACACTCAGTGCAACCCCCCAGTGCTTCCAAGCATGCAAATGCCAATGCAGAGGGATCCCAGACTGCCTGCCCAGCTCCCTCTCTGCACCCCAACGCTGCAGCTGGGAATGGCCTGCGTAGGAGAGTCACTTCCTGGGTGCCTTCTCGTGTCTGCTCTCTGCCAGGTGGGGAGCTGGGCCTCTCAGCAGCAGCCGGCCCTGGAGCTGCAGTTTGCCGTGGCCAAGGCCAGGAGGCAGCGTCTGCGGGAGCAGCACCAGCAGCTCATCCAGCAGGAACTGCTGAAGCTGGAGGAGGAGCTAGCAGGGAACCAGGAGGTGAGTGGGGAATGGACCCTCACCAGAGACCCCCGCTGAGAGCACAACACAGGGTGATGAGGCAATAAGGGAGACCAAGAGCAATGGTCCCAGATGGCAAGTCGGGGGTAGGTGTCCATGGCAAGGCCTAGAGGTGCAGCCAGCCAAGGCCGGAGCAGAGTGAGGACAATGGGCACTTTGCAGTGACATCAGGGGCCACACTCCAAGGCTGCAGACACAGGGAGGCTCTGCCTGCCGGGGCTGTTCACCGCAGAGAGGTGGGGCAGCTGAGGACAGGTATCCCTGGGGTAGGGTAATGTTGCCCCAATCTGCAGTATTTTATATGGGTTCTCCCACTGCACATCAACCCCTATCCGAGAGGCTGTGGTGGCAGCGACCCCAGGTATGGTCCTGGCCCTCGCTCATGCCCCCAGCTGTAGGGGCATCTTTGGGGACACGAAAGACCTGAAAAATTGACTCTGCTTTGATGATTTAATGCTCAACTTGAGGAAGGTGTCAGCTCTGAGACAAGAAAACTGTGAGACAAAACCCACGGGCTCCTTGCCCCTGAGACAGGAAGAAGGCACTTGGGGGACAGCTGGGCCTATAGCACTGGGAGCAAGTGGGGGCTTTAGGCATGGAGGTAACAAGCAGATAGGATGAGTCACTGGAGAGGGCAGACTGGGCAAAGAGGACCTTACTGTGCTTCTGGGAAGGATGGAATTGGGGGGGGGGGGGGAGAGTAGGCAAGTGGGGAGAGGAACTTCCCTTGAGGATTGGACTATCCCGTCCCAACAGGCAGCTGAAAGGCTGTGCTAGTCCGGGAGAACCACTGAGCTGGTTTACAGCTGCCCAGACCTTCCCTGTCCCACTCCCTCAGGCCCAGTTCAAACTGGATGGCAACGGTGACTCCTGGGGGGCAGGACAGGACTCAGAAAGATACCAGAGCAAAAGCATGTCAGGGAAGGAGCATTCCCCATGGCTGCTCTGTGAGGAGAGGTCCAGTGCCCCGGTGCTATGCATGCCAAGATGAATAGCCAGGCTGCAGGACAGCCCCTTCTTAGCCCTCCATGTGAGCCCAGCTAGCAGCCAGCTCTGACTGAGCCTGATGGTTTGGGCAGGGCCCCCATCCCCTCTGCTGGGACAAGGGTGACTCCCCACAGCCTGCCTGAAAGCTTTCACTCCCAGCTCCCTCCTGCCCAGCGGGACGCGCGGTGCTGGCCCAAGGAGAAGGCGGTGCTGGCCCTGCAGCTGGAAGCTCTGCGGAGGGAATGGGCCGAGGCGGAGAAGGACCTGGAGGCGCTGTACCTGCAGCACAGACTGGAAGTGGAAGCTCAGAAACAACATGTGCTACAGGTCACCAGGGGCTAAGCTGCCGTTCTCCATGTGTCCAGATACTGAGGGGGTTGGGGAGAGATCAGGGCATGGCCCAGGACAGCCCAGTGGAAGCCAGTCCCCCCACTGGCTGTTTGGGGCTCCATGGACAATTAGTTGGTTGGCCTGTTTTCCAATGGACAGACGTTCCCGTCACAGAATGAGTTGGCACCAGCTGTCCCCTTTGTTGGCAGGCTCAGCAGAGCACACCAACGGCTGAGGGGTGATGGCGCTCCACCGAGCAGCCCCTCATGGTCAGGGTTGAGGCAGGGGGATGGGAGCAATGGACATCAGGCTGCTGGCCCCCTTGCCCCCACAGCACTGCGTTCTCTCTCTGCAGGGTGATCTTGCCTGGCTCTGGGATGTATCTTGACAGCCTCTTGCAGCCCGCTGAGGAAGCCGATAAGCTAGCTAGGTGCCTGCAGGCCTTCCCCACAGGAGGCTCAAGCCAGCGTTTGTGCTCTGAGCTGTCATTGCTAATACATTCCCCAGCTTACAGCTCTGTAAGAGCGAGCTGGGCAGGAAGAGAGAAGCCACAGCGCCCGAGCAGGATAAGGCAGCTGGCAGTGCTGCCATGCAGGGGATGCTTCCTGTTACACTTGCTCTTCTGAAGAAGGGCGGCATCTTCCCCTCTTGGTGCTGCTCCCTACAGCACAAAAGCGACAGGGAAGGGCACAGGGAAAGCCTCCCCCCATTACTGAGTCTGCCCTGAGGAGCAAGAGAAACTCTCTGCCCTGCCCAACTGGGTTAGTCCCCTGCCCTGGCTGAGCCAGTGACACCCACACACTGGCCAAGCTGGGCTACTGAATGCTACTCCAAATGGGAAAAGGAAGAGGTTTGCAACCCCAGATCCTGCCCCCAGCCCTCCAAAAGCCATGTCTCTGGCCTGGCACAGCTCACTTGTTCCCCCTTCCTGGCAGGACTGGGGCACTGCATGGTAAAGGGACTCACTGCTCTCTGCAGGTGTTTCGGGCCTATCAGGGCCTCTCAGAGGAGCAGACTGATGCACTGGATCAACGGTACCGGAAGCTGCTGCAGGAGGCCCTCCAGGATGCCATTTCCCTGTCTGCGCAGAACCAGCAGCTCTGGGCACACAGCCAGCTGGGCTGCACTGAGCGCGCCACGCAGACAGACCCACACTCCTGAGCAGTGAGCTGTGCGGTGCCAGAGCGCTCTGCCCCCGCTCCTGGGGGATTGAACACTGGAGGTTGGGGGTGTGTGTGTGTGATGCCTGCCAATCATTCCAGGGAGGAGATGCAGTGTGGGTAACCCCTGCGCCAGGCAGGTGTTCTGGTGTTTTAGCAGGTCTCTGAGCAGCTGGGAAGCTCTTTACCTGCATCTGCTGCATTGGGGAGCTGCCTGTGTGCAATGGCAGACTGGCCCTGGGAGGTTATGGGGGACTGAGCAGGCAATGTGTGAGCACATTGCTAGCTCAACACACCACCTTCCCCCGACACTCAACAGGGCTGGGAGAGAGCAGAGCTTCAGCAAACGTGGCTTTATAAAACTACAACTCTCATTAGCTTCTAGGTCAGGGGTGGGCAAACTACGGCCCATGGGACTGTCCTACCCGGCCCCTGAGCTCCTGATGGGGAGGCTAGCCTTTCCCCCCCTGTCCCCCACAACTACACCGCCGCACGGGCAGTGCTCTGGGTGGCGGGGATGTGCAGCTGCCAGACATGCTGCTCTGAGCAGCATGGTAAGGGGGCCGGGGGTTGGATAAGCGGCAGAGGGTCCCAGGGGGCGGTCAGGACAGGAGGGACAGTTGGATAAGTGTGGAAGTCGTGGGGGGCCTGTCAGGGGGCAAGGGTGTGGATGGGGTCGGGGCAGGCAGGGGACAGAGAGCAGAGGGGTTGGATGGGGGTGGGGTCCTAGGGGGTGATTAGGGTCCGGGGGGGTTTCAGGAGTGGGCAGGGGGGTTGGATGGGTCAGGGATTCTGAGGGGGGCAGTTAGGGGGTGCGAAGTGGGAGGGGGCAGATAGGGGGCAGGGGCCAAGCTGTTTGGGGAGGCACAGCCTTCCCTACCCAGCCCTCCATACAGTATTGCAACCCCGATGTGGCCCTCGAGCCAAAAAGTTTGCCCACCCCTGTTCTAGGCCCGCAGTGGGAAGTGTGCAGTGACCCTGGTCCTAGCTCCTTTCCACAGCAATGGGGCAAAGTGTAACTGGGGCTTGGAGCCCAGTGCAGAACTCAGCAGCTGCTCCCAACTGCTAGGGGTGAGATATCCGCTGAGGTCCAGCTTCACATTCCCAGAAATCACTCAGAGTAGCGGACGCAGCTGCACAAGTCAACAAGGAACCTGGCCCTGGCTCCAGCCCAAGGGCTGTCAGGAGCTGTTAATGCACACAGTGCAGTGTTCAGAGTCCAGCCACAGTTCCTCCACATCTGAGGAATGTCTCCCTGCAGCAGGGGCCAGAGGCTGAGGCCAATACACCCCCATAGGACCTGGCATTAGGCATCTGAGGGCAGGGCTGACATGCACAGCTGTTAAGCCCCCAGCTATTCATCAGAGCACGGGCCCCGGCGCTGCCGCACACCCTGCCACTCCAGGAAGTGTCCCAAACTGGAGTGAAGGGACTAGCTGAAGGCTCCCAAAGTAGACCATTTAGTCTACTATTATGCTCTATTAGAGCCTCAACCCCCACCCCCACGTGCTGATCCTGATGCATGTGCAGTCTGCCTGGCCTAGATCTTGAGAGTAGCCATACACCCTGTTCATTTAAGATGCTGCAAAAGGTGCACCTGCTCCATTGGAACAGGCCTAGCCTGAGCATCCACCACAGCCCAGCCATTCACTGCTGGCCTGGACCGAGCTCCAGGCAAGAGCCCCCATTGCAGCCTGGGGAAAGGCTGCCGTGTAGGCAGCAGTTAAGTGGGTTGAAGCCTCAGCCACCCCAGGGCTCTGCCCCAGTTAGGTCCCAGCCACATTACAGCATTTAACTGCAGTGTAAATGAATTCCCCCAGCTCATTCCAGGGGGATGGGCAACCTGATCACAGTCTATACAGACAGCACCTTAAGCTCAGTCCCTTCCCTCAGCAGGACTTACTGCACCTTCCTTATGCATCCTGGCAGCCTGCGCCTATGGTGCCAACAGCAAGTGGGGCCTTCTCCCCGGAAAGGTTTGGGAGGGGACAAAGCGCTTTACCCATGGGGCAGGGTGCCTAGCAAACATATGGGTGGCTTATTTTTCTCACTGGTTTATTCCCCCATCGGATTCAGCCAACAAGGAGGGAGAGGCACACAGAGCTCGCTGTGCATATTGCAGTAGACCCCAGTAAGAGCATGAGCAGGCAGACACAGGCATTTCAGAGCAGTTCCATGGGTAGTCACAGTCAATGGACCCAGACAGGGTTCTGCCAAGCTGTCCAGAGCGAGGGTTATCTCTGCACCACAGGGGAAAGGCCAAACAAAGCCCCAAGTGCCTCTTTCCAGGGGCCTGGGGCTGCCAGCAGTGTGGGGAATTGTGCTCCTGTGGGGTTGGCAAGCACTGCTGAAATACTGTGGGAAATGAACTGCATGAGACAACTGGACCAGGAACCCAAAGCAGGTCTCTCATTCCCTCAGGCTGCTGCCAGCTGAAATAAACCAATGAGATTCTCAATAAACAGTGTATTCACAGATTCCAGTAGGATGCTGCGCTCCACTGAGGAAGGGCCCTTTGCTCCAATCCAGAAAGAGACCCACATTAAAATGTCAGACTGGGGGCTGGGCATTGGCCTGTTTGGTCCGACCAGTCTCCATGCCAGCAAGAGTATAGGAACGAGACAGTCACAAGGGCTGGGAAAATGCAGGTTTTAATACCACAGCCAGCGCCAGGGTAGGTGTTGCTGTTTGGTGCACTGGGCGTGACAGGAATTGAACCTTGTCAAACCTACGTTGGTACAAATCCAGATACAAACCCATCATTTATACAGGCTAGTCACTGTGCTCTCAGAAACACGCACTGAATGCAGCTGCACTGCTCCCATGGGGACTCCAGGTCAAGTGGCAATCAGAGGCCTGTAGCAGGAATGGCTGCTATGGTGACCAGACAGTACATGTGAAAAATCGGGACGGGGTGGGGGGGTAATAGGAGCCTATATAAGGAAAAGACCCAAAAATCGGGACTTTCCCTATAAAATCAGGACATCTGGTCACCCTAATGGCTGCCCCCTTCCCTGCCCCAGCCTGGGACTGGCACAGTGGGAAATGGGCAATTCAATTCATGAGATGAGGCACAGCTTCTCTGAGGTAGGGAGTTTGGGCTGTACAGCACAGCATCTGCCCAACAGCATGCCGAGAAGCACAACACTCCAGGGCAGCCTGAGTTGGAGCTGGCAGAGGTGTGGAATGTAGTCAGACCCCGTCTCGGGAGGCAGCAGCTGCATGTGGTGGCTTCTGCAGGTTGAAGGGCGGGTGCATTGAAGAGGAAAGCATGGTCAGTGGAAAGGTGTAGGGGAGAAGCAGTGCAAGACCACATGGGTCAGCCCAAAGCTCCAGCCCTGCCTCTCAGGGTGCTTTTACTGCATTTCTAGGCTAGGGAGGAAGCATTAGCCCCTGTTCAGACATCATACTCTAGAGCCAGCTGAACCCCTTGCCCAGTACACGCAGACCCCTGCTGAGGTTTGGTACAGGGAATGGCAGAGCAAAAAGCTCTCCCCTGCCAAGCTGACTGCTCAGGCTCCTGGACAGGCGGGCACAAAGCAGGGAGCTGCCTTCCTCCCACCCCTTCAGTCATTCATGGAGAAACCCAGGGACTGGCAAGGACAATTTTCAAGGGGCAGGTCTCCACCACCAGACTGACAACTGGCAGCCCTGCTGGCTGCCTGAGCAGCCCCCCCAAAATGGACCGGACCATGGAGCCTGAACAGAGATGGGGTCCCTCATGGTGGCCCACTGGCATGTGTAGGGGAAGCTGGGACGACCAGGCCTGCATCTGTTCTGTGTCTAGACAGAGGGGTCAGTCTGCAGGGCTGCCACACCAGCCCCTGCCCCAGCACTGCAATCAGCCCTGCCTTCAATTCCGGGCATCTTAATGATTCCAACCATTTTATCTTGGAAGTTTCTTTTCCTCTTTCCAATCAACAGGAAACTCCTCTGGCCTTCAAGCCACCACCCTAGCTCCTGCAGCCCATCATAGCTGACAGCTCAGCTAACACTCAACAGTAGCTGCTTTCATGCTGAAGATACAGATCTATGAATCAATCCAAAGGGCAAGAGGGGAAGCAGGAGTCAGCTGTGGGCATTGGGTACCTGGCAAACAGGCAGGTGCTAGTGACAGATTCACCTGATGGGCTCCAGCTGGGGCCCAGGGGCCCAGGGCTAAGTTTTGGAAAGGTATTTAGGCACCTAGCTCCCACTGGAATCAATGGGAGTTAGGTGCCTTTAAGGATCTGGGCCCAGGAGTCTACTACAGGTTAAGAGCCAGATTTTGAGACGTGCATGTGCCAGTGTGCGTGCGCAAGGAGTGTGAGTGATAACCATGCACACACAGTCCCCCAGCTGAACAGCAGCTGGTCATGTCACTGGAACTTTCCAGGGAGACGGTTACACGTATTGTTTCCACTGACAGAAGAGTCGACAGCTCTTTGGTGCTTTGTTACAGAGATGAGAGCAGCAGGTAGGAAGGGGTCTGGAAAATACACTCACCATGCGCTGCATGAGAACAAGGCTCTGCCTTGGAGCCAGTGTGCAGCTCAACGTAGAGGACTGCACAAAACCGGGACTATCCCCCTTCCAAAAGGCACTTTGAATCTGTAACGGCTGGATCAGGGCTCAGAGCGTTGTGGAGGCACCAGGCACAGCCAGACAGAGAAGGAAGCAGCTCGCATCACACAAGTGGTCCCTGAATGAGCTGGAAAAGTGCTGCTCAGCTGTAACGAGACTCCCTCAAAGCCCTCCAAGAAAGGGCCTGAGGACAGGAGCTCAGGCAAAAAAGGGAAAATGGGGGATGGTCACAGAGGACCCTATTAAACTGCTGTTACTGTCACTGGCTTAGTCTTCACCAGGAAGTCCTCTCACCCTGCCCACAAAAGGGATACATTGGGCCTGAGCCTGCAGACACCAATGGAGGCTGCTGAGTCAGCGCCTTGCGGGACAGAGTCCCTGCATGCAGAGTCCCTGAGCCCATGCAATGAACATGTCCCCTCCCATGGGGACAGATCCCCTCCTGCTTCTTCGTGCTGCACAACAATAGTGTAATGCTAGCTACAGGCAAGGTCTGCTTGTGATAGCCAGTAGCTTTCAGCAGCAGCCCTATTACCTCACACATGCTTATCCCTGACCTCAGGTGACGGGTTCTGAAGGGAAACTGCAGAGGGCAGCCAGGCCAAACTAATGCATTTGTTACATAAAAATGAGATGAAAAAAAGCAACGAGCAGTTGCCACCTCCACATACTAGCCCAGAGCATGCCAGCTATAGCTTCAACACCAGATGTCTCCCACAGAGCTGCAAGGTGGAGTCTATTTGACTCCATAATACAAGTGAACAGCCAAGCCGATCAGCAGGACAGCGAGGAAGAAAAAGGCAGTGAGCTGCAGGCTGAAGAGCAAGATGGATAGGAGGGCATTAACGAGCATGGAGCAGGAGATAACAAAGAGCCTGGTGATGTTACTGCTGTGCTTCATGACCACAGACATTATCAAGCCATTCAGGGCCTGGCTGACCACGATTACCAGCACCCAGAAAGAGAAGCCGTCCAGGAATCCAGCCCCATTGCTGCTCAAGAGATGGACAATCAAGTTCAGCAGGACTCCAAAGAAGTAAAGAAACAGGTTCTGGAGGGTAAGTGGCAGATCTTGGGTTTTCAGGATGACTTCGGTATAGACAGCAGACAGGCCTGATATCAGGCAGTACATGGAGATGAGCAGCAAGCCAATCAGGGTGACGTGCAGCTGCATCTCAGGGGAGCTGGAGGAGTGCTGCAGGTCCTGGAGGCCTCCATAGGTGTAGCTCACCCCAGCAGCTGTTAGCAGGAAGAGGGCCAGCCACTTGTGCAGAGAGAATCTTTGGTGCAGGAACATGCTGTACAGGAAAGCAGTACTGCCAATCTTCAGGTTACTCAGGACCTGGTAAGTGCTAGGATCCATGAACAGCTGCATGTGAACCACCAGGTTATTGTTGGCAGCATAGAGCAGCGCAGATAGGACAAAGGGGGCAGCATGGCGCCATGACGGTAAGACTCCCAGCTGCCTCCGGTCCCAGATCAGCAAAGAAATGAAGGAGAGCACCAGCTTGGTCAGCTCAGTAAGAACCACAACAGATGAGGCACTGAATGGGATCTTTCCATCCACTTTACACAGAGTCAGGAGGGGAGCATGAGAGCCATAGATAGCAACAGACATGACTAGCATCAGTGTCCACAGCACTCTCTTGAGACCTCTGGTGACAGGGCTGAGCAGTGAGCCAGCAGCACTATCATTCGCAATAATTATTCCCATGAGGCAGTGGATTCCAGCAAAAGGTAAAGGATAGCACCTGGTCCTTTCACGGTCAGAGCCTCAGTAGAGGCAAGATCATTCCAGTATGTAGATGTGTTTCTAAAAATCAAGTCACCTCCTTGGAGAGAGAGAGAACAAATGCCATATATTTAAGGACAGTCTAATTAGGAAGACACTGAACTATTCATTACGTGCTCAATGCAAGGAGAGGAACATGTTTGCTCTTCATCAGGGAAAGAAACGGAGGTCTTCCTAGAAATCAGACAAAGCTCATTTGGACAAGGGAATTGATATGTGAAGGAGTGTAAAAATAGCGTGAGATTTGATCTGACAGACGCCCTTCCAGTCTACTGGGGAAGAAATGCAGGGTAAGAAATTACAGTGAGAAAGGCAATTGTCAACATCCAGATTTTGAAGCTCGCAAGCACTGGACAGCTGAAAGCAGCGGTTGCTACCTTCAGGGTATTCTGATTAATAATATTTTGTACTCAGACCTGCTGTTATTGCACACTGATCTGGTATTAAACATGTTTTACAATGGGCCAGAATGACATATGTAGCTACAGTCCTGGGAGCCCCTTAAGATCATGTCAAAGTTGTTTAGGATGTCAAAGATGAGAAGAGCTGTTTCTGGAGTTCACTGTTGTCCAAAGGATTCTCCTCTAGTCTGGTCCTTTTCTCAGCGAGCTGACATAGTCTCGGATTGTCTTTTCAACATTGGGAACTGCATAGGCCTGAGCGGCATATATTCCAGTGCAGGTCCCAAACACAAACCCTAGGACTGCAGAAGATCGGAGTTTGGCTACAATGTAACCTGCCAGAAACCCTTTGAGAAATGGAGATGCCAGCAAAGAACCATCCTGCAGACAAAAAGAAGAGAAGGGGATAAATAGCCTCTTGGACAAAAGTGTACCCTAATGCATAAAACTTAGTTGGAACACGTTGTCTTCTTCCACTGATTTCCCTAGACCACTGTTGCCAGACTTGTGTAATGTTATCACCACAGAAGACAAATATAACCTCGGTATTTTGCCAAGAAAAGCAAGTGAAACCGAGCATTCCTTGGAGATACAACTAGCGTGCACTCTGAGTGGAACAGGATACATTCATTCTACTGGAAGATCACAGAACAGCACAACTTCTTGGGAGATTAATCTAGGCCTAAAGTGTTAAAGAACTCCAGCTTTACCTGGCCCACTCCAGCCTGTACCTCGTCTTCCACTCGCTGCTGTAAATTTTCCAACTGAGACTTCAAAAAAGCAAGATCCTTCAGCTTTGGCCGTGAGTCCTACACAGTAAAAACAAAGACTCAATGTTGCATACTGCTTGCAAACATGCAATTCAGTAACTTCACGACAAGGAGTCAAATTCCTTTTGTTCAGGGAACTACTATTCTGGCACAGCATTTAGGCCATGCTGAGAGGGAGCAGGAAGTGACTAGAGTGATGTAACAGACTGCACTAATGTTGACAAAGTCACATTTTAGATAGGCTTCCCAGGCTTGTACAGAAGGGAATTAAGACTGCCTAAAAATATCCCATGGTTACTGAAGTTTAGTTCAGTCATTTGAATTCTGAAGGGGCTTAACTTATGTCAAAAGCCCATTATTTTCAACTTCAGACATCCTACAATCATAGGGGTATTGAAATCTACAAAAATGTTCACTTTCAAGCCTTCAGCAGTGCAATTTTGAGAAAAGATGGTAAGGCTTGATCTGTGTCACCTACAGAATGCCTTCATGGGGTGTACGCGCTACAGGTCATGCTACCAGTAAAACCAGAAAACTCTGCAATCGTGTCACTTTGCGGAAAGCTGGAGGGAGGTCGGTTAACCCCGCACCCAGGCAGCAGCGGAAATCTAGGGAATATCTAGCCCAACAGTGGAGTTAGCCCAATTACTGGTCAAAGCAGTAACCTCTTCGGAGCAGTTACATAAGAGTTACCGAGCATTGCCGTCGCTGCTACGGCCACCGAGCACGCTCAGCACGGGCCGGCTGCCGGAATGGCTCCCTGGCCTGACGTTCGCAGCCCAGGCCGAACGCGCGGCCGAAGCGGGGGCAGGGGACGCGGCGACTCGGGGCTCTCCAAGCCAGAGGCTTTATGGCACCGGCAGCTTTCTCCGCCCCCCGGAGAACGCGGGCCCAGCGGGGGAAGAGCTGCCGGGGCTGGGGACGCGCCTGCCGAGGACGCAGTGAGGCCCGTTCCCCACGCGGGGCTGGGGCTGGGCAGGCTCCCACCGATCCCCAGCTGGCGGGACCGGCACCACCGCCTCCTGCCTGGCTCGAGGGGCGGCCTGCAAGTCGAGCCGGACCAGGCTGTGAGGCGGGAACCGGGCACGACTCAGGCCAGCCAACCGGCGCCCCTCTCACCTTATCATCCGCCATCTTCAGGCCCGGTTCTCCTTTCACACATGCGCACTCCACACAGCATCCCCAGCCCGGGCGCCTATGGCCCAAGCATGCGTATTGACCGCCTAGAAAGGTGTATTGGGCACAAAGCGTCACGTGACGCTGCCGGATCAAGGGAAACGAATGAAGGCAAAGTAGTCGCCATCTTTAAACAGGGCGGAAACGCTTCCTGTCCCTGCCGGAAACCATAGTCCAGAGCCGCTATCCCGCCCCGTAACCGCAGCGTGAGACAGAGGTGGCGTATGGGCACCAGAGGCTGCGTGGGGAGGTTCCGGCCGGCAAGTCCCCCGCATCCGTTACATCACGGGGGGCCCGTCACCGACCCGCGCTCGCTACGTCACCTGCCCCCAGCATCATTCTCCTCCATATCTGCCCCCTCCCGGCCTGTGGGCGGAGCCCTGTGGAGTCCTGTGTCGCCTGTCTAATACTGTAGTTAATTTCTTTGGGGACGGGGGGAGTCCATGTTAGTTTGTTTTACCCACGTGTCGGGGGGGTCATAGAATCATAGAATCATAGAATCTCAGGGTTGGAAGGGACCTTAGGAGGTCATCTAGTCCAACCCCCTGCTCAAAGCAGGAGCAATCCCCAATTTTTGCCCAGATCCCCAAATGGCCCCCTCAAGGATTGAACTCACAACCCTGGGTTTAGCAGGCCAATGCCCAAACCACTGAGCTATCCCTCCCCCCAAAGGGAGGGGTGAAGAGCACACAGGCACTGCCATTGCGGGTGGGTTTGTCATTGCATTGTTTTGTTTTATTTCTTATTATTTCATATTTGCAAAAAACCACAGGGTTCTACACATAGGTAATCCATGTTCACATGCCCTATATGCCCCCTTTCCTTATTTGCATGCACTTGGATACTACCTGCACGTGGAACGTGTCCTATTTGCACACGCACAACCATGTGCACACAAAACATACCTTGTGCCCATGCACACATTCCATGCTGATACCCCATACACATGACACAGACACCCCATCAGCACTCCACTGAGGAAGCACTCCTTGCACATGTATGCCCATGGAGAGCCTAGGTTCACACAGATACCCCTTGCACACATGGGCACCTCAAGTTCTCACAAATACTGCACGTGCACACCCACACCCTAACCCATCAATATCCCACGTTCACATAGCCTGTGTCCACATGAATACTTCAAATACACAGCCACTGGGCACGCACACATAGGCCATGGACAAATGATATCACACATTCCTAGAAATACTGCACATGTATATCGGGCTCACCATGCACACAGATACCCGATTGTTCACATGAACATGGCTACCTGCGCAGTATGCAAGGATAAACCATAGGCACATTGACAGCTGCAGAGTGGACACAGAAGTGACAAAGGGTCCTGTGGCACCTTATAGACTAACAGAGGTATTGAAGCGTAAGCTTTCGTGGGTGAATACCCACTTCTTCGGATGGAAGAAGGATGGACACAGTGATTCCATGTGCATATGGCTACCAGCATGCTCACAGATCTCCCCCAGGCAGATCTTCTAAGCACCTTACTAACACTGACCAGTTAATTCAGTTGGTATCCAATCTAATCTGGGGCCATTTTAATGCACCTCTCACTGCAATATACCTTTGATAATCCCATCCTAAGAGTTTCCAGCACTTTCAGGTAGCATTAGGAAGGCAGTGTAATCCAATGGCTAAAGCAGGACACTGAGAGTCAGTAGTTTTGGGTTCTGTTCACAGTTTGCTTCTGACTGACTGTGTGACCTTGTTCTGTGCCTCTCAATCTCAGTTTACCCAGCTGTAAAATGGGGATAATACTGTTTCCTTCTGGGAGGCAAAATTCATAAAATGTTTGAGAACCACATTGAGACCCTCAACTTTTTAAGGACTAGGCAACGTCATTTACCCCTGCTGGAGTGTGGCTGGAAGTTGAAACTAGACAAATTCTGACTGAAAATAAGGTGTAAAATGTTGACAGTGAGGGTAATTAACCATTGGAACAATTTACCAAGAGTTGTGGGAGATTCTCCATCACTGACAATTTTCAAATCATGATTGGATGATTTTCTAAAAGATCTGCTCTAGGAATTATCTGGGGACAGTTCTTTGGCCTATGTTTCACAGGAGGTCAGACTAGATGATCACAATGGTTCCTTCTGGCCTTGGAATCTAAGGTTAGTATGAAACACCAGACAGCACTGGAGAATATCCCATTGGCATCTCTCTAGCTCAGGCATTTGTAAATCCTGAACAATAGTTATCTGCCTGTCTCTAGCAACTTCTAGCTGAGAATCTCCAAGCACTTTACCAGCACTGAGCAATTAAGCTTCCCAACAGATGGGTAAACCAAGGAAAGAGTAGGAAGTGATTTATCGTTGGTGGCAGCAATGCTGAGAACAGAGCCCTGGTCTCCTGACTCCTTTCCCTCTGGCTTACCTACAAGCCCATGTTTCTTCTTAGTGGGGTTGCGATGACTCCTTAGAGTTAGCTAGACAGAGAGGCCCTTCTCAGGGTCAGGAGCCCTCTTCAATGTGACACAGAGTGGCACTGTGTTGAATGAGGAGGGACTGTGTGATGGTCAAAGCCAACCTTGAACTTTGTCCTCCAGGGCACAGGAAGGAGTTGCCCCTTTAGCTTGTGTCTGAGTGGGGCTAAGTGGAACCCTTTATATTTCACTTAAATACCAAGTGCTCCTCTCCCAAGAACCCCAATCCCCGTACCTACCACCGTAGAGCGAGCTCTGCTCCTTGGGGGAGGTGTTTCTACCAGGGAAAGGAGAGACAACAGCGGTTTGCCCACAATAATCCTTCCGCCTACAGCTTTGGGTGGGAAGCTGCTCCCCACCCCCTCTCCCAAATACCCTACGGCATAAATGGGTGGCTAAATCTGGTCCCACTGGAGAAAGAAGCTGCTCTCAACATTGTCTCCATAGACCACTCGGTTTTCCTGGCCCTGCTGGGAAAGGGGCATCGGGACCCATTACTAGGGTGGTGAGTGTGGGAGCCAGTGGGACCCTCAGGATCCCCTTGGACCCGGATCTCTGCTGAACAGAGCTGGCCAGCTGCTCCCTTCCCGGGGCCCCAGGCCCTCCTGCCAGGCCTCTGCCTCCCCACTGCAGTGGCCCTGGATGGAATCTGCGCGGAGTGGCCGCCTTTGGCCAGCTCCCCTGGCCACAGCCACGGCCTGCCCCTGCAATTGAGCCCTCTCGGCCCGCACCCCACATTCCTCCCAGCGCCTCTCGCCACGGACCCACTGCTCCTCCCCTCTGCCCCTCCCCGTGGGCCTCCCCTCCAGCCCCCTCCCCCGGCCCCGCCTCCCCTGCCCGGAGCCTCCCCCAGCCCCTCCCCGCGCTCCAGCCCGCCGCTAGCCCTGCAGCCGCCGCTCGCCGCATCCTGTCCCCGGACGCCCGGATCGCCGAGGCCATGCTGGGCAAGGACTACATGCTGGCCATCATCCTGGTCAACTGCGACGGTGAGAGCCGGGGGGCCGTGGCAGGGTGGGGTCCGGCCGGGCAAGGGGCCGTGCCCGGGGAAGGGAGGGGACCGTGGCCGGGCAGAAAGAGAGAGCCGTGCTCCCAGCGCTGTGCCGGGGAGGGGCAGAGCGCCAGCCCGGCACTCTGGGCCGGGCGCTGGGGACGCGGGTTCCTGGCTCGCTGCAGACCTGTTGCTGGTCACCAGGCTGACACCTGCTGGGGTGACGGTCTGCAAAGGGCTCTCTTCACGGAGGAGCGAGCGGCCCATGGGCTCCAGGCTGCTTCTTGCCGTCCTGCCTTCCCCCCATGCAGGGGCGCCTCCTTCCGGGCCATGCCTCTGGCAGCTCTCCATGGTGCTGAACGCGGACGTGGGCTTGGCTTGGCTTCTCATTTGCCTCTACATACAACAATCTCTTGCTCGTTAGCTGGGAAGGCTGCGCTGAGGACTGGGAACTCCTGGGCCCAGCCTCTCCCCCTGCACCTCAGGGCCGCAGCCCTGCCAGCACCAGGAATAGCAGCCCGGATAATCCCTTCCCCTCATTTTACTCAACTTTCCTGATGCAGAAGGTGTGTGGAGTAAAAGGCAAATCTGGGAGGGCTGGGTGGCTGCGGGGAGTGGAAAGTCAAGCTGCAGCTGTTCCCTGCAAACGAACAGGTTCCAAATCACCCCCGAGTGGTGGTGGTGGGGAACTGGCTGGGGGATGATGGGAGTCAGGTGAAGGTCCTTTATCTCAGTCCATCCCCAGGTACCCAGTAGTGACCATCCCACCTGCTTGCTGATTGGCTGGCATGAAATGAGCTGAATGTCTCAGTTCAAGAGTCCACATCACACCTGTTCCCCTTGTTGGGAGTGGAAGCAGAGAAGCCACTGGGCCCCAGACACTGGAGCTGCCTCTTCTTCCTATGGGTGGCCCTGCAGGTGGGGTTTGGGAGGCACTTTCTGTGCCACTCCCCATGCTGTCCCTGAGCTGTAGACAAGCAGAGGCCAATGGCCCCTGGCATGGAAACTTGGCACTTTTCTCCACCACCAGGCTCCTGGTGAAGTCAGGAATGCCCTGTAGCTTTTATCCCCACTTTGTTTCTTTGGGAAGCACACAGAGTCTGAGTGAGGCCAGGCATGAGAGCTCATGCTCCTTGCAGATGAATCTCTCTGATGACTATGGGTATATCCGCACCCCAGTTTCCCTGCATCCCACCAGGGCTACTGGGCTGCCCCGAGCAAATCCAGGGCCCCTGCTTATCACTTGCTCTTTTGAAAAACAAGATCCACTTGTCCTGAGGTCCCTACTTTGGGATTTCCTGCAGCTGGGCAACTTTGGCCATGTGTCACGGAGTGTGGGGGTGTCCGGCCCTGCACCCCTCTTCCCCGGATTCACTGGGAGTCTCAGCCAGCAAGTAGAACAGAAGGTTTATTAGAGATGCCAGGAACACAATCCAAACAGAGCTTGTCAGTACAACCAGGACCCCTCAGTCGGGCCCTTCCGGGGGGGCAGGGAGCTTAGACCCCAGCCCGGGGGCTCCCTGCATTTCACCCCACAGCTCCAAACGGGGCCAGGGAGGCCAGACCCTGTCTGCCTCCCCCCCTCTTCTTTAGCCGGCACCCAACTCCAACTGTCCAGCCCCTCCTCTCTCCTTTGTCTGCTTCCCCGGCCAGGAGGTCACCTGATCCCTTTGTTCCAACACCTTCAGCTCTCACCTTTGCAGGGGAGGGGCCGGGGCCATCAGTTGCTAGGAGACAGAGTGTCGGCCATTCTCTGTGTCCAGGCCCCTGCCCTGGGGCTCTGTAACAATCATGCACCCTTGTCCCACCACCTAGATACTCAAGCACTGCATAGGGAAACTGAGGCACCCACACAGTACTCAGGGAAAACATTAACAACAGTCCTAGTTCGTCACATCTCTCCCCCCTCCGAGACCGAAGTGAGTGGGGTCACTTTAGCCAGTGACCTGGGGAAGTTCGAACCCAGTTACACCAGGCTGTTCCAGTTCGACATCCTCCCTTAGGTCGGGTGTGCTTGATGGCACCCACAGGCTGCATGTGGGAAGGTTTATGCGGCCCGTGCACTTTTTCCATCCCAAAACCCCTGGGGTTCAAGCTGAGATTGGGTCTTCTCCCAGCGCTCCAGTCTGGAGGGCTGTAATTCGGGCTCTCTTGGTTAAGAGCCTCCCTCTTGATCTGGTCCCCTCTCTGACCACGTGTCTCTGTCACCAGCCGCTCGGCATTGGCCCCTTTTCCTGGCTGCAGCCTCATCAGGGCAGAGTGGTGACTATACCCCGTAAAGCGCCACCCAAATAGATCCGGCTGCAGCTTCTTAAGGGCCTGCCCCATGGCCAGGCATTCTCTCTCTATGGCCGGACTGTTCTGCCCCCGGGGCAGCAGCTCCTTGCTCAGATACCCGATGGGGTGTCTCTCCCCCTTAGCATGGGCCTGCATCAGCACCGCGCCCAGCCCTGTATCTGAGGCTTCGGTGAACACTGTACAGGGCTTGGCCCGGTCTGGGTTTACACGATCTATTGGGCCCTGGATTAGAGCCTCCTTCTGCGCACAGAGAGCCCTCCGGCACTGCTCGGTCCAGACTGCCTTGTCTGGCTTCCCCTTCTTACATAGCTTAGTGATGGGGGCAGCTAGGGAGCTAAAGGGGCATACCAACCTCTGGTAGTACCCCGCCATCCCGCTAAAGGCCTGGACCTGTTTCTTGGTCTGGGGAACAGGCCAATCTCTGATCGTCTCCACCTTGGCCACCCCTGGGCTGTTGAATGACTGGATCACCTCTAAAGCCAGCATGTTCTTGGCCTCTCTCTCCAGGTTCCGGGCTGTTTTCCCAGTTACTCTGAATGGGGGACACCTGCTGGGAGGATTGGCTCCCATCTCAGGGGAGAGATCCACCAGGGGGTCTTTCCCCTTCTCCTCCCAATCATCCCTTACCGGTTCTAGGGGTCCCCTTACTCTCCTCCCATACCACAGCTCGAAAGGGAAGCCCCCTGGTGATTCCTGGGGCACTTCCCTGTGCCATCGGTGGGGCAGGTACTTGTCCCAGTCCTGTGGATGCTGATTTATACAAGTCCTCAGCATCAGCCTCACGGTCCCCTGAAATCTCTCCACCAGCCCGTTGGACTGAGGGTGATATGCAGAGGCCCAGGTGGGCCAGACCCCACCTTTCTCCCACATGCCCCGGAGCAGGGCTGACATGACCTCGGATCCCTGGTCTGTAAGGACCTTGCTGGGGACCCCCACTCTATCCATAGCCACCTTCTGGAAAGGTTCCTCTCTGATGGGCAGGGACCTCCAGGGATCTTCTCCCTTACCCCGGGCCAGGTACAATAGCCGGTGATGATACTTCTGGGGCTCCACTGGCTGCCTCCTGATTCCCCACAGTTCTACTTCCCCTTGGGAAGCCCATTCCCGGCACAGGAATCCCTTCTCCCACAGGGATCTGTCCCTGTAGCCTTCCCCAAGGGGGTTTGCAGCGCTGTGGCCAGCAAGTTCCCTCAGCTTTTCCAAGGCGGGATCCTTCTGCAGCTCACTGGCTGGGCCTGGGGTCACCGCCCCACTGAGCCCTGTCCCTGGTGGCTCCCTCCCTGCCGTGGAATCACTTCCCGGCAGCACCTCTGGACCAGGCCAGCCTGGTTGGCAGCCGTCCTGCCCTGCCTGTGTGTCCCCCCACTCAGCTGGGGTCTCCGCTCCCCCCGTGCTCAGCGCTACCCTGGCTGTCCCTGTGGGTCCAGGCAGCGAGCTTGCTGCTTTGGTCACAGCATCAGAGCCAGCGTGAGCCCGCTCTCCGGTGTGCAGGGGGGCGGGGAGCATCTCTCTGTCCCACCCCACCCTAGGGGTCTGGTTACAGGCAGGCAGGTAACCGGGGCCTGGCAGCTCCTCCCCTCTGCCTGCCAGGTCATTTGCATTTTCACTGACCATTTCCCTCTTAGCCAATTGGTTCCCTGGGTTCAAATTCGAATCCTCGGCCGTTACAGGGCCAGGGCCTGGATCCTGCCCCAAAGATACACTGTCACCCCCCAACAGGACCTCACAGCTGATATCCTGGAGAACCCCAACCACCAGCCAGCCCGACCCTTCCTGGGTCTGCACAGGGATCTGGGCCATAGGCAGGGCGAACGGTTCCATCCCTGGGAACCTCACCCAGGTCACACAGCCCCTCAGCATCTGGTGGGGGTGCACCACCCGGGGCCTGACCACAGTTCTCTCTGTCTCAGGGTCTCGCCACCCCAAGAATGTCTCTCCATTGACCATCACCTTCCGCTCCCACTGGGGGTCCGTAGGGCTTGAGCCCAGGAGACTCCACGCAGACATATAGGTTGGGGCCAGGAGTGGAAATCCGTCCACCATCCCACCCATCTGGCTGACGGAGTTTACGGCCTTGGGACCCAGCAAGGGAGCTAGATCCCGGGGCTTTTCCGCAGGGTCTCCCTGGTTCAAATCGCCAGCCTGCTCAAAGGCAGTGAGGTGGGCCTCCACATCCCCACTCATCCCCGGCCAGTCCCCTATGCCTCTCCGTTCCTCCACCGCCAGTTCATGCTGCTGCTGCTGCTTCTCCTGTAGCCCTTTCTCGGGCTCTCGCTGTCTCTCACAGTCCTCTTGCTCTCTCGGACTCAGCTCAAGTCCCATCCGTCTCCGATCCCCTGCTGGGGAACCCGATCGTGAAGACCCCCGTCTGGTTGGGGACCAGACTCTTGGGGATGCCAGGCTACCGGTCCAGCTGCTCCCAGATCCTGCTGTAGCCCCATCGGGGTCAGGAATCTGCTCCTTAGAATGGTCATCCTCCTCCAGCTGCACGATTAACTGCGCTTTGGTGAACTTCCCAATGCGTATCCCTCTCTTTTTGCACAGGGTTACAATGCTTCTTTTAAGGAGAAGGCGATACGCCATCACTTCACTGCTCCCAAGTTGCTGTGGATTCGCAGGCCTGTGTGCTCTTAGCTCCCCACGGTTTCCAGGACGAACCCCAAGTGTGCCAGCCCTTCTCCAGGTCACCGCCTCTTTGCCAGGGTCGAGCTGCCGCTCCTCCGCCCCTGGGTCCGCTCACGGCACCACCAGGGGAACCCTGTCACCGCAAAAATCCTTCTCTCTCCCAGGGCTAAGCCGCAGGCTCCTCTGCCCATGGGACTGCTCACCGCAGCCCCCAGGGGGACCCCATCATTGCACAGTCCTTCTCAATGGTCACACACTCCCAGGGGTTAAGCGTAGCTCCTCCGCTCCCTGAAACCACTCCTCTGTGAGCCTTCAGCACGCCTGGTCCTCGTTAGCCCCCCTTCGTTCTACTGCTCCCCAGTTACTTACCACAGGAAGCGCCGTTCCTGGGGTGCAGAACATCCCACCTCTGCCACCAGTTGTCACAGAGTGTGGGGGAGTCCGGCCCTGCACCCCTCTTCCCCGGATTCACTGGGAGTCTCAGCCAGCCAGTAGAACAGAAGGTTTATTAGAGATGCCAGGAACACAATCCAAACAGAGCTTGTCAGTACAACCAGGACCCCTCAGTCGGGCCCTTCCAGGGGGACAGGGAGCTTAGACCCCAGCCTGGGGGCTCCCTGCATTTCACCCCACAGCTCCAAACGGGGTCAGGGAGGCCAGACCCTATCTTCCTCCCCCCCTCTTCTTTAGCCGGCACCCAACTCCAACTGTCCAGCCCCTCCTCTCTCCTTTGTCTGCTTCCCCGGCCAGGAGGTCACCTGATCCCTTTGTTCCAACACCTTCAGCTCTCACCTTTGCAGGGGAGGGGCCGGGGCTATCAGTTGCTAGGAGACAGAGTGTCGGTCATTCTCTGTGTCCAGGCCCCTGCCCTGGGGCTCTGTAACAATCATGCACCCTTGTCCCACCACCTAGATACTCAAGCACTGCATAGGGAAACTGAGGCACCCACACAGTACTCAGGGAAAACCTTAACAACAGTCCTAGTTCGTCACACCATGCAGCCATGCTGTTATCACTTTTTATTGGTAACAGCATACTGAATCAGGAAAGTGTCTCTCTAAAAGGTTAGCATAGCTAAAGAATTCCAAATGACCCTAAGTTGTTACCCCCTGGTGTCCATCTGGTGGCCTTAGTGAAATGAGTTTGGTGGGTTTCAGTCCATTTCCCATCAAGTAGGTGTCCAAATCACCAAAACCATTGCCAGTCTCAGCAGAGAAACCAAGGACTGAGCAGGCCCTGTAGACCCACTCCTTTGCACTCTAGTCATGTCTGAGGCACGTTGGGCTGAGAAGGGTTGGGGGCAGCGTTCAGGTTGTGTCAGAATGCTTCAGAACACCATGCTAGGAGCTAGAACAGTGTTACAGTACTTCTGCCAGTCCCAGGCCGCCTGCTCCTTTCCCTCACTGGCTGCAGTGTCCTCTGAGCATCAGGTGCCGGGCCCTGGTGGCAGGCACTTGGAGAGTTGTTAGTGTGGAAAGAGCTGGGGACACTGCAGCCAGGACCAGGCAGGGGAGTGTGGGGGCCCAGAGCTACTAGGAGCTCAGGGTGGAGCTAGAGCTGGGCGATGTGGGGAGCTGGGTAGTGGGATTACCTGGGCAGCAGAGCTCCCCACAGGGAGCTGGGCACAGGTAGGAGGGAGGTGGGTACAGGATGTGCTCTGCAAGAAGTCATCCCCTGATCCCCTGGGCATCCTCCAGCTTTCTCACTGCCTTTATCTTCCTCCCAGCTCCCGCCACTTCCCCTCTGCTCCTTGCTTGGCACTTCTTTTTTAGGACTCCAGCACTGGGTGGAGGTGGGGGAAAACTGGCACTGCCACTGCCTAGACTGCACTTGATCTGTGGCTACAGACACGAGTCAGCCTCCAGGGAATGTCAGGGCATCCCTTGCCAGCCTGACAGCCACACCAAATGTGTGATGCTGTATAATCAAATACGGCTTGTATTAAAGATAATTTGTTGCTAAAGCAACGACTCCCACATCACTTCCCAAAGCATCCTGCCCAGCTGCTCCCTTTGCCCTGCCAGAGATCAGGAAGATTTCAGCTGCTTCTTTCCAATATGCAGCCATTTAACACCTGAAGGAAAGTTATCTCCATCTCTCCCAGCCTCACACACATCCTGGCCCCTGAGAACTGAGCAGTGGAGAGGAGAAGCTGGAGCTGGGAGGAGGCTGGGCGGAGCTGTAGCCTGTTCTGACCAGATTAATCTCCATGCTGAAAGCCTGCTGTCCCTTGATTAAATTCCCAGAGTTGGCATGGGTTTGATAGCAGTTTAGTGTCTTTGGGATCAATGTTATTATCCTGCCGTGTAATTCTGGGCTGGGATTTCCATCGCAGAGTCATTGGCTGGAGGGTAGAATCAATGACAAGTATGGTGTATGCCCACCAACACTGAAAGACCAGGGTCCCCTAATACAGGAAAGGGGGCAGCATCAGGGCATGGTAAATGCGCTAGTGCCATTGATAGAGAGCATCTCCCATGGCCGATCCTGTGAGATGTTGAGTGCTCCCAATTCTCCCTGAAGTCCCAATGAGAGGTGAGAGCATGCCACATCCCCAGAGTTGGGCCCTGACTGCAGAAGGTGGAGGCCTGTGCAGGGATGAAGAACCACAGTGCAGATCAGCTGGCTAGGCTGAGGGTGCCTCCTCTCCACTCGGTCTCAGGAGTTGGTGTGTCTGCGCTCATTCCTAGTGCTGCCAGAGCCTGGTGCTGCATGGGAGGCAGGAGGCTTGGGGCAGTTGGGAGGGGCTGTCTGAGATCAGGCTCCGGGCACAGTCTCTCTATGCATTGAATGAAAGACAGGAAAAGGCTTGTATTCAAAATATATCTCTTGCGGAGCCAGTGTCAAGATCCCTGTCACAGGGGCCTCTACTCACAGGGGGCACCTCCTCCTGGGTGCTCTGTGCATTAGCTCTTCCAGCCTGAGGCCCTCTTCTTGCGGTTCCTCAGCCTGCCGTCTCGCTCTCTCATGCTGCTTCCCTTCTCTTGCTCCTTGGGAGCTGCTGCACCTCGTCTTTGGGGTCTAGCCATTTGGCCAAGTCACAATGCTCCTCCCCTTCCAGAGTACTGTCAACATCTTCCACACCGTCCCAGGCAGTGCTTAACCCCACGGCCCTCCGTGACTAGAGCACATGGTTCTGGACAATCTTCAAGTTCACAGCCTAGCTTGTGCCACTCGCTATGGGGAACGCAAGCCTGCTCCCTACGCTGGGTCCCAGCCCAGGGACTCTATCTCCAGCAGCAGAGGTCTGTACTAGCACAAATCTTCCTGCCTCTCCCCTGGAGTGCTTCTTACCTTGCCTATCCCAGCCCCGCATTCTCCGCACTTCTAACCAAACCCCAATTTCCTGGGTTGCTAGACAACACAAACCTTTCCTCTTGGGTCCAAATCCCTTTCTACCCCTTGTCTCAGGGAGAGTAACTGCACCCTCCTCCCTGCAGCCTCCTTTCTGCTCCCAGCTCCCTGGCTTTCTAGAAGCCCCATCTGTTACTGCACACGTGAGTTTCCCTCAGTTGGGGCTTTCCCGTCAGCCTAAATGGCCCCCACTTTGCAGCCCCTCTGGCCCATGTTAACCCCTTCTGGGAAAACATGGGACGCACCCCCCCCCTCCTGGCCAGCAGCCTCTGGGCACTGGGGTGCAGAACACGGACCCCCAGTCTGTCAGAAGTGAGGCCAGCTCCCTGGGGGTGGGGACCAAGCAGTGTGCACCCTCTGTAAACAACCCAACCAATAAGATCTTTGGGAGAACGTGGCTAAGAGCCCAGGGTGGGGAGGAACCTTGATGTAATGCTGTGGCCTAGGAAGCTGGTATGACCACAGCTGCCTGGGGTCAGGGCAGCATCTGACCCTTTAGAGGGGGGGCTTCTCTGCTGCATAAAGGGGTGTGGGTTGTGCCATTCCCGCCCGTTGGCAAAGCTGCCCTGCCAGTGGGCTTGTTTTGTAAGCTGCTGTTCCCACTTGGGAACCTGCCTCGTTGCTGAGATCCACAGCGGGACGCTGACATAGCAGTGGTGGCAGCTTTCCCGAGGCTTGCTTGAGTGTGTGTGTGTGTGTGTGTGTGTGTGTGTGTGTGTGTGTGTGTGTGTGTGTGTGTGTGTGTGTGTGTGTGGTGTGTGTGTGTGTGTGTGTGTGTGTGGTGTGTGTGTGTGTGGTGTGTGTGTGTGTGTGTGTGTGGTGTGTGTGTGTGGTGTGTGTGTGTGTGTGTGTGTGTGTGTGTGTGTGTGTGTGTGTGTGTGTGTGTGTGTGGTGTGTGTGTGTGTGGTGTGTGTGTGTGTGTGTGTGTGTGTGTGTGTGTGGTGTGTGTGTGTGTGTGTGTGTGTGGTGTGTGTGTGTATGTGTGTGTGTGTGTGGTGTGTGTGTGTGGTGTGTGTGTGTGTGTGTGTGTGTGTGTGTAGGCTGGCAAGTCCCGCACTGCTGAACCTTTGGGATGGCCCCACCCCTCAGCAAGGAGAGGGAGGCTCCCCATCGCCACATACTCACTCGCCCTTCCCTTCTGCAGGGCACCTGGCGGGTCATTGCGCCTGACCTCCTGGGAGTAGCTCGTCCAGGCAGCAAGTGCTGCTCCTGCCAACGGTGATTCGAGTGCTAGGCTAGGAGAGGAATGTGCAGTTGAGGGGAGCAAACCCCAACGGGTGTGGCTGTGGGGGAATGGAAAGGAAAATATAGGCTGAGTCTCAGGGACCAATTTCCTGACAGTGCAGCTGGGAGCCCCATTGCTTGAACAGTTAGGATCAGACGGGATGTAACCATGCCTGGGGAATTCACCCTTGGGAGAGCTGCCCTGGTCCCAGTGGAGAACCTGCTCCCGTTCGGAGGATTAGGTTTCAGGTCAATAGGTCTTAATTTCAACTCCAGGCCAACAGTTTCCTCCGCCAGCTCTTCTTTGCGCTTTCTCGGCCAGGCACTGCAGATCTGGGGCCTGGCCCAATGCCCACTTACATCAGGGGAGCCGTGACTACAAAAGACCATTAGTGCTTTTACCTTTCCCTCCAGCCCCCTGATCATTTTGTGGCTTTTCTTGGTTCCCTCCAATTTGCCTCTGTCTTCCTGGCACAGAGGAGCCCGGCCTCAATGCCATATCCCCAGCACAGTGTTGCAAGTGCCGTGTAGAGAGGGGCATGGTGTCCTCTCTGCTTCGATAAGGCACAAACTCTCTCTGGTTCAGACCCCAATGGCCTTGTGTCTTCCTCATTTACCCCTTTCAGAGCAACCCCTTTCAGAGCAACACCAGGCCCTCAACCCCTCCTGGGGATAGATACATGCAGTGTAGCCCTTGGACCCATGACAGATTGTGGGCCATGCTTGGGCATCGTCTGGGCACTGTCCTGGCCTCCTGAGTGAAGGGCTTTGGCAGTGACAGAGGCTGTGGGGCTGGCAGTTGATGTGATGGCTCCAGTGGTAGGAAGGAGCTGGGCTTCAGATGGCTGATTTGCTGCAGGCTCTATGGTGGAACATTAATCTTTCTGTGTGGAAGGTGCAGGCTGCTTCTACCGGCAGCTGGCTGAGCCGGTCTGTCTGATGGCGGGACCTGATTAAGTAGAGTGTGGCTCGCAGCTGCCTGGGCGGGTTGTGCCGCCGGGGAGAGCAGAGGCACAGAGTATGCTAGAGCCTGGTGATGGATTGTTCACCTTCTGTTCTGCCCACGTTGGGCATCTCAACAGGATAATAACGCAGCAGGGGCATGCCTTTGGCTATTTTTAGCTGTATTCCCAGGGACGGCTACGGTTACAGATACTGCACCTTTGATTCCTGCAGAGAAGAGCCAGGCTGCAGGTTCTGATTTGTGTCTATTCTGAGAGTGAAAGACATAAGGTACAATGAACCCCCTTAACAACCAGCAGCTATGGCAACCAGAGGCCACTAGGGGGAAGTAGATGCCTCGCCTACGCAAGACCTTGCATTTTTACAGTCGCCCTTCTCTTACACAAGAAGAGCTATCCTAGCAGAAAAAACACTATCTTATACCAGTTTTTACTGACCAGATAGCAGACATCCGAGGTCTGGCAACCACCAATCAAATGTTAACACGACCAAGGCTTTGTCTAAGTGTGTATAAAAGACCTGTAATTTCTATGTGAATTAGAGTTCTGTACCAAGGTTCAGACTCTCCTTTTTTCTGCAGAATAAAGTAACCCTCTTTCCTTATCCCTGTCTGGCTGTTATTGGCTCTCAGCTAGGCAGACCCAATATTTCAGTAACATGAGGAGGGGCAGGGACTGAGCTATTCCCCTGCTTCTGAAGGGGAGAGGTGTGTGGCATTCAGGGCCTCTGAGATCTTCAATAATTTCCCTTTTACTTTTCTTCCTCCTCTTCCTCCCCGCAAAGCATCAGCTGGTGTGGTGCACATTAAACCCCCTCACTCCTGCCCCTGCGGAGGCTGTGTGTAGCCACACCACCATGACTGGTGAGCTCAACACATCTCAGAAGCAGAACAGCACTGGGCCTGGTCAGTAATTGGTGGGGGACTGAGAGAAAGGCAGTGGCAGGTGTTATGGAACATGGTGTTAGTGCTCAGCAGGGGCCAGTCTTCTCTCTGAGTCGGAGCAGAGCTAGTGCCCCAGGGTGGTGCAAAGGGATGCCATGCAGCTGGAGCACGCGGTCCCTGTAGACTGTCTGCACTGTGTTTTGTGATCTCCAGTGGAATGGCTGGAGATGAAAGGCCATCTGTGATGTTCCCCTCTGGTGTTATCCGGACCGGTGATCTGCTAGGTCACTCCAATCCTTGACTCTGGGAGCCAGCCTTATCCTGCTCTGCTGTGAGCCCTCTTGGGCTGTTCACGCACAGTCTCCGGCATGTAAGATGCTCCCAGCTACTTGCAAGCGAACTGGGGACACTAGCTAATATCTCTGGTCCCAGACACAACCCTAGAAACCTCCGTCTTGCAGTGTCCAGTTATGCCTGCTGGATGCTTCAAGCTTATATGAGTTCGTCAGTTTAACAAAGACATTGATATGTACCAGGCTTATTATCCCAAGGGGAGCCCCTGACACACTTCAAACCAAACTCACTGCTTCAGGCAGAATAAACAAACAAATTTATTAACTATAAAGATAGATTTTAAGTGATTATCAATCAAAGCATAAGAAGTCAGATTTGGTCAAATGAAATAAAAGCAAAATGCATTCTAAGCTGATCTTAACACTTTCAATGTCCTTACAAACTTAGATGCTTCTCACCACAGACTGGCTGGTTGCTCTTCAGTCAGGCTCTCCCCTTTGATTGGCTCTTCAGTCGCTTGGTGTGGTGTCTGTAAATGTAGGTGGAAGAGAGAGGAAGAGCATGGCAAACGTCTCTCCCTTTTATCATTTTCTTTCCTCCCTGTTGGCTTTGCCCCCCCTCCCCTTCGGAGTCAGGTGAGCATTACTGAGTCTCTCCAAGCAAGGTTGGGCAATTCCCCTGGTGTGGCCTCATGCAGGTGTAGCTCCCTTGCTGGACCATGGCTGTTGATGGATTGTTTGACACCCCGCCTGGGTGTTGGTTACTTTCCTTGCTGTTGCCTCTGGGGAGCTAATATCTGATTCCCCCAACTTACAGCATGTTTTAGTGACAACCATACTACACAATTCTCATAACTTCATATGCATTAATGATATACATATATGGATAGAGAAATGACTTGCAGCAGATCACGACCTTGCCCCGATACCTTACACGGCCTGCTCTATACGTAAGATCACGATGATATGAAAATGAGGAATATGGGAGTTACAGCATGCTCCCCCAAGGTATAGAGTGTCACACCGTCTTGCCTGAGCCCTGAGTGCAGCACGTTGTGCTCCTGCCGCACTGTGCCAGTCTCGCCTTGGCGGCACTGGGTTTGTAATGCATCTCTCCCTGTGTGTGCCTGAGCTCTTTGGCTGAGCCGTCCTGGGGATTGATGCTCTAGCATTGCTCCTTGCACTGTAAATGGAGGCTTTGGAGAGTGCCTTTGGCTCAGATCCTGTGTGCCTGAGATGGCCATTGGCAGAGGAGATGCTGAACCTCCTGTGCTGGGGAAAGTGCCAGGTCCAGAGAATGAATTAGCTTTGGCTCCATCTAATTAGTGGTGCATTTGCTCTGAGTGTGTCTCTGGGGATAACCAGCTCTAGCCCTTCGCCTGTGCAGCCCCTGCCTCGGAGCTCCCAGTGTGTGGCAATGGCATTAGCTCTCTGCTATTAGCTCTCAGCCTGGGGTTTGGGCCTACAGCTCCCAGCTGCAGGTGGCTTTGGCAGCCTAGGTTCCTTTGTTTTGGGAGGATCCTCAGGGCTGCTGGGCTGAGCTGAATCTCTGGTCCCTCCTTGGAGGAGGAGCTCAGACTGTCTGGGAAGCCCCTCCAGCACTGTGTGATCCAACTCCATTGAAGAGACTGTTGGTATAAATAATCCGGATTGGCTAATGCAGCGTTAGGGGTAGAGATTGCAACCTGCAAAAACTTCCAGGAATCAGTCACTTGGCTACAGAGAGTGAGGTATTAGAGATGGCAACTTAACCCACCTGTATGTGCCAGGGCATCATGCTGAATTTCCTGGCTTTTGAGTGTCTCCAGCCACAGCCTTTCTGCTGCCTTGATGCCACTGAATTCCTTTAGCTGTTTGCTTGACATTAAAAACATGATCAGTCACCCACTGAAATAGCCACACACCCTCATTGCAGGAGAGAGTGTGGGCTAGTGGATAGAGCAGGGGGGTTGCAAGTCAGGTCCTATGGTTTATTTGCTCTGTGATCTTGAGCATCTTGCTGTCTCCCCATCTGTAAATGGGACAGATGCTCACTCCATTCCCAGGAGAGTTGTGAGGCTGGCCCAGAGTTGTAAAAGCGCTTTGAGATCCTCGTGGTCATGGATGTTATTACAGTCCCTAGTCCCATCACTGCACTAAACAAAACAACCCCCAGCATTGTACAGAGGTTCTGATGGGTCCGTGCTTCTGTGTCTATAGGATCCTGCCTGCCTGTGAATCAATGCATGGATTCAGTGACGAAGCTATGGTATCCTCATTCATTCAGATAACTGCACTAATCCCTGCAGTGACTGCAGCTGGAGGGTGTGTATTTCTGGCAGGCTGCGCTTGCTGTGTCCTTACTTTGCTAGGCTAACTAGTGTCCTGTGCACATGCAATACGACCGCTTGGTAACTGAGGTTCCAGCTGAGAACCAGGAGCCAGAGTCTATGGCAAGGATGTTCCCTGCTGGTTTTTTCACCTGCTTGAATTTTCTTTGTCTTCCCTTCTTGCTTGATGACTTTGTTTACTGCTTACATGCAAATTAAGTAGAGGGCACATTCCTTTGTTCAGGACAGCTGTTTGCCAGTTTCCATTTGCGCAGGGCTGTGTGGTTTGGAACATGTGTTAATAGCACCATACAGGGGAATCTTATAACTTCTCATATAACGTTGCCACACTTATTTTACCACGACAGTACTGAACAGCAAATGATGAGTTTCCAAAGGGTACCTTACCTGGCATACTTTGTACAAAGATTATTCCAATAGTGGGTAGGCTGGGAATATGGGGGTGTATTCCCTCACAATTCCCCTGGGCTTGGGCTGGCTCATTGGGGTTGAAGCCATGAAGTGTGCCTTCCTCTCCTGCTTGGATGCCTCTGGAGTTGCAGGGTAGCTTGTTCTCTAGGCTCAGAAAGAAGGATGAGTTGTTTGAACTCCAAAGGGATTTGGAGGAGTATCTGAAAATGGAGATGTAGAATGGTCTGGCCCTTTGCTATAGCTGGCCCTAGGGTCTACACTACAAACCTGAATCGGTGCAGCTTCACCGCTGTAGCGCTTCTGGTGAAGACTCTTAACCTGACAGGAGAGCTCACACCCCTGAGTGATGTAGTTGTACTGAAGTAAGTGCGTAGTGTAGACCTGGCTCGGAGGTATGACACCAGGCTTTAAACACTGAGGGTGTGTCTACACAGCAGAAAACCCTGCAGCAACCAGTGTCCGAGCCCAGGGGAACTGACTGGGGTGTGCACTGTTGGACTAAAAATAGCAGTGTGGATATTTGGGGAATGAGGTTGGGCTGGAGCACAGCCTCTGAGACCCTCCCGCTCGCTGGGTTTCAGAGCCTGGGCTCCAGCCCAAGCCCAGATGTCTACACTGCTATTTTAGCTCTGCAGCGTGAGCACCATAAGCCCAAACCAGTTAACCTGGGCTCTGAGACTCACTGCCATGGGGCTTTTTTTGCTGTGCAGAGATATCCCCAGGCTCCATGCCAATCCCAGAGGGGTCAAGTCCGGCCCTTTCTCCTTCTGGGAATAAGAAGTCCAGCACCGTGCACTTCTTTTGGACGAGAGCTCAGAACCCAGGGTTCTGTGTGCTGCAGATCTAAAGGTACTTCTTGAAAGAATGAGAATTTGCTGTTGTGTGCCATTAAGTGCCACCTTGCACCCTCCACCCCAGAGCTGGCTGCATTTCAGTGCGGCTGCATGGATAATGTGTGTAAAGTGCTTTGGGATGTAAGTTTCTGGAAGAATGTAGATGAAGATGAGCAGCTGTTACAGTGAGATTTGGATGGAGCTCCCGAGGGAGGGGCTCCAAGCACAGTTAGCATTTCAGAATGTGATCCTGCACGTCCTCTGTGTTCAGAGCCACTAGGGACTTCAGAGGGAGTTCAGTTTGTGGGGTGCTTCAGCACTGGGCCCACCCATCCCAGGTTTCCGGGCCATTGACGCAGGCCTTGAGCTCACCCCTTTGTGACGTGAATTTTTCCATCTAAGTATGAACCAATGGACTTCATACGAGGAGGCTCAGGAGTGACCCTCATGCTCTCCCCACTCTCTAGGAGCATGCCAGCTCCACCACAACCAGGGGGCTTCCCCCATCACAGCTGGATCAGGGTTCAGCCCTGGCTGAAATTCACCAGGAGTCTAGACTGTAGAAAGAGGAAGTGAACAGGACTGGTGCCATGGAGCCAGGAAACAAAATTACCTCGACCCTCCCTGCACACTCAGTCTAGTATGTGTGCATGTGTGTGTTGGATACACAGATGACGCATCCACAAGACATGCACATGAAAACTTGTCTCTCTCACCCAGAAACTGGTCCAATAAAAGCTATTACCACACCCTCCTTTTCTCTCTAATACCTTGGGACTGACCTGGCTACACCAACACTGCATAAGACATGCACATAGCAGTTAATGTGACACCACATCTATATAAAGCAAATAAGGTGCAGCACCACGAAACTACCTCATGCCCTTGCCCCTATTTCTCTTTCCACTCTGTTTTGTCAGCTTTTCAGTGCAGGGACCATGTCCTTTTGATTTGTTCACCTGGTGCCTTATTAATACTGGGCAGCTGTTTGTATTCTAGAAGCGGTGCCCTTCCCTCTGAGTTCCTACTGAACTGATACCTCGGAATGGCTCTGGGGTGCTGTGCTGTGCTGCTGGAGGTGCTGCATTCCAGCATGGTGTCCTGGCTCAATGCAGGGGCTGGACTTGATGACCTCTCCAGGTACTTTCCAGCCCTGCATTTCTATGATCAAGGACAGGTCCTGATTGCTTGAGTCATAGGGCAGCAGGAGCGCCTTACCCAGGCTCCAGGCTAATTGCTGCTGCCTCAGTTCCTGGGGCCATGGGAGAGGTGCTGGCCTGTCTCCCCAGCCAATGAGGGACTCACGGCCTTGTCCAGAGTCTCTTTTCACGCACAGTTTTAGTCTCCAAATGTAAAACTTGGGCAGACATTAAAACGAACAGCAGTTCTTCCGCCCACCCAGGGCCTTTCCCCCTTTGCCTCTCTCAGCCTTGGTCTACACTACGAGTTTAGGTCGAATTTATTACCGTTATTTCGATTGATCCGTGCACCCGTCCACACGGCGAAGCCATTTACATCAACTTCTAGGGGTCTTAAAATCGATTTCTCCACTCCACCCCCAACGAGGGGATTAGCGTTAAAATTGGTATTTCCGAATCGAACTAGGGTTAGCGTGGATGCAATTCGACAGTATTGGCCTCCTGGATCTATCCCACAGTGCACCATTTGACTGCTCTGGACAGCGGTCTGAGCTCGAATGCTCTGCCCAGGTAGACAGGAAAAGACCTGCGAACTTTTGAATTTCATTTCCTGTTTGGCCAGCGTGGTGAGCTGCAGGTGAGTGCAGATCTCATCAGCAGACCATGATGGAATCCCAGAACCGAAGACAAGCTCCAGCGTGGACCGAGCGTGAGGTACGCGATCTGATCGCTGTATGGGGAGATGAAACCGTGCTAGCAGAACTACGGTCCAAAAGAAGAAATGCCAATACATATGCCAAAGTCTCCAAGGGCATGCAGGATAGAGGCTACAGCAACAGTGCCGCGTGAAAATTAAGGAGCTCAGGCAAGCCTACCAAAGAACCAGAGATGCAAACATCTGCTTTGGGTTAGAGCCCCAGACATGTGATGAGCTGCATGCCATTCTAGGGGGTGCAGCCAGCACTGACCCACCCACGTGGTATGACTCCGTATGTGGATCATCAGAAACCACCGAGGAGCATTTTCGGGAAGAGGAAGATGATGATAATGATGCTGAAAATCGCACACAGACAGCAAGGAAGTGGAGAAGCCCTTTTCCCCGATAGCCAGGAACTTTTTGTCACCCTCGAACCAGTACCCTACGAACCCACCCAAGGCGTGCTCCCAGACCTTGAAGGCAGAGAAGGGACCTCTGGTGAGTGTACCTCTGTTAAATTAATACATGTTTTATAAGCAAGCGTGTTTAATGATTAATTTGCGGCCAGTACAGCTACAGGTACTGGAAAAGTCTGTTAACATGTCCAGGGATGAAGCGGAAATCCTCCAGGGACATCTCCAGAAAGCTCTCCTGGATGTGCTCCCAAAGCCTTTGCAAAAGGTTTCGGGGAGGGCAGCCTTATCCTGTACTCCGTGGTAAGACACTCTACCACGCCAGGCCAGTAGCACGTAGTCTGGAATCATTGCATTGCAAAGCATGGTGGCATATGGTCCCGGTGTTTGCTGGCATTCAAGCAACATCCGTTCTTTATCTCTCTGTGTTATCCTCAGAAGAGTGATATAATTCATGGTCACCTAGTGGAAATAGGGGAATTTTATTAAGGGGACATTCAGAGGGGTCCGTCCCTGCTGGACTGTTTGCCTGTGGCTGAACGGAAATCTTCCCCGCTGTTACCCATGCGGTGGGGGGAGGGGGAACAGCAATCATCTTGGATGGGTGTGTCTGTGTGTGGGGGGTCGATTAGGTTCGCGCTGCACGTTAGCCTGAAAACCGCCTCCCCTCCCTTTTCAATTGCCATCCCGTTTTAAATGGCCAACCCAGCGGCTGTTTGTTATGGGAAATGCGGGGGTTGCTGTTTGAAACCATTCCCACATGTTATGAAGGTTAAAGAAGCCAATAGACTGTGGCTTACCATGGCTGCCTGCAAGCCGAATTCTGTTGCCCGCCGGCCCTGCTTGTGTGATCTCTCACACCAAATCAGCAGACCCTCAATATAACAGGCAAAGTGCAACCTTGGACCAAATGCACATGTGCTATGTAATGTTTGGAGCATTGTTCTCTAATATGTGTCTTTTAAACTACTCCTCTCCCATTTGTTTCATCCCGCAGCTGCAAATGTTTCAACGCTATCCCATTCATCACCGTCCCAGAGGCTAGCGAAGATTAGAAGTAAAAAAAAAAGGAATCGAGACAATATGTTCTCAGAGCTCATGCAGTCCTCCCACACTGAAACGGCCCATCAGAATGCGTGGAGGCAGACACTGTTGGAGTCCAGAAAGGCAGAATTTGATCGCGAGGACAGGTAGCGTGCTGAAGACAATAACTGGTGGGCTGAAGAGAGACAGCGGCGGGCTGAAGAGAGTAGGTGGTGTCAGCGTGCTGAGAGAAGGCAGGATGCAATTCTGAGGCTACTGGAGGATCAAACGGAAATCCTCCGGCTTATGGCTGAGGAAAGGCGTATGGTTGAGGAAAGGCTGCCTGAGCCCAGACCGCCGCTACAGCCCCTGTGTAACCAACAGCCCTCCTCCCTGAGTCCCATAACCTCATCACCGAGATGCCCAAGAACGCGTTTGGGCGGCCTCCGTGCACCCAACCACTCAAGCCAAGAGAACTGTTCAAGCAACAGAAGACTGGCATTCAATAAGTTTTAAAGTGCTGTGTGTCCTTGTCCTTCCCTCATTCCCTCCTCCACCACACATCCTGGTGCTTCCCTTCCTCCACCACACATCCCAGGTGACCTTTGCAGTTATCCCCCTATTTGTTTGACGAATTAATAAAGAATGCATGAATTTTAAGCAACAATGACTTTATTGCCTCTGCAAGCGGTGACCGAGGGGGGGAGGGGAGGGCGGTTAGGTTACAGGGACGTAGAGTGATTCATGGGGCGTGCCTTTTCCTTAAAAGGGGAAAAAACAGAACTTTCACACAACATTCTGGCCATTCATGAAACTGGTTTTCAAAGCTTCCCTGATGCGCAACGCACCCTGCTGTACTCTTGTAATCGCCCTGGTGTCTGGCTGCGCATAACCAGTGGTCACGTGATTTGCCTCAACCTCCCACCCTGCCATAAACGTCTCCCCCTTACTCTCACAGATATTGTGGAGAGCACAGCAAGCAGTAATAATAATGGGAATATTGGTTTCGCTAAGGTCTAACCTAGTCAATAAACTGCCTTTAAACATCCAAATGCACATTCCACCACCATTCTGCACTTGCTCAGCCTATAGTTGAAAAGGTCCTGACTACTGTCCAGGCTTCGAGTGTATGGCTTCATGAGCCATGACATTAAGGGGTAGGCTGGGTCCCCAAGGATAACTATAGGCATCTCAACATCTCCAATGGTTATTTTCTGGTCTGGGAAGAAAGTCCCTTGCTGCAGCAGCTGAAATAGACCAGAGTTCCTGAAGATGCGAGCGTCATGTACCTTTCCCGGCCATCCCACGTTGATGTTGGTGAAACGTCCCTTGTGATCCACCAGTGCTTGCAGCACTATTGAAAAGTAACCCTTTCGGTTTATGTACTCGCTGGGTTGGTGGTCCGGTGCCAAGATAGGGATATGGGTTCCATCTATCGCCCCACCACAGTTCGGGAACCCATTGCTGCAAAGCTATCCACTATGACCTGCACATTTCCCAGAGTCACAACCCTTGGTACCAGCAGCTCAGTGATCGCCTTGGCTACTTGCATGACAACAGCCCCCACTGTAGATTTGCCCACTCCGAATTGATTCGTGACTGACCGGTAGCTGTCTGGCATTGCAAGCTTCCACAGGGTTATCGCCATTCGCTTCTCTACTGTGAGGGCTGCTCTCATCTTGGTGTTCTGTTGCTTCAGGGCAGGGGAAAGCAACTCACAAAGTTCCATGAAAGTGCCCTTTTGCATGCGAAAGTTTCGCAGCCATTGCTGATCGTCCCACACCTGCAGCACTATGCGGTCCCACCAGTCTGTGCTTGTTTCCTGGGCCCAGAATTGGCATTCCACGGCATGCACCTGCCCCATTAACACCATGATGTCCACCTTGTGGGGGTGGGGCCTTTTTTGAGAGAGGTCTGTGTCCATGTCCTCATCACTGTCCTCAGGGCGCTGCCGTTGCCTTCTCGCCTGCTGTAGCTGTAGCAGCTCCTGGTTCTCCTTCTCCATATACTGCTGGACAATGCGCGTGGTGTTCATAACGGCGATAACATCCGCGGCGATCTGAGCGGGCTCCATGCTTTCCCTGGTATGGTGTCTGCAGGACAGCAGAGTGGCAGCGAAAGCGGCGGGTGGATAACAATGGTGTCAGCAATATGGCGCCTGCATAAAAAATGGCACGAAAGGATTTTTTGCTCCCCCTCAGTTGCTTTCACGGAGGGAGGGGGGAGCAAGGGTTAGGTGCCTTTCCTTCTAGCAGCAGATGGTGCAATATGCTTGCTATCCATCATCATCTCCTGGTTCTTTCAAGGATTGAGCTCATAACCCCGGGTTTAGCAGGCCAATGCTCAAACTGCTGAGCTATCCCTCTGCCCGTGTTCCAGGCAGTACTGAATCCCCATTAAACAAAACATAAGATAGAGAATGACCAGATTTCAGTGTAGTAGCCATGTTAGTCTGTGTCAGCAAAAAGAAAAGAAGAAAGAAATACTTGTGGCACCTTTTTAGAGACTAACAAATTTATTTCAGCATAAGCTTTTGTGGACTACAGTCCACTTTGTCAGAGTCACTCCCATTTATGTCCAAGCACCCCTGGCCTACCACACCATAGGCTGTCCAGGAGCACACAGGAGACCATGATGATGCCAGGCCTATTGCACCATCTGCTGCTAGAAGGAAAGGAGCTTTCTGCTATGTAGTCCCACGACTACCAGCCTCAGGCAGAATGGCCCCCTCAAGGATTGAACTTACAACTCCAGGTTTAGTATGCCAATGCTCAGACTGCTGAGCTATCCCTCTGCCCGTATTACGGGGGGACTGAATCCCCACTAGACCTAATGTCCAGGCGTACGCTGGAGACGTACAGTCATTGTGAGCTGAGCAGGCTCCATGTTTGCCGTAGCAAACCCGGAAACCCTGGAAAAAAAGGCGCGAAAAAGGTTGCTTTCACGGAGGGAGGGAGGGGAGATGGCTTGATGACATGTACCCAGAACCACCAGCGACAATGTTTTCTGCCCCATCAGGCTTTGGGATCGCAACCCGAATTCCAATGGGTGGCGGAGACTGCGGGAACTGTGGGATAGCTACCCGCAATGCAACGCTCCGAAAGTCGACACTAGCCCCGCTACTGTGGACACAGTCTGTCGACCTAATGGCCTTAATGGTCTTTAGTGGGGACACACACAATCGATTCCATAACATCGGGTTTTAAAAGATCGACTTCTGTAACTTCGACCTAATTCCGTAGTGTATTAGGAATTACGGTCGTGTTTGCCTCAGTGTCCTGGCCAAATTCCAGTGTGAATAACTGCATTCTGACAAGGTTCCCAGCTGAATGTGCTGTAATATCTTTCTGGTCCTAAACTATCATGTAGGGTTGCTGGTAAACAAGTGCTGTGTCCCTCCCCAGAGGTGGCTGCATTTCAGCCATGGGCAAAGGGACAGTGCAGTATCTGTAAAGTGCATTGGGATCCTTTAGGATGAAAGTTACTCCACAAACCCTGACCCCAGCTCCCTGATGCTTTCTGTGTTCCTAGATAACCTGTGGAGTGACCAGAATCTGGAGACAGAGCCCGACCTTCCCCAAGGATGGAGGAAAATTCGCGACTCCTCAGGGACCTACTATTGGCATGTGCCCACAGGCACCACACAGTGGCAACGGCCATCGTGCACTTCTGGCCTGGGAGGGAGCCTGGTGGCTAGTGGAGAAGCTGTATTGCAGGAAATGGTACAGAATGCCAGGAGAACTTTAGTCTTAGCACTGCCAGTTCCATGTGGGAGGAATGAGATTAGATCAGTCACGTCTGGTCACCCTGGAAGGGGAGATGGCCAGGGCTAAGCAGAGTTGTGTGAATAGGGGGCATTGCACCCACCAGGAACACTCATCTGCAGGGCTGGCGCGCCCACTAGGCGACCCTAGGCGGTCGCCTAGGGCGCCAGGAGCCGGGGGGGCAGCTAGCCGTGGCTGCCTCCCGCCCTCCCAGCTCCGGGGCTGAGCCAGGAGCGGGGGGAGGCTGGCTGCGGCTGCCGCCCATCTCCGTGGCTCAGCCAGGAGCGGGGTGCGGCTGGCCGCGGCTGTCTCCCGCCCTCCCGGCTCTGTGGCCAGCCGCCCCCTGCTCCCGACTGAGCTGGGGCTGCCGCCTGCCTCTACGGCTGAGCCGGGAGTGCAGGGCGCGGCTGGCCATGGCTGCCGCCCGCCTCCCAGCTCCGCAGCTGAGCCGGGAGTGGGGGGCGGCTGCCCACGGCTTCCGCCTGCTGCCCGCCTCCGCAGCTCAGTCAGGAGCAGGGGGCGGGGTGGATAGTTGCGGCTGGCGCCCGCCTCCCAGCTCCACAGCTGTGCTGGGAGTAGGGGCGGCTGGCCGCGGCTGCCTCCCGCCCTCCCGGCTCCGCAGCTGAGCCGGGAGTGGGGGGGCGGCTGCCCACGGCTTCTGCCTGCTGCCCGCCTCCGCAGCTCAGCCGGGAGCAGGGGGGCAGCTGGCCGTGGCTGCCTCCCGCCCTCCCGGCTCCGCAGCTGAGCCGGGAGCCGGGAGCCAGGGTGGGTGTGGCTGGCCACGGGCGGGGCGCTGAGCTGCCGGTCCTCAGGGGGTAGGGGACTGGCTGCCACGGGGAGGGGCGGTGTTTGCTGCGGGGGAGGTCCAGGGGGAGGTGTTAGCTGGGTAGGGTCGGGGGGGGGGGGTGTTAGCTGGGTGGGATCCAGGGGGCGGGGCGCAGGGCTGGTGCAAGGAAGTTTCGCCTAGGGTGTGAAATTCCTTGCACCGGCCCTGCTCATCTGCACACAAGTGCCATGTGCTCTCTGGTGGCCTCTCACAAGTCTCTTCTCCTGTCTCTGCTCAGGATCTGCCGGCAGCCGCAGTAAAGCTCGCGTCGGAGGCGAGACCTGTCCCCAGTCCGGTGGCATCATTTCCCAGAAGGTAGGGCTCGCCGCACAGGTTACCTTGCCAAAGCCTGCTTAGGACAAACCCCATGGGAGAGAAGTCACTGGTGCCTTGTCATGTTTGCCTCCCTGGGTTAATCCCTACCGCTAGGGTTTGACTCAGTCTCAGCCCAGCTTTCATCCCAAGTGCTGGGTCCCCCTCCTTCCCTCTCATGGCTGTTTGGTGGCCTGTGTGGAAGCAGCTGGTGGGCCTGGGTCCAGTTCCTAGTGGGGCAGGGTCTCTGTCAAGAAACCCCACCCCAGTGAGCACCCACCAGGCCAGGCCAGAGCAAGTGAGCAATGCCTCCTGGCCCCAGGCAGGGTCAGACACAGTGCCCTCACTGCTCTGGGGAGCAGCAGAGGCTCTCAGCCTGCTCCCTGCCATGCCCTGCTCATTGCCATGGCTAATGCCGTGCCTTCCTTTGCAGGATCTCCATGCCCTGGCATGGGGAGGAGTTCCCTCCCGGCAGCACAAAGCCTGGCGCCAAGGTACCGTCACCGAGGGGCCATTTGGTGCAGGCTCTGGAAGAGAGTTAGGGTATGGGAGGGGGCTTAGGGCTGGGACAGGGGGTTGGGGTGCAGGAGGGGGCTCAGGGCTGGGACAGGGGGTTGGGGTGCAGGAGGGGGCTCAGGGCTGGGACAGGGGGTTGGGGTGCGGGAGGGGGCTCAGGGTTGGGACAGGGGCTTAAGGTGATCTAGTGGAGGGGTTTGAGCCCTGGGGGCTGTTGGTGCGGCTGGGCTGCTCCTGCCCAGTGGCCACAGGCAGCCTCCTGAGGCGCATTTCAGTACTCCGTATGCTCTCATGGCTCCCTTGCTGGTTGTGAGTGAGCCCTGGGAACAGACAGAGAGTGGGTGGGGCCCTGAATTCTCAGCCATGTGTGCTGCTGGCTTCATAGAGTCAAAGAATCATATGACTGGAAAGGGATTTTGTGAGGTTTTCTAGTTCAGTCCCCTGCACCCAGCGGAATCTCCATAGGCACAGGATGGTGCTGGTAGCTGGGCTAGCTGGGGCATTGGGCCCAGTTGATTGATGGTCAGAGTCCTGGGAGGCTGGCATGGCATAGCCTGGCAGTGCCCCCAGCGGGTTGGCCTGGCAGAAGCTGTTCATACTGTGTCGATTAGCCCTCTGCCCAGCCTGGGTCGTTATATTGGCCTTGGCTCTGTCAAGCTCAATAAGGCTGAGGGGAGCTGGTGGGGGGTCTGGGCTGTTACTGAGTGTGACCCCCATGTGTCTCCCCCTTCAGTGCTTTGTTGTGCGCTCCCTGGGCTGGGTGGAGATCCCGGAGGAGGACCTGGCCCCGGGAAAGAGCAGCATCGCGGTGAATAACTGCATCCAGCAGCTCTCGCAGAGCAAGTGTGAGGGTCGGGACCTCGCGGGCAACTGGGGTGAGGTGAGTCCCTTTCCTGGCGTGGGGCAGAGACTGCTGGGTGCCACAGGTTCCTGGGAGGAGCGCGGATCTGCTCACAAGCTTCAGGACGCTGGCCCCAAAGTCCTGGCTTCCATCAAGCCTGACTAGTGACTCTCCATGGGGATTTCCTGCCATCTCAGTAGCAGCCGCGACTCTGCCCAATTCAGGGTCACTGGGCAGAGGATGAGAGTTACTTCCCATGTGCCCCCAGCCTGCCCCCTCCAGCCTGATCCCAGATGCAGGCATGCAGCCTGGGACACCGACCTCCCCAAATACTGCATGCTGGGGAAGTCCTCAAAGCTCCTGGCGGGGGAGAGGGTGTCCCATCCCTACCTGCCCCTGGCCAACCCTCTGGCATGGGTAGGAGGGGGGAGCCGGATAGCCTGGGGAGGGGAAAGGGAGGCCTGTGCGCTGAGCGCCCCTGCTCTCTCCTTGCAGGGCCAGAACATGGTGATGATTCTGAAGAAGGACACAATGAGTTTACTGGACCCTCTGGATCATAGCCTGATCCACTGCCAGCCCATCATCAACATCCGTGTCTGGGGGGTGGGCTGCAACAATGGCAGGTGAGTGGCCGAGGGGCTGCCGGAGCTCGCTCTGGGGGAGCCCTCGCCACTCTGGTACAGCAGGCACCGTTCCTGGCATGTGGGCAGGACTGCCCCAGGTCCTGTAATCCAGCCTCCAGGGGCATTTCAAACCGCTCTGTGATCCCTTAGGGTCTGGTGCACCGTACCTGCTGGGACACAGGGCATTGCCTGGTACTGCTGCTGGTTCTCTGCAGTGGGCCGCTCCTTCCCTCCCAGCAGGACCCCCAGGGAAGGTGCTGGTGAGGGGTGCGTTGAGGTGCATGTCCCGGCTCCCTGCTGCCACGCAGGAATCAGTGCATTAACTGCTGTCTCCTTTCCTCTCTCCACATGCTGCCACGCTGGCTGCAGGGACAGGTAATGTAGCTCGGCTTCCAGGGCGGGGCCAGCACCCCACTCCTATCCTCCTGCTCACCCCCCTCTCCTCTCCTTGCAGGGATTTTGCTTTTGTGGCCAGCGACAAGGACACGTGCATGCTGAAGTGCCATGTCTTCCACTGCAACGTTCCTGCCAAAGCCATCGCCAAGGCCCTGCATGAGATGTGCTCCAAGGTATGCTCCCGGGGACATGCCACCCAGCATGCCTGGGCCTGTTCCAGCCTGGCTCCCTCAGCTCTGCTGAGCTGTCAGCAGGGAGTCCTGAGCCCACGTGCCCCTTCACGCCTTTAGATCAGGCTTCTCCTGGGCTAGGAACCAGGTTCCCATCCTGCTGGCAGTGTCTCAGAACCGGACATGCCCCAGGCCTCAGGCTGTTGGGAAGCCTCCCAGAGCAGCACCCCTGCTTGGGAACAGCGTGAAGCAGGACCAACAGGAGTTGCTCCCTGATCCAACGGGGACCCGGGGAGTGGAGACCATGGCAAGGGCATTGATGAGCACTGTAGGTGAAACACAGGGCTGGGAGTCAGTAAGGTCTGAGTGCCAATCCCTGCTCTGCCACAGACTTGCTGTGTAGCCCCAGACAGGTCATTGCCCCACTGTGTGCCTCAGTTTCCCCACCTGATGAAACAGCTCTCCCTGAGCTGTACAAGTGCTAATGAGAGTAATAGCTAGCTCCTATATAGCGTGTCTCAAAGGGAAGACGGGGAAACCAAGTCACAGAGACTTGCCCAAGGTCACCAGCAGAGCTAGGACTAGAATCCAGGTCTCCTGAGTCCCAGGCTAGGGCTCTAGCCACCAGGCCATAGACAGCCACACTCATTTTCCCTGATACTATCCTGATACCCATCAGGGGTATTCCTACCCACCGCCCAGGGCCTGAGCCCCACCAGCCGGGATCTGAGAGCAGAGGCCAGTGGGAAGTCTCTGTGTGATGGTGTTTCTCTGTGCTGTTCAGATTATGGCCGAGCGGGCAGTGGTCAGCAACAGCCTCACTCGATCCATCACGCTGCAGCCCATCTCGCCAGACAACTTACCACTGCAAGGTATGCAGGGCGTTCCCTTCACCCCTCCGCCGCCTGCACATGCCTCCCACACCACCTGGGGGCACGAGTGCCAGGCGAGACCCATCACCTGAACTCTGCCAACAGATCATCTCCCCCACACCTACTGCCAGCATCGCCACCCCCTGCGCACTCTGCACAGCTCCCATTGTGAAACATCCGCTTAAGACTTTGCCCACAAACGGTCCTTCCTTTCCCCTAATGCAAGCATCTGCATGAGTGACAGGGTCAAGGTCTGATACTGCCTGGCCCACCAGGGATAGAAACCCTCACCTTGTCCCATGGGACAGCTGGGAACTCCCTGCTAATGGGTACAGCATGCTCCTCTCTAGCTCTGGAAGGGGCTGAGATATCAGCTCTCAAACTGATGCCCCCACCCCCGATTTATAGATAGGAGCTTTGGGCTGTATGCCAGAGGATGGGGCTTGCTCTCGCTCTCTCTCCCACCAAGGCCTGCGCCCTTATACCCATGGCAGCCTGTTGTCATAAGCGGGGTGGTGGTGGGAGACCTAGCACAACACAATCTTTCTTTGAAAGAAAGGCCTAAGGTGTGCCCTGGCCTGGACTATGCTTGGAGCCTGTGGGGCTGGGCTCAAGGCAGGGGAGCTCCTAGAGCATCTTCAAGAGACGGAAACAACCCCACATGCACAGAACCAATCCCAGGGTGGTGGAGGGCTGTACCCCAGCAGAATGGCTCGCCTCCTGCTCTCGCTGTCCTGTAAGTCCTGAAGCCAAGCGACTGGTGCTAGGTGAGGACATTCACGTCACCCATGCCTGAGATACAAACAGGCATCCTGTAGCTGGGCAGCCCTCAGGTCGGCGTTTGCCTGGGGGTAATACAATGAAGCCCCCACCCCTCGGTAAAGAGGTGGGCTTTGTTCAAGGTGGTGAGGAGCTGGAGGAGAACTTGCTCTGGCTTGCTCTTGTCTCTGGCAGTTGATATTCTGGACGCCATGAGGCAGTCTATCCAGAAGTATGAAGCCCTGTATATCGGCAGCTTACCGGTGCCCAAAGCCATGGGTGAGTAGCCCTGGGGGGAAGCTCTTGCTGCAATCCCTATGCTGTTGCATCATATGGGCTGCTGCGTACTGAAAGAGGGCAGTGGGATGCCGCACCCACTGAACGGTGTCAGTGGCCAAATGGCCACTGGCCTCAATGGGAGCAGAGTTAAGTCAGCACTGAGAGCTCCTGAAATGTCCAGCCAGGCTGCAGAACTAGCCTTTGGGCCTGCTCCTGCGCCCAGCCCCTGGGAGTCTAGTGCCACTGAGGCAGCGCATGTCACCTTCCTGCCATTGTGTGTCTGCCCTGCCCTGTCCATGGCTCAGTCAGCACTGCTGGGCTGGTTGCCATGGTGGCTGGTGGGTGCCAGCTGGGGGCGAGGGGGGTGTTTACCCATGCTCTTCCCTTCTCGCAAGGCTTTGCTAAAAAAAGGGATTTCCCAGTGTCCTTACGATGCAGGGTCTTCCCCTCACCCCAAAAGCAATCCTGTCTCATCCCAGCCAGTCAACCCCAACACCGCAGGAGGCTCTGCAGCTCTGAGGAGTTTGTCTGTGGGAGTGCCCTGGTCTGGGAACCCAGCCTGGGAAGAGCTGCCATCCCAGCCTAGAAAATTGTGGCTCAGGGCAAGTCCTTGCTCAAGTACGGGGCTTAGCTGTGTCCCCCTGCAGCAGGAAGGCATCGTTACATTGTCCAATAGGCGTCACTGGGGGCATATAGTCCTCCCTGGGGAGTGCCAGGCTGGAGCATGAGTGTCCATGCTGCGCTGCAGAGCCAGCTGGGGTGGTGTATGGCACACTGAGGGGTGGTGGGAGCAGGCGTCTGTGCTGGGCTGCAGGCCTGGGGGTGTGGTGCTGGGGCATGGCTGTTCTGTGGGCCGGCCTGGTGGGGGGCACTGAGGCCTGGCTGTGCTGTGGGCTAGCCGGGGGAGCGTGGTGGGTGGGGAGAGAAGGGGGTAGGGTTGCCAAATTTCTAATTGCCCAAAACTCTAACACCCTTTCCCCACCCTGCCCTTTCCCAGAGCCCCCCCCCACTCCACCCACCCCCCATCGCTCACTCTCCCCCGCCCTCACTCACTTTCACCAGGCTGGGACAGGGGGTTGGGGTGAGGGAGGGGGGTGAGGGCTCCGGTTGGAGGTGCAGGCTCTGGGGTTGGGCCAGGGATGATGGGGGTTGGGTGCAGAAGGAGGCTCAGGGCTGGGGCAGTGGGTTGGGGTTTAGAAGGGGGTTCAGGGCTGGGACAGGGGGTTGGGGTGCAGGAGGGGGTGTGGGGTGTGGCCTCTTGGAGGGAGTTTGGGTGCAGGAGGGGGCTCAGGGCTAGGGATGGGGCTGGGGTGCAGGAGCGGGTTTGGGGTGTTGGCTCCAGCTGGGCGGTGCTTACCTCAGGTGGCTCCCAGAAGTGGCCGGCATGTCCCTCCTCTGGCTCTTAGGTGGAGAGGCCAGGGGGCTCTGTGTGCTGCCTCTGTGGCTGCCTTTGTGCTTAGAAACTGGACATGCCAGCCGTTTCCGGGAGCTGGGGGGAGCCAGGGCAGGCAGGAAGCCTGCCTTAGCCCCACTGTGTCGCTGACCGGATTTTTAACAGCCTGGTCAGCAGTTCTGACCAGAGCTGCCAGGGTCCATTTTTTACCAGGCATTCTGGTCAAAAAACGGATGCCTGGCAACCCTGGCGGGTTGGGGGGTGGGGGGGGGGGGTGGCACTGAGGCCTGACTGTGCTGTGGGCCAGCCTGGGGGGGGTGGGAGGGCACTAAGGCTTGGCTTTGCTGTGGGCCAGCCTGAGGGGTGGCACCGAGGAATCTGTGTTGTGCAGCGCTGAGGGCTGGTCTGGGGCACTGCTACTGCCTGTATGCCCTGTTGTGTTGCTTCCTGCCCCTGGTCCCCAGGGAATCTCCCCACTCAGTGTCTCCACTGGCTTCTGCACCAGTGATGCTGCCTTGTAACCATGGAACTTGCAACCTCTGCAGGATTCGCTGGCATCTCCTGCCAGTCTCTAGCATGTGCTACCCATGCCTCATCCCTGCTGAAAGGGCTGCTTGTGCGCCCCTCCCTTTACTCCTCTGGCTGGATGAAGCTGCCTGTAACCCCCTATCTCTCCCCACCCCACTGGACACTGGCAGTGCAGAGCACTCCCATCCTTGCATTTCCTTCTGGGCAGCACAGCCCTGCTGAGTCCTGTAGGTTGATGGCTTCAGAGGAGCCTGATGGGTGAGTGGTAACTAGCCCTGTTGTGCCAGGAGCGGAGGGTGTGGTCCATCCCCTCTGCTCATCTCCCCAGGGATGGACATACTGAACGAGGCCATTGAGACCCTGGTGAGCAGCCAAGGCCGTGAGCAGTGGCGCTCCTCCCTTATCAGCGTGTCAGACTCGGTGATGACGGTGCACCAGGCAGAGGTAACACTCCACATGCTTGGCCTTCTGGGGGCTCTGCCTCAGGGCACACTGCCCCTCTCCTGCTGCTGAGGGGTGCCCACCGTGCAACAGCCTCTGGAATTAGGGTGACCAGACAGCAAATGTCAAAAATTGGGACAGGGGGTTGGGGGTCATAGGAGCCTATATAAGAAAAAGACCCGAAAATCGGGACTGTCCCTATAAAATCGGGACATCTGGTCACCCTATCTGGAATACAGGGGGCTCACTCATTGAAGCCCCCATGCATCCAGTGGAACAGGCTCTAGGCTGGGTTTGGGGGTTTCTCACTGCAGCCCCCGCTGCCCTGGAGCCCACCCGGTTACACACCTCTGGCAAATGCAACCAGAGAACAGGTTATACTGACTGTATGTAGCCAATGCCCTCTCACCAGCCATTGGGCTGTGGTTCCAAGTCACTCGCTCGTTAATGCTGCTAGGCAATGCCAGCAGTGCTCAGGGCTCTGAGCTGGCTGAAAGGAGTTCAGCGCTGCCAGCTCGTGGGCTCTGAGGTTTGTCTGGTGCTCCACATAGCTGCCGTCAGTTGTCCTGAAGGGACAGTGAGCACAGGCCTTGGGAGCGAGAGGAGCTCAATGCTGCTGGGACCCACCCAGCAGCAGACACAGTGAGGTGCTAGGAGGAGTGTTGCCAACTCGAGCAGTAAATAGGCCAGCTGGGCCGGACTCCTGCAGGAGTATGCAAGGATACGTAGGGTGTAGGCACCAGGAGGAAGAGGAATGACATAAGCGGCTCTGAGAGAAAATAAGGTGAAATGAAGCCAAGGGTGATGGTTGGAGAAGGCTTATTATCCATCAGGCCATGGAGTCGCTTCCCCGTGTACAGGGTGGAAGCTCCATTGCTTGGGAGCCCTGGGGACAGTAGGGGACAAAGCCCTAGGCCCAGGAAATGGCCTAGCTGGAACATGCTGGGTCTTTCTGCTGTGGTTCTTTAGATCCCTCTCAAGGACACTTAGGTAACCCTGAGGCAGGGTCATTTCCTCTCTGCTTGAGTCTAGTGACTGCTCTCGTGTGTGTTCCTTTGAGGCTGGTGAGGAAGTCGCCCACATCTTTGAGTGCCAAGTCCGCTACGTGACCTTCATCGGGGTTGGGAAGGATGCTCACACGTTTGCTCTCATCGTAGACATGGGGCAGCAGCATTTCCAGTGCACGGCCTTCTGGTGTGAGCCGGACGCCGGCACCATCTCAGAGGCTGTGCAGGCTGCATGCATGGTGAGTGTGCTCCACCCTGCCCCCAGGGGAACTCCCTGCGGTGAAAGGTACTGGACTGAGAGCCCTGGAGACCGACACCTTCCATCTAGCCCCAGAGAGGGGCTGCATGGGCAGCTCTCCCTCAGCCCTGCCCTGCAGGGCCGGGGGTCCATGATTCAGTCAGTCCTTGCTCTCTACTGAGACCTATAGACTGGAACAGCTGTGAACCCACCTGCTGTGGCCCGCATTGCAGGCTCTATATTCCTAGCCCTGGCCTTTGGGCTGTTTCACCTCTGAGCTTCCCCATGAGGGGCTCTGTCTCGCCTTGGCAATGGGGGTGGGCTCTGGTATAACAAGCCCCCTGAGCCACCTAGGTCCCTAGAGGTGCAGGCATCACTGACTGCCCGTAGCTCTTAACAAGCACGTGGTGCTTTCAAAGAGCTGCACAGCGGGTGGGTCCTGCCGGTACATGTCTGCAGCAGGGTCCAAGCAGGGCGTGAGACACGCTGCTGTCTTTCCTTACATGGGGCCACATGTCCTCTGGAGCCAAACCCAGTTCCCTGTCAGAGCCCTTGCCTTTCACCTTGGCGTATGGAGGGGGTCAACTTGCTCAGCTGCCCGCTCAGGCCCTGAGGCCGGGGAAGCACCTGGATGCTTTGGGGCCAAACAACATGCCCAGACCCCTCCCAGCCGGGCTTTGGCCACCCAAGGGAACATCCACAGTCCCTGTAGAAAACAATGTTTAGAGGTCAGGGGTGGGGTCAGGGGTAGGGCATAATCTGGGGGGTTAGTGTGGGGACAGATGGAGGAGGGGCTGGGCCTGAGGGGTTAGTGGGGGGATAGATGGAGGTGGGGCAGGATCTGAGGGGTTAGTGTGGGAGTAGATGGGGGAGTTTTCATTTTTCACATCTGGCACAGATGTCTGAAAAAAAGGATCTATTAGCATTGGAAAAAGTATAGAGAAGGGCAACAAAAATGATTAGGGGTATGGAACAGCTTCCATATGAGGAGAGATTAAAAAGAATGGGCCTGTTTAACTTGGATAAGAGATGCTTAATGGGAGATATGACAGAGGTCTATAGAATCATGAATGGTGTGGAGACAGTGACTAGGAAACTGTTATTTACCCCTTCACATAACACAAGAACTTTAGGGGTCAGCCAATGAAATGAATAGGCAGCAGGTTTAAGACAAACAAAAGGAAGTACTTCACACAACGCAGTCAACCTGTGGAACTCGTTGCCAGGAGATGTTGTGAAGGCCAAAAATATAATTGGCTTCAAAAAAACAATTAGATAAGTTCCTGGAGAATAGCTCCACCAATGGCTATTAGCCAAGACAATCAAGGAGGCAACCCCATGCTTGGGGTGTCCCTAAACCTCCAACTGCCAGAAGCTAGGACTGGATGACAGGGGCTGGATCACTGAATAATTGCCCTGGTCTGTTGATCCCCTCTGAAGCACCTGGCATTGGCCTCTGTCAGAAGAGCAGATCCTGGGCCAGATGCCCCATTGGTCTGACCCAGTATGGCGGTTCTTATGTAAACTCCATCCCCCTACTGATTCATTCCATACCCTGACACCCCCGTCAAAGCACTCCTGGAGCTTGCTGCCTTTCTGTGGGTTCCCACTGCCTCAGTGTTTCCCATGTTCGCTCTACATCAGTGACCTGGCAAGTACAAGGAAAGGGGATGCTCCCAGGGAAAACCCTTCTAAGCTGAGGAGCTCTGGACATCTAGAGAGAACGTGCCATCAGCATCTCACAAACCAGGAGATGGGCTAGCGACAGGGCAGATTCGGGTGACTCAGAGCTGAGGGAGCAGGGTGGGAGAGGACTCTGGGGGGAGTGGGATCTAGTGGTCAGAGTAGGGGGGAACTGAAGATGTCCTTTTGCTGGTATCATCCAGCTGGAGAGTTTGCTGAGAACTATGATGCACAAATGAAACTCAGAGCCAATTTGTACGCATGGGAATGGGGCTGTTCTAGTGGTTAGAGGAAGGGATGGAGACAGGGTTCCTAGGTTCCATTCCCAGCTCTAGGAGGGAGTGGAGTCTAGCATTTAGATGAAGGGGCAGACTGAGTTAGGACTCCTGGGTTCTAGCTTTAGCTCTGCCAGCTGCCTTTGAACAACTACCTAATCGCTCTGTGACTCAGTTTACCCACTGTGCAGGGATGACAACGACTCTTCTCTGCTTGCTGGGCTCTTGTTGAGGCAGAGCGCTCTTTGTGGTCTGGTCTCTGCAACTCTCTGACCTGCTGCTCCCATTCTGTCACAGGTTCAGTACCAGAAGTGTCTGGTAGCCTCCACCTCGCAGCTGAGGCCGAAGGGCAGCTCACGCTCGGTGCTTAAGATGAAGAGGACAGCATCCGTGGACTCCCCAGGGTGCCCGTTCCCTTCCACGGGCCAATCCCTGCAGAAAAACAGCAGCGGTGCCAGCTCTCGGAAGCGGGGGGTTTTCTCGTTCTTGGAAGCGTTCCGGCAGAAGCATTCCATGCTGCACACCCCATAGGGCGCAGCTGTTTGGGGGAGGACAAGGCAGCAGGCTCCTTGACTGGCTTGTGTAAATAGAGTAACCAGATCTGTTGGCGCTTCCTGCAGCTAAGGCCCAAGATACCCAAAGAGTGAGTCCATTCCCCGCAGGGAGAGCCCCGGCTGGCCACAGAGGCAAGGCCAGAACCCGATAGTCCTTTGCTTTGTAGATAACTCCCTGGGGAGGGAGGTGGGTGCGGGGGGCTCTGGGGAATAGCAATGATACAGCACGTGTATGGTTCCAAGCAGGAAATGTTTCTTAATATCCAGAGCAGCCAGCAGCGAACATGACACACAGGCCGAAGGCAACCAAGTTCTGCCCTTGCCGCCTGATAGGGGTCCGAGTTGGGCAGATGCTCCAGTCAGGGCACAGCTCCTTGGGATTCACTTCAGAACGGGAGCTCAACTTGATTGTAACTGAAGGCTGTGGGTGCTGCTGCTGCAACCACAGCAAGAAGGGTTGGTGTATCACCAGGAACCACAGAGCCAACAGAGGGGATTCACCTCCTCAGCCCTGGCTCTTCCCAATGAACCCCTTTGATTTTCTGACAGCATATGGAGGGCAGGCATGGGACATGGGCCTGTGTCTACTGGCTGCAGATATGAGGAAAAGCCATTTCCAGGCAACCGACTAACCATCCCCGCCGCCATGCCCTGAAAGAATGATCTGCTCTCTTCCCACTTCATTCAATAGCTAGTAACATGGTGCTGGGAATGGTAGGTGGCCTGTGGGAAGGGAGGGCTCTATTTCACTCTCCTTTTGTGAATTGTTTTAATTCTAAACGAATTCTTGCCTCCTTTGCTCTTAAAAATATCAGTGGCAGCAGCCCTAGTGCTCAGACGCAATCCTACCCAAACAACCCAGGGAGCACTGCTTAGTGATCACACGCAGACCCAGAACAACCTGGTGCGCACAGCCCTAATAACTAACAGTGTATGTAGCACCAGCGCTCATCATGGAACACCAGCACACACAGCCCAGCCCATGGGAGCAGCCCTTCAGTAACAAGCCCATGCCCAGGCACTGATACATGTGTGCTCCTGTGAAGGACAACTCTAATTGTAAAGGTAGGGGAAAAAATTAGTGTTGGGCTTCTAGTGGGTTGTTATGAGTTTAGAGCTGGTGTGAATTCCTACTCCGGGGGGAGCCTGTGTGTGAATTCCCACAAAGGCTAGTGAGTACTTGGCTCAGCCATGTCCAGAGCGGGCCAGTTGGGGCTGTAATTGTTAGGTATAGTATGGACCAGCTGTCCTTCCAGCTGCAGGCCAGTCACACATTACCTGCTGGTTCCTTGAAGGGATAGTTCTCTTGCCCAGTTTGGAAATTACCTTAATCTGTCTTCACTCCCATATTTCTTTACACTTGCCTGTCAGTTCCCTGGGGGACCCCCCATATGATAGACTTCAGTCTACCTCAGTAACACTTTCTATCTGATCATTTGTGCAAATAAAACACTAACATGCAGCGAGCACAAGCCAGCCCCATCTTTGCTTTGTCGCCTTCCTGCTGAGGATTGGATCGGGGTCAGAACAAGCTGTAAGGGGTGGGGGGAGGGGGGGAAAGGAACTTTTCTGTTACACAGGAAGATAGGAACTGCCAGACTGGATCAGACCCATGGTCCATCTAGTCCAGTAGCCTGTCTCTGGCAGTGGCTGGCACCAGATGCCTCAGAGCAGTGGTACTGGAACAATTTTTATAGTGGATGGTGCTAAAGGTGGAAACCATGTATTTAGATTGTTACTACTTCAAGCCAGGAGGTGCAGCAGTACCCCCAGCACCAACACCTATGCCTCAGAGGAAGGTGCAAGAAACCCCAGAGTAGGTTGCATGGGCAGTGTGTAATGGAGGTTTGGGGAGGCTCTGCTAATGCTCCCCACCATGGCCTGGGGGCCAGGCCATGGCAAGGCTCAGAATTCTTTGGGCAGCTTGGGGCTCCTCTGACTGGCTGTGGCTGGGGGTGGTGGGCTGAGGGTGGCTCAGGCAGGCTGGAGCTTGGGGCAGTGTGGGCAGGTGGGTCAGGGCTCAGATGGGCAAGCTGGGACTTGGGGAGAAGGGCTGGGGATGGCTTAGCTGGGGCTCCAGCCGTGGTGGGGGATTCAGGTCTCCTCTGGTCCTGGTGGCAAGAGTGGGGGGGGGGGGGGAGAAGAGGGATGGGGCAGAAGGGGCAGGGTAGGGGTGGGGCCTCAGGCAGAAGGGGGCTTGCCTCCCCAAACAGGGGGTTCACGTGCCATGGTAGGCAGATGGAGGATAATCTGCTCCCCACCAGATGGATGGGATTGAAATACAAACCTACAGTGTCAGGGGCCCTGACTCAGTCCCTCATTGGACACCCTCTGCCACTGAACTGGTGCCTGAGAAGCTCCACGTGCCTCATACCTAAAGCAGACCTTTTGGAAAAAGTGACACACGTCAAGGTTCCCTCCCCACTATGAACTCTGGGGTACAGATGTGGGGACCCGCATGAAAGACCCCCTAAACTTATTTCTACCAACTTAGGTTAAAAACTTCCCCACGGCACAAATTCCTTTCCTTGTCCTTGGACGTATTGCTGCCACCACCAAGTGATTTAAACAAACATTCAGGGAGGGGCCACTTGGAGCCCTATCTCCTACAAAATATCCCCCACAAGCCTCTGCACCCCCTTTCCTGGAGAGGCTTGAGACTATATCCTCACCAATTGGTACAGGTGAGCACAGACCAATCCCCTGGGTTTTTAGGACACTGAAAATCAGTCAGGTTCTTAAATAAAAATTCTTTTAAAGCAAAAGTAAAAGAATCACCTCTGTAAAATCAGGATGGAAGGTAAATTTACAGGGTAATAAAAAGACTTAAAACACAGAGGATCCCCCTCTAGGCTTAACTTCAAAGTTACAGAAAACAGGAATAAAACTCCCTCTTAGCATAGGAGAAATTCACAAGCTAAAACAAAAGATAATCTAACGCCTTGCTTTTCTTACTTACACTTTGTAAACTTAGAGACTCGTTTTAGGATTGTCTGTAGGAGAAGGATTTTCCTACCCTGTCCCCTCTCTGGCTCTGAGAGAACACAAACAGAGCACAAAACAAAAACCTTCCTCCCCACTGCAGATTTGAAAGTATCTTCTTTCCCCATTGGTCTGGCCAGGAGGGATTTTATATTACTGCATACATAAGGTTTGTTACCTTTCCCTTTATAGTTATGACTCCTTCCCTTTATGTTACCCCTCCCTTTATAGTCTGTTCCACACTGGCTGTGATTTCTTCCTGGATCTCTAGGAGAAAACAGAGTTAATAAGACACATGTACCTTTGGATATACTACTGATTATATAAAAACTAACAATATTGCCCACATTTCAAGGACGATTTTAACCAATTGATTCTGGGAAACTTTCATGGGAGTGTGCATCAGCCACTTTGTTCGAAGCTCCTGAAATCTGTTGTATTTCAAAATCAAAATCTTGGAGAGCTAAACTCTACTGAAGAAGTTTTGTTATTTTCCTTGACTGTAGGAAGCCACTTCAGCGCAGCATGGTCGGTTTGCAGGTGGAAACGCTGTCCCCAGATGTGTGGGCGTAGCTTCTCCAGAGCATACACAATGGCATAACATTCCTTTTCGGTGATTGACCAGTGGCTTTCCCTCTCAGTTTTTTGCCGAGAAAAACAACAGGATGCAATTCTTGATCCGGTCCTTCCTGCATTAAATCTGCTCCCACACCACGCTCGGATGTATCTGTGGTTACTAGGAAAGGTTTGTCAAAGTTTGGGGCCCTTAGCACAGGATCAGACATGAGTGTCACTAAGCTGGTTAAAGGCCTTCTGACACTCTTCAGTCCACTGAACTGCATTTAACTGTTTGTTTTTGGTTAGGTCTTGTCAAAGTCAGATTCAAGACTCACAAAATTTGTCAGACCACTCTGTTTATTAGCAAAGCGCTTTGCCAATGCACCCAGATATATGTGAGTGCCATGCAAAGGCTCAAGCTAACTTATTTAAACAGATAAGGGAAAGCCAATTTAACATAAAAGAGACAAAAGGAACCAGAAACTGACAAATATACATACATATCTAAGTTAACATACTAATGTTTACCAATCTCCTAGCTCAGTAGGAGCTCTAAGTTAATTAGTTTGAGGACCCATTGTCTCTCACTCCTTAATGTTTCTCTTCCTGACAACTATATTTCAACAAACTCTTCAAGCAGCATTTCTTTAATGAATTATAATTACAATATAATTCATTCTACTTTCACAGTCTGTCAGTGGGGCAGTGATCTGGCTGCAGTGCAGTACAAATCGCCTGTAATATCCAGCCAAGCCTAAGAAGGATTGGACCCGTTTCTTTGACTTTGGAACAGGCCACTTTTGGATAGCATTCACTTTGGCCTGTAGGGGGTTGATAGTTCCTTGACATACCTGGTGTCCAAGGTAAGTCACTCTGTTTAGGCCTATTTGACACTTTTTAGCCTTAATAGTTAGTCCTGCCTCCCTTATACGCTCGAAGACTTTCCAGAGATGCTCCAGGTGTTCTGCCCATGAGTCAGAAAATATGACCACATCGTCAAGATAGGCGACTGCAGATTCTCCCAATCCCACTAGGAGACTTTCTACAAGTTTTTGGAAGATGATACTTCCAAGAATGACCTTGAGCGTATTACTGCAGACTACGTGGCTCTGGGAAGAAGGATAAAGGCATTTGAGGCGCAAGTGGTGTTCTCGTCCATTCTCCCTGTGCCAGGAAAAGGCTGGGGTAGAGACCGTCGAATCGTGGAAGTCAACGAATGGCTACGCAGATGGTGTCGGAGAGAAGGGTTTGGATTCTTTGACCATGGGATGGTGTTCCAAGAAGAAGGAGTGCTAGGCAGAGACGGGCTCCACCTGACGAAGAGAGGGAAGAGCATCTTTGGAAGCAGGCTGGCCAACCTAGTGAGGAGGGCTTTAAACTAGGTTCACCGGGGGAAGGAGACCAAAGCCCCGAGGTAAGTGGGGAAGTGGGATACTGGGAGGAAGCACAAGTAAGTGAGTGCAAGAGGGGAGGGCTCCTGCCCCATACTGGGACAGCAGGACGATCGGTGAGTTATCTTAAATGCCTATACACACATGCAAGAAGCCTGGGGAACAAGCAGGGAGAACTGGAAGTCCTGGCACAGTCAAGGAATTGACGTAATTGGAATAATAGAGACTTGGTGGGATAACTCACACGATTGGAGTACTGTCATGGATGGATATAAACTGTTCAGGAAGGATAGGCAGGGCAGAAAAGGTGGGGGAGTTGCGTTGTATGTAAGAGCAGTATGACTGCTCAGAGCTCCAGTATGAAACTGCCGAAAAACCTGAGAGTCTCTGGATTAAATTTAGAAGTGGGAGCAACAAGCGTAATGTCGTGGTGGGAGTCTGCTACAGACCACCAGACCAGGGGGATGAGGTGGACGAGGCTTTCTTCCAGCAACTAACAGAAGTTACTAGATCACAGGCCCTGGTTCTCATGGGTGACTTTAATCACCCCGACATCTGCTGGGAGAGCAATACAGCGGTCCACAGACAATCCAGGAAGTTTTTGGAAAGTGTAGGGGACAATTTCCTAGTGCAAGTGCTGGAGGAACCAACTAGGGGAAAAGCTCTTCTTGACCTGCTGCTCACAAACAGGGAAGAAATAGTAGAGGAAGCAATAGTGGATGGGAACCTGGGAGGCAGTGACCATGAGATGGTCAAGTTCAGGATCCTGACACAAGGAAGAAAGGAGAGCAGTAGAATACAGAGCCTGGACTTCAGAAAAGCAGACTTTGACTCCCTCAGGGAACTGATGGGCAAGGTCCCCTGAGAGAATAACATGAGGGGGAAAGGAGTCGAGGAAAGCTGGCTGTATTTTAAAGAAACCTTATTGAGGTTGCAGGAACAAACCATCCCGATGTGTAGAAAGAAAAGTAAATATGGCAGGCGACCAGCTTGGCTTAACAGTGAAATCCTTGCTCGTCTTAAACACAAAAAAGCAGCTTACAAGAAGTGGAAGATTGGACAAATGACCAGGGAGGAGTATAAAAATATTGCTCAGGCATGCAGGAGTGAAATTAGGAAGGCCAAATCACACTTGGAGTTGTAGCTAGCTGGAGATGTTAGGAGTAACAGGAAGGGTTTCTTCAGGTATGTTAGCAACAAGAAGAAAGTCAAGGAACATGTGGGCCCCTTGCTGAATGAGGGAGGGAACCTTGTGACAGAGGATGTGGAGAAAGCTAGTGTACTCAATGCTTTTTTTGCCCCTGTCTTCACAGACAAGGGCAGCTCCCAGACGGCTGCACTCCGCAGCATGGTATGGGGAGGAGGTGACCAGCCCTCTGTGGAGAAAGAAGTAGTTCGGGACTATTTAGAAAAGCTGGACGAACACAAGTCCATGGGGCCGGATGCACTGCATCCGAGGGTGCTAAAGGAGTTGGCCGATGTGATTGCAGAGCCATTGGCCATTATCTTTGACAAATCATGGCAATCGGGGGAGGTCCCAGATAACTGGAAAAAAGCTAATGTAGTGCCCATCTTTAAAAAAGGGAAGAAGGAAGATCCGGGGAACTACAGGCCAGTCAGTCTCACCTCAGTCCCTGGAAAAATCATGGAACAGGTCCTCAAGGAATCAATTCTGAACCACTTAAAGGAGGGGAAAGTGATCAGGAACAGTCAGCATGGATTCACCAAGGGCAAGTCATGCCTGACTAACCTAATTGCCTTCTATGATGAGATAACTGGCTCTGTGGATGAGGGGAAAGCAGTGGATGTGCTATTTCTTGACTTTAGCAAAGCTTTTGATACAGTCTCCCACAGGGTTCTTGCCAGCAAGTTAAAGAAGTATGGGCTGGATGAATGGACGGTAAGGTGGATAGAAAACTGGCTGGATGGTTGTGCTCAACGGGTAGTGATCAATGGCTCCATGTCTAGTTGGCAGCCAGTATCAAGTGGAGTGCCCCAAGGGTCGGTGCTGGGGCTGGTTTTGTTCAATATCTTCATCAACGACCTGGAGGATGGTGTGGACTGCACCCTTAGCAAGTTTGCAGATGACACTAAACTGGGAGGAGTGGTTGATACGCTGGAGGGTAGGGATAGGATACAGAGGGACCTAGACAAATTAGAGGATTGGGCCAAAAGAAATCTGATGAGGTTCAACAAGGACAAGTGCAGAGTCCTGCACTTAGGACGGAAGAATCCCATGCACTGCTACAGACTAGGGACTGAATGGCTGGGCAGCAGTTCTGCAGAAAAGGACCTAGGGATTACAGTGGACGAAAAGCTGAATATGAGTCAACAGTGTGCCCTTGTTGCCAAGAAGGCTAACGGCATTTTGGGCTGTATAAGTAGGGGCATTTCCAGCAGATCGAGGGACGTGATTATTCCCCTCTATTCGGCACTGGTGAGGCCTCATTTGGAGTACTGTGTCCAGTTTTGGGCCCCACACTACAAAAAGGATGTGGATAAATTGGAAAGAGTCCAACGGAGGGCAACAAAAATGATTAGGGGGCTGGAGCACATGACTTATGAGGAGAGGCTGAGGGAACTGGGATTGTTTAGCCTGCAGAAGAGAAGAGTGAGGGGGGATTTGATAGCTGCTTTCAACTACCTAAAAGGGGGTTCCAAAGAGGATGGATCTAGACTGTTCTCAGTGGTAGAAGATGACAGAACAAGGAGTAATGGTCTCAAGTTGCAGAGGGGGAGGTTTAGGTTGGATATTAGGAAAAACATTTTCACTAGTAGGGTGGTGAAGCACTGGAATGGGTTACCTAGGGAGGTGGTGGAATCTCCTTCCTTAGAGGTTTTTAAGGTCAGGCTTGACAAAGCCCTGGCTGGGATGATCTAGTTGGGGTTGGTCCTGCTTTGAGCAGGGGGTTGGACTAGATGACCTCCTGAGGTCCATTCCAACCCTGAGATTCTATGATTCTATGGCGGGTGCATTTTGCAGCCCGAAAGGGAGCACATTAAAGTCATACAGCCCTACATGGGTGATGAAGGCTGACCTTTCCTTGGCGGATTCATCTAGCGGTACAGTACTTGCCAGTACCCCTTGGTAAAGTCTAAGGTAGAGATGAACTGGACACGTCCAGTTTCTTCAATAGCTCATCTGTGCGCCCAGATAGTTGTCTGGGCGAGTCACAGCATTTAGTTTATGGTAGTCCAAGCAAAAGCGTATTTCCCCATCCAGTTTGGGAACTAGAACCACTGGAGATGCCCATGCACTGTTAGAGGGGTGGATTACACCCATCTGTAGCATGTTCTGGATCTCCCATTCTATAGCAGTTTTGGCTTGAGGAGTCACCTGGTAAGGTTGGGCTCTAATTCGGCAAGCATTACCTGTGTCAATGGAGTGGTATGCCCGTTCGGTCCGTCCTGGGGTGGCTGAGAACATCGATGTGAAGCTAGTGCACAACTTCTTGATCCAACTCAAAGCCCCTTAAGGCTGTCTGTCTTTCATGTTTTTTGTCTCTCTTCAGCTTCCAATCTGGCTAATTCTAGTTTCTTTTGGACTTCATTTTCCATCATCCTAGCCTTCCTGTGCTTAGCCTAACCTGAGAGCTAGAAAAAAAACTAAAAAGCCACTTGTGAATTCCCTCGCAGGAACTTAACTACCCTGCCCTCAGGCAGAGAAAATAAAACCTCAAGCTGCTTTCAGCTAAAAAAAAGGGTCCTTTAAAAACAAACAAAAAACCCACCTCCCTGTTTTTCAAGCAGCCAAAAGGAGAGAGAGAAAAAAAAGTCCTTTTAAACCGTCTGTGCTTCTGGTTCAAAATGATCCCACCGTTCTGCCACCATGTCAAGGTTCCCTCCCCACTCTGAACTCTGGGGTACAGATGTGGGGACCCACATGAAAGATCCCCTAAGCTTATTTCTACCAGCTAAGGTTAAAAACTTCCCCAAGGCACAAATTCCTTTCCTTGTCCTTGGACGTATTGCTGCCACCACCAAGTGATTTAAACAAACATTCAGGGAGGGGCCACTTGGAGCCCTATCTCCCCCAAAATATCCCCCCAAGCCCTTGCACCTCCTTTCCTGGGGAGGCTTGAGAATATATCCTCACCAATTGGTACAGGTGAGCACAGACCAATCCCCTGGGTTTTTAGGACACTGAAAATCAATCAGGTTTTTAAAAGAAACATTTTATTTAAAACAAAAGTAAAAGAATCACCTCTGTAAAATCAGGATGGAAGGTAAATTTACAGGGTGTAGGCCTTTCGGCCCCTCCTCTGGGGCGGCTGGGGACCAGACCGCCTCGCTAGTTCGGTCAGGGGTCGGGGAATCAGCTGGTTGTGCCGTGAAGTCAGCAGCTCAGGACCTCCTAGAGAGCAAACAGTCTGTTGTTAGCAAGCCCGAACCCTGGGTCAGGGTGGGCGACAACACTCAATGGCTCAGGCCCTCAGGCAGGGCTGAGCAATAGTCCAAGCGGTGAGTCCAGGCCCTAGGTCAGGGTGGGGCAACAAACAGTCGGGGCTCAGACCCTCAGGCAGGGGCTGAGCAAACAGTTTTGGTTGTGGCAAGCCCAGGTCCTGGCTCTGGAGAACCTGGGCGAGGGGGAGACTGCCACCCACACGTTGAGTGGCAGGGGGGACGCAGGCCCACCCACTCCACTGTGACCCAGCCCGGGGCCCTAGCACCGGCAGAGGACCCACCGCTGTGTCAGCGGGGATCCTGGCCGCAACACACTGACATTGGCTCTGGCAGTGCTGCAGCCAGACTAGGGTCGGCTGCCCCCGGGCTACTTCCAACCTCCCCCTCTACAGATACCTGGTTCAGGGTGGCGTCCTCCAAGGGGTCACACACCATGGGCTCCTTGGGGTAGCTGGCAAGTGGCAGACTTGGCAGCTCCTTGGGGTAACTAGCAAGCTTGGCTGGTCAGGCCAGTCCTCAGGTCGGTGGCCGGTTGCCGTGGCCTCCCAGCAGGGAGCTAACCCACAGGCTTCCAGCCTCTCTGGTGGCTGGGGCTCAACTGAGCTCTGAGGCCCGGCTTTTGTACTTCCTGTCCTGTGCCTTGACCTCTGAGGGGCGGGCGCAGGATTCTTTGGCTCCGCCCACTTTGGTGTCAAGAGAGGCTCATCCCTCTCTGGGGCGGCTGGGGACCAGACCGCCTCGCTACGCAGGGTAATAAAAAGACGTAAAACACAGAGGATCCCCCTCTAGGCTTAACTTCAGTTATAGAAAACAGGAATAAAACTCCCTCTTAGCACAGGGGAAATTCACAAGCTAAAACAAAAGATAATCTAACGCCTTACCTTGCTTACTTACACTTTGTAATCTTAGAGACTCGTTTTAGGATTGTCTGTAGGAGAAGGATTTTCCTGCCCTGTCCCCTCTCTGGCTCGGAGAGAACACAAACAAACCCCCGCCCCCCCCAGGTTTGAAAGTATCTTCTTTCCCCATTGGTCCTTCTGGTCAGGTGCCAACTAGGTTAATTGAACTGATTAACTCCTTACAGGTAAGTGATTCTGTACCTCTGGCCAGGAGGGATTTTATATTACTGCATACATAAGGATTGTTATCCTTCCCTTTATATTTATGACAACACGGGTGAAAATCTGGCTCCAATGAAGTCAATGGTAAATGTCCAATTGCTGCAATGGGGGCAGAACTGCCAAGCTAACATTCCCTGTCTAATGACTGGGGATGCTCCAAGCTTGCCACATTGCGCTGGTGCCAAGTATGCAGGGCCAGCACTTGGGAAGGAGACCGCCAAGAAACAGCTAGGAGCTGTAGGGGGTAGTCTTGGTAACTCAACAGGGGGCGCTCTTCCATAATGCCCCAGCATGGTGATAGGGTGTGGGGGGTACTGGACTGCTGGAAAAGTCATCTTTCAAAACAGATGAAATACAGAGGCTCTGACTAGTTGAGTCATCAAAAATCCCATGGCACTTTTGGTAAGATCACTGTCATTTTATTAGAGTAGCATCCATAGACGAAGAGGACCAGGGCCCTTTATGCTAGGCACTGTACATACACACAATAGGAGACAGTCACTGCCCCACTAGCTGGATGCACACTTGCCATCTGGTATCAGCGTTTGGTGCTGATCTCAGGCATTTTTAGGGGCTAACCCAGGGGTTCTCAAACTGGGGGTCGGGACTCCTCAGGGGGTCACGAGGTTATTACATGGGGGGGTCGCGAGCAGTCAGCCTCCACCCCAAACCCCGCTTTGCCTCCAGCATTTATAATGGTGTAAAATATATTAAAAAGTGTTTTTAATTTATTAGGGGGGTCACACTCAGAGGCTTGCTATGTGAAAGAGGTCACCAGTACAAAAGTTTGAGGACCACTGGGCTAACCATTTTCAGCTAACCATTTATGACAGTCCGGAGGACAGACAAATGGTGGTGGACACTGGCATAATTGACAAAGACACAACAGCAAATAGGGAAGGGTTAAGTTGTGAACAATGGTGAAGGGTAGAGAAGGGAGAGCAGGACAAGGGGCTCATACAAGGACATGATCAGCTCAGCACAATGAGCTGGGGACAAGCCCTTGGTAGCAGTGCCACAAATGGAGTGAGAGGTTGACCCAGATGTCAGGAAGGCCCGAGAGGATGCAGGAGCAGTTGTCAAGATGGAAGATAAGGGTCTGGTTGCGGAAAGAGAACTTTTGTAAGAATTGTGGTGGGAAATAGGGCAAGATCTGGCAACAGGCTCAGGCTGGCTGGCTGAAGCAAGGGGGACTCCAGGTTACAGGTTCGAGCATAGGTGCTGACTTTAGTTGGTGCCAGTGGGAGCTTGCGCCCCCTCACCCCCGGCCCCGCCCCCATTCCACCTCTTCCCCAAATCCCCGCCCCCGCCTCCTCCCCCAGGCGTGCCGCATTTCCCCTCCACACACCCCCAGGCTTGCAAGCCTGGGAGGGAGGGGGGAGAAGCAGAGCACCCACCGGCATCTCCCTGCTGCCCCCCCCACACCTCCGCTCCGCCTCCTCCCCCGAGGCGCTGCTGCTCTGTTTTTCCCCCCTCCCTCCCAGGCTTGCCACGAGAATCAGCTGTTTGGCGTGCAGCAAGCCTGGGAGGGAGGGGGGAGAAGCGGAGCAGCGGCACCTCGGGGGAGGAGGCAGAGGCAAGCTGGGCAGGGGGGCTGGCGGGGAGCTGCCGGTGGGTGCGCTGCACCCACCAATTTTTCCCCATGGGTGCTCCAGCCCCGGAGCACCCACGGAGTCGGCGCCTATGGGTTCGAGTGCAAGGGAGGCTGGTGGCACTGTCAAGGTGATGGGGCAGAAGGGTTTTTTTAGCAGGGAGGATAAGTATAAGTAGTTCAGTTTTGACCTCGTTCATCTGGTTGATGGTGAGACACCCAGGCTGAGAAGTGGGACTGGATAAAGGGTGGCAGGTCAGAGGCAGGTTTGTGATTATTCCAGAAGTGGGTGGGTGAGATTCTGTGGCCTGCATTGTGCAGGAGGTCAGACTAGATGATCATAATGGTCCCTTCTGACCTTAAAGTCTATGAGTCTAGGAGTCATCAACACAGAGATGGCTGCTGAAGCCAGATGAGTAGATGAGGCTGCCCAAGGACAGGTGCAGTGGATACCCATGGGACAGTGAGCACGGCCCGGGGATAGCAGGGTCCCCGGAGCGTGTGGCAGTGAGCCCACCCCAGGAGCAGTGGGGCCTGGGACAGCTGGGCCAGGGATAGCTCCTGCAGGGATCTGGCTGAAGGGCCCAGGCATGGCAGGTGTAGTGTATTAAACTGCTCCCCGTAGGAATGTGCTACCAGCAGCAGTTATGATGCATAAGATTGTAAGAAACTGCTATTGCACTATAGTGTGTGTGAAATTGCTATGTGTAGAAATGTACTATCTGTAGCAGTTATTGATACGTGTAGATTGTAAGGAACTGCTGTTGTAAAAAACTGTGAATTGATTTTTACATACTTGAAAACTGTTATGTTTAAATCTTCCCTCATAGGTCATGTTTTCTAAACCTTTAATCTTTTTTTGCTCTTCTCTGGACTTTTTCCAATTTGTCCACATCTTTCCTAAAATGTAGCGCCAAGAACTGGACACAGTACTCCCGTTGAGGCCTAATCAGCGCAGAGTAGAGCAGAAGAATTACTTCTCGTGTCTTGCTCACAACGCTCCTGCTAATACATCCCAGAATGATGTTCAGTTTTTTTGCAGCAGTGTTAACTGTTCCCTCATATTCAGCTTGTGGTCCACTATGAACCCCAGATCCCTTTCCGCAGTACTCCTTCCTAGGAAGTAATTTCCCATTTTGTATGAGTGCAGCTGATTGTTTCTTCCTAAATGGAGTACTTTGCATTTCTCCTTTTTGAATTGCATCCTATTTACTTAAGACTATTTCTCCAGTTTGTCCAGATCATTTTGAATTTTCATCCTATTCTCCCAAGCACTTGCAACCCCTCCCAGCTTGGTATCGTTCACAAACTTTCTATGCCATTATCTCAATCATTGATTAAGATTTTGAATAGAAACATATCCAGAACTGATCCCTGCAGAACCCCACTCGTTATGCCCTTCCAGCCTGACTGTGAATCACTGATAACTACTCTCTCGGAACTGTTTTGCAGCCAGTTTTGCACCCACCTTATTTTAGCTCCATCTAGGTTGCATTTCCATAGTTTGTTTAAGGTCATGGGAGACAGTATCAAAAGCTTTACTAAAGGCAAGATAGACCATGTTTCCCCACCATCCACAAGGCTTGTTACCCTGTCAAAGAAAGCGATCAGGTTGGTCTGACATGTGAGACTGCTATCTGTAGGAATTAGCTACAGCAGATGGCATATTTTAGCAAAGTAGGACCTGTCGCTGCTGCAGGTAGCACGATCCTACAGATAGCCGGTTCACACATCCTACAGTGTAAGAAACTGCACTCTGTAGGAATGTACTACCTGGAGCAGTGACAGGTCCTACTTTGCTAGAAACTATATCATGTAGCTAATTCCTACAGATAGCAGTTTCTTACACCATAGGATGTGTGAAACTGCTAACCGTGGGAATTTGCTACCGGGAGTATGGAGAGTTAGTGCATTGTTACCATTAGCAGTTACTGATGCATATGGTTGTTCTTATGTGCTGATTTGTCCTAATTTTGTAAAACTTGACAGTGGTGTGTGATGGAAGCATAAAGTGTTCAGCTTCCAAACAATCCTGCCGGGATTCATTGTAGTGGGACACGGGACATGTGGAGGATAATTTAAAATCTTAATTTCGTTAGGGTTCGCCTCCAATATACTTCTATGCTGCTGTGATCTCTGACCATTACAGTTCATCAACTCAGCAGGTAGGCACAGGCAGCAATGCACTTGCCCTATTGCCTTGACTGAGAAAGGTTTCTGATCAAAGGGAGGGTAGATTCCAGCAAGCTCCTGGGGTAATATCTCATTGGAGATATGGTGTGTGTTTCTCATACCCCATTTTGTATTTCTTACCATCATGCCATCTTTATTTTTTTTGCAAGTCACATAATTGCAGTATAAGCAGTAGTCCTCCATGCTCTCTGAAAAAAATCAATAAAATGTTGTCAAATGATGGTTACATTGTGACCAAAACTAAATAGAAATCTTGATTTATTCATTACTGTCAATTACTACAAGAAATTAACTTGTTTGCAAATATTTTTCCTTTTTGGGGGATCGTAGTTTGGATTGGATCACTGCTTGCAACTTCTGCCCAAAAAAACACTCCTCTTCATCCATGTCTGTGACCTCCACCTTTATCACTTGGCTGTTGTGAGGCTTGTGAGATACATCGCCTCCCATTTCTCCTACCTTTTCTGAGGTGACTTTTTTATAGTGTTATCCACAGCAGTTTCCATTTCCATGTTTTCCTGTAATCTGTTTTCAGCAGCTAATGTTGGAGGCTCTTTAAATAGTTTTAAGTGGGAGATACTGTACATAGATCCTAAAAGTTTCCCTGAGATGGTTTCTAATTTAACTCTTTTATCCTCTACAGCGGTGACTTTGTATGGTCCACAGTGGGTAGGCTGCAGCGGCCCTCCCTTTCTTGTTTTCCTTCTTGCATTCAGTAACATGACACTGTCCCCAACCTCGAATGTTATTTTCCAATGTTTACAAGTCTTAGTTTTGGCATACTGTATCTGTTGCTTTTCTTGTGCTTTAGAAATATTAGTAAGAGCTAATTCAATGTCAGCAGCATGTCTAGATTCCATATTTCTGATGTACTCTTTGTAGAAGTTCATCGAGTTCCTCAAAATCTGTTGGCTTTGTAAACAAATGGAGAAGGAGTTGTGTTTGTAAAATGAACAATCACAGAATAACAGATACACCTGAAAGCTGATGGTTCTTAAAGACACCTACCATGTAATTTTCTGAGACTTGGTCTGGGAATGTTGCTTCAAAGCCATACAGTAGTTGAAAGGGTGACATTTTGGTTGTTGTGTTTGGTTTTGATAGCAAAGAAAATAAAATGTCACCAAAAAATTCGTCCCAATTACTCCCAGTGTCATCAACCAACTTCCACAATGCTCTGTAACGAATGGTGATGGATTATTGGGGGGGGAGAGGAAAGGACTGTCTTTACTGAGAGAAATTGTACGCAATCCAAAAGGTGTAACAGAGACCATCCTAGTTTATTGGTACGATTACTTTTTCTTGAAATAAAAGACAAGTGGACTTGCAATGTACTAAAATTTTGAAGCAGTTTGTAGCTTCTGTCATAGTGCATTTTCCTTGCTATTAACACTGTAATTTTCCCAGCCATAAAATTACCTTCTGATGGATTTGTTTGTGTTTTCAGCCAATCCACTGGTTATACGTTATATTCCCAATTTTTTGCAAATATCTGAAAGCAAAAATGTTATGCCATAAACTTTCCTTTGGACAGGTTTGGTGGGTAAAAAGAGACCAACGAATAAAATGTTATAGCAACCCGGATGGATCAGCAGTAATCCTTGCCAAAGTTAAGTGGGAGTTCATAGAAATTGTCAGCAAAAGTGCCCATAAAGAAAAACTCACCAGGGCAATGAAGCCCATGTTCACTGTCAACTATCTGTGATCTGAAAGTATGGTTGAAGACATAGTCAAAAACAACCTCAGGAAAAAGTATTTACCTCATTATTGAATTCTGGCCCACGATATGTCAGTATATGCTGTGGACATCCAAGTCGCTGTATAATTTTGTACATTTTTTTTGACACCTCAGATGCCAACTTATTTCAAAGTGGAAATGCTTCAACCCATCTTGTAAGATAATCTGTAGCTGTCAGTATATACTGGTATCCTTCCTTTGTTGCCGGGAATGGCCTTATTAAATCCATTCCCACCAATTCAAAGGGCCGACTTGTTATACTCAAAGTACTATACAGGATCTTTTCAGGGGGAATAAGGCAAAACGCCACATTTATTAGTAATACAGGTATCAATTAATACTCTATCATATGCATATGATATATATATTACATTCATGCACTTACACACACACAAACACAAGCACACTCCGTCTTGTTGTTACCAACTAGTTACTCCCCTTAACTTCACTGGCAGGTGGGGGAGGGGTGGAGCCGGGCTTCTGCCGATCCGGATTGATGCTTCGATGGTGACAAGACGGGACACGGGGTCCTCTACAAGACACCTCACTTTTATAGCAGCTTTTCTCTTATGCAAATCTATCCCAGATTCAAAATCTGGGTCTGTGTTTGTTGGTTTGTGTTCATTGGTCTTTTGTGCTGCTTTTTTCTGGGTGTTGTTCCAATGTTGTTCAAAGAGGGTGTGCTTCTAATCGCCAAGGCCATCAATATGTTTGCTCTTCTTTATTGAGCCCACTTGACAAGTTGTATTGTCCTTGGATCTGGCTCCCATCCCCTCTTCAATTATTGTAGCTGTCTGGAGGTGCTTGTCTTCCAAGCCTTACTTATTCACACCTTATTTAGTCAACAGGGCAATTGATTTCAGAGTGGGGGAAGATTTTATTTTACTCCTAGCAAAAAAGACACATTTTTCTTTTACTTTAACTATACTATCCTTAGGGGCTATAACATCTTATTTGATACAAAGTTTTTTACGAGTTTTTTTATATAGGGGTCTAATACAAAGTTGTATGAAAATAGAGAGGCACAATGCCAAGTCATATGAAATACAAAATAACACAATGCAACGTCATAAAGATAAAGATACTTAATACAGAGATTTATCTACAGACTGACCTATATGCAAGGAAACCGGTTGGAGTCATACTTTGGATTTCTCTTATTTCATATTCTCAATAAACCCAGGAAAAGTATGAGGGTAGACTATGATTCATTCAGGTGTTTAGGCTCCAGCTTTGGTGGAACTGGCCATACTGCACCCAAAAGGCTCAGGAACATAAGAACAAAATATCATGTCTTTATTAAAATGTCTTGACTTCAGGGTGTATAACTCACACTTTTAGAATTCTTGTGGTTGTCAAGGTATCTTGGGGTTGTAGATGTGTGTTCATTATGTTTTGAAGGCCAAAATGATGAATGGGTTCAACAAAGAATTAGATCAGTCCCTAAGGATAGATGCATCAGCTATTAGCCAAGATGTATACCCCAAATTAAAACTTTCCTGCCTGTCCCCAGCACTTCCCCCGGGGTCTCTCACTCACCTGGGGGCTCCGGTCCAGGGGCTGGTGCAGACAGAGCCTGGAGCTGCCCAGGGGGCTGGTCCCAGCTGGAGAAAGTCCCCACCGGCTGGGCACAGCGGGGTTAATGACAGGCTCTCTCCAGTACAGACCCTGGGGAGCAGTGGCTGCTTAGCCCAGGCACCTGGATCACAACATAAGAATATCCCAAATTAAAAAACATAGTAAGAGAACCAAAAAAGAGCCACAGTGGCTAAAAAATAAAGTAAAAGAAGCAGTGAGAGATAAAAAGGCATCCTTTAAAAAGTGGAAGTTAAATCCTAGCGAGGAATAGAAAGGAGCATAAACACCGGCAAATGAAGTATAAAAATACAATTAGGAAGGCCAAAAAAAGAATTTGAAGAACAGCTAGCCAAAGACTCAAAAAGTAATAGCAAAAATTTTTTTTTAAGTACATCAGAAGTAGGAAGCCTGCTAAACAACCAGTGGGGCCCCTGGATGATCTAATGGAGCACTCAAGGACGATAAGGCCATTGCGGAGAAACTAAATGAATTCTTTGCATCAGTCTTCATGGCTGAGGATGTGAGGGAGATTCCCAAACCTGAGCCATTCTTTTTAGGTGACAGATCTGAGGAACTGTCCCAGATTGAGGTATCATTAGAGGAGGTTTTGGAACAAATTGATAAATTAAACAGCAATAAGTCACCAGGACCAGATGGGATTCACCCAAGAGTTCTGAAGGAACTCAAATGTGAAATTGCAGAACCACTAACTGTAGTCTGTAACCTATCATTTAAATCAGGTTCTGTAACAGAGGATTGGAGGATAGCTAATGTGACGCCAATTTTTAAAAAGGGCTCCAGAGGTGATCCCGGCAATTACAGGCCTGTAAACTTGACTTCAGTACCGGGCAAACTGGTTGAAACTACAATGAAGAACAATATTGTCAGACATATAGATGAACATAATTTGTTGAGAAAGAGCCAACATGGTTTTAGTAAAGGGAAATCATGCCTCACCAATCTACTAGAATTATTTGAGGGGGTAAACAAGGACCAAGGGGATCCAGTGGATATAGTGTACTTAGATTTTCAGAAAGCCTTTGACAAGGTCCCTTACCAAAGGCTCTTACGCAATGTAAGATGACATGGGATAAGAGGGAAGGTGCTCTCATGGATTGGTAACTGGTTGAAAGATAGGAAACGGTAGGTATAAATGGTCAGTTTTCAGAATGGAGAGACGTAAATAGTGATGTCCCCAAGGGGTCTGTTCTGGGACCAGTCCTATTCAACATGTTCATAAATGATCTGGAAAAAGGGGTAAACAGTGAGGTGGCAAAATTTGCAGATGATACAAAATTACTAAAGATAGTTAAGACCCAGGCAGACTGCATTGTGTTACAAAAGGATCTCTCAAAACTGGGTGATTGGACAATAAAATGGCAGATGAAGTTTAATGTTGATAAATGCAAAGTAATGCACATTGGAAAGCATAATCCCAACTATACATATAAAATGATGGGGTCTAAATTAGCAATTACCACTCAATAAAGAGATCTTAGAGTCATTGTGGATAGTTCTCTGAAAACATCCACACAATGTGCAGCGGCAGTCAAAAAAGCGAACAGAATGCTGGGAATAACTAAGAAAGGGATAGCTAATAGGACAGAAAATATAATGTTGCCTCTATATAAATCCATGGTATGCCCACATCTTGAATACTGTGTGCAGATGTGGTTGCCCCATCTCAAAAAAGATATATTGGACTTGGAAAAGGTTCAGAAAAGGGCAACAAAATGATTAGGGGTATGGAATGACTTCCGTATGAGGAGAGATTAATAAAACTGGGACTTTTCAGCTTAGAAAAGAGATGGCTAAGGGGAGATATGATTGAGGTCTATAAAATCATGACCGGTGTAGAGAAAGTAGATAAGGAAGTGTTGTTTACTACTTCTCATAACACAAGAACTAGGGGGTCACCAAATGAAATTAATAGGCAGCAGGTTTAAAACAAAGAAAATGAAGTATTTCTTCACACAACACACAGTCAACCTGTGCAATTCCTTGCCAGAGGATGTTGTGAAGGCCAAGACCATAACAGGGTTCAAAGATGAACTAGATAAATCCATGGAGGACAGGTCCACCAATGGCTATTAGCCAGGATGGGCAGGGATGGTGTCCCTAGCCTGTTTGCCAGAAGCTGGGGATGAGCGACAGGGGATGGATCTCTTGATGATTACCTGTTCTGTTCATTCCCTCTGGGGCACCTGGCACTGGCCACTGTCAGAAGACAGGATACTGGGCTAGATGGACCATTGGTCAGACCCAGTAGGGCCATTCTTAAGATAATCAGGGTTGCAGCTCCATGCTCTGTGTGTCGCTAAACTGTCCTCTGACTGCCAGATGCTGAGAGTGGACAATGGGATGGTTCACTCAATGATTGCCTGTCCTGTTCATTCCCTGAAGCACCTGGCAACTGGCTGCTGTCAGAAGACAGGATACTGGACTAGACAAACTATTTGTCTGACCCAATATGGCAGTTCTAATGTTCAGCAAAAATTACAATAGATTTTTGCCTTTGAGAAAGATGTTATAGGAGGTAGTATACTTTATTGAATATTTGAGAATCAAGTTGTACACACAAGCAATGGCATGTGGAAAAACACTAAGGGCTGGATTGAGAGGCAAAATAACAGTTGCAAAAATGCAATCCCCATTGGTCGATTGAATCAAAACAAAGTTTTGACACTAGGCCAGAAATTCAGTCAGAGTGGAAATCAGATGATCCAACAGAATAAACATCTGCTTTAAAAATAAGAAATTAGAATTAAAAATTCACAGAATTCAGGGAATCCCAGCAGCAGATAAGACAACTTGGGAAGCTAGGAGACTCTATGCAATCAGATACAGTGATAAGGGATTCTTTGTTTCTAAGGGGATATATGTAAAATGTTTCACTGAATTAAATCTCAGGGATTATTGACACTGGCAAGTTAAAGTGCTCTAACTTGCTGGCTCAGGCTTGCTGGCGGTGCATCAAGTTTGAGCACTTTAAAGCGCTAGTGTGGATAGACTTGGCTCCCAGTGCTCGGCGCTAATCCCCTCCTCGAGGTGGATTACCAGGAGCACTGGCTCCCACCGCAGCACTTTGAACTTTGTAGTGTAGACATAGCCTCAGTAGGTTAGATCAGACAAAGAGGAGCTGCACTGACTAGGCATTGGGATGCCTGTGCCTTTAAGAACCCAGCCCTGGGAAGCCCATGCTGAGAGGTGATGTCTGTGAGAGGGGAAATAAAAAAGCCCCTTTGCCCCCGGACTATTTTTGCAAACACCAGAGTCTCAGTCCCACTGGGGTAATTGCTACCCCCTCTAGGGTGACCAGATGTCCCGATTTTATAGGGACAGTCCCGATTTTGGGGTCTTTTTCTTATATAGGCTCCTATTACCCCCCACCCCCGTCACGATTTTTCACACTTGCTTTCTGGTCACCCTAACCCCCTCTGCCCTGCTGGGTTTTGCCCTCTGACCCCCCCGCCAGCACCTCACTCCTGGGTTTAACTCCTCCTTCCCCCCCCATCCCTGATTTTGCCCTTTAGCACCTCTCCTAATCCTGCCTCCAGCTGCTTGACCCCCCCAACCAGTCAATTTCCGCCCCCTGCTCAGACCCTGGCCACCCCCCTGCTCCAATTTGCCCCCTTTGAACTCCTGTCAAAAGCAGTCAGCAGAATTGTACGGCTAATAAGGACAGGGCGAAGGGCAGTGGCTTCAGTAGACGTTACTGAGCATGCTCAGTGCACGTAAGTAGCCCATTCCTACAGGAAGCACGGTCATACCTGCAGGGCGGGGTCCCCAGCGTTGCCCACTGCGAGGCCATGGAGTAAAGCCCCGGCTCTGAAGTGACCCCTGGCGCCCGAGGCAGCCGCCGAGCTCCGCGCCGCTCGGGCCCCGGCTGGCGGCTTTGGCTGGGCGCGGCCCTGATCGCGGCTCCCCGAGACCCCGCCCCCCGCCGATCAGCCACCCCCCGTGAGCCGCCGCCACTACGCTCCGGTCCGGGCACTGAGCAGCGCCAAGGCCGCGCCCCAATGCGGAAGTGGCGGGGTCTCATGCCCGGCCGTGACGTGGCGATGGCGGAACAATACGTGAAAGCGGGTGAGGGGGCCGGTCCGCGACCCCCGGCCTACCCTGGGGGAGGGGAAGCCCTGGCTCCTCTTGTCATGGGGCCTAGGGGAAGCCTTGGCCTCCCTTCCTGTCATGGGGCTGAGGCTGCGGGAGGGGGAAGTCCTCGCTGCCCCCCTCCTGTCCTGCGGCGAGGGGATGCCCTGGGGCTGGCCGTTGTGTAGTGCCAGTAATTGGTGCCATTTGTGTCTCCTCAGGGAACAAGGAGCGTGGCTGGAACGACCCCCCTCAGTTTTCCTATGGGCTGCAGATCCAGTGTGGAGGCCCGAAGCGCCCTCCCCTCGCACGCAGGGTTCCCGGCCCGGCCCATGGAGCGCCCCAAGGTTAGAATTGCCTCATACATTGCCCTGCAGCTGGGGGTGGCAAAGCCCACCAGGGACGCTGAGTTAAGCCCAGTCTCTGGCTCAAAGCCCCCTTCAAAGGGCTCTCTGCAGAGGAGGATTTTCCCCTTCTGTGCCCCCTAAGCAGGGCCGGCTTTAGGCCGATTCTGGGGAATTGGGCCCCGTGCTGGCGCCTTTCTAATTTTTACTCACCCGGCGCATCGGTGGCGAGTCCTTCACTCAGGGCCGGCTCCAGGCACCAGCCTACCAAGCACGTGCTTGGGGCGGCATCCGGAGGGGGGCGGCACTCAAGGTTTTTTGTTTTGTTTTTTAATTTACAAAAAAATCTAATCTTCCTCTGGGGCCCCGGCCGGGGGAGCGGGGCGGCAGGCGTGCTCCGCTCCCCGCCGGCGCCCCGGCCGGGGGAGCGGGGCGGCAGGCGTGCTCCGCTCCCCGCCGGCGCCCCGGCCGGGGGAGCGGGGCGGCAGGCGTGCTCCGCTCCCCGCCGGCGCCCCGGCCGGGCAGCGGGGCGGCAGGCTCTGGGGTGGGGCTGGGGATGAGGGGTTTGGAGTGCAGGAGGGTGCTCTGGGCTGGGATTGAGGGGTTTGGAGGGCAATCAGGGCTGGGGTAGGGGTGCAGGCTCTGGGTGGTGCTTACCTCAAGCAGCTCCTGGAAGCAGTGGCATGTCCCCCCTCCAGCTCCTACATGGAGGCGTGACCAGATGGCTCTAGTCTGCGTGCTGTCCCGTCCGTAGGCACTGCCCCTGCAACTCCCATTGGCCGCAGTTCCCAGCCAATGGGAGCTGCAGGGCGGCACTTGAGGCGGGGGCAGTGCGCAGAGCCCCCTGGCTGCTCCTAAATGTAAGAGCCGGAGGTGGGACATGCCGCTGCTTCCAGGAGCTGTAGCATGTGCGCCATCCCCCAACCCCGCTCCCCGGCTGGAGTACAGGAGCCAGACCCTGCTCCCTAGCAGGAGTTCAAGGACTGGATTAAATTGGCTGGTGGGCTGGATCTGGCCCACGGGCTGTAGTTTGCCTACCCCTGCTCTACAGCATAAGCCAAAAGGCAACTGGCTGTTAGCTCAGGCTGTAGAGCAGACTCATTTTATCTCTCTCTTTAAGTGGTCTCGGTGCCACTAGATGGGACAGAACACCACACCCAGGAGGTGTGTGGGTTACACAGAGACCAACCAGCACCCGAGGGAGGCTTTGGGGAAAACAATCCTTTGCGCCCTGGATTTTGTTTCAACCCAGCTGTCAGTCACATTACTCTTCTGTATGAGGTAGCATGAGCCAGTGGCTATGGCTCAAGTCCCAGTCTTGTACTTTAGAGTGTAGCCTGGTCTTACTTTGTGTGGTGTGACCACTTCCCCCAGCTTCCCTCCTATCCCCTGGGGATAATGAGAGGTGGCTGCAGCGTAATTCATTTGCTTTGAATTGCTTTCATTTGCTGCAGACAGTGCTACTTATGTGGGTGGGTAATTCCTCCTCCTAAGAAGGACTGCCTCAGTAGATCTCGTTGCCCAAATCCAGTGGGAGGCCTGACCCCAGCCTGGGCGCTCATTACCTCCTTTCCCCTCTGGCTAACAGGCAGCCCCCTGGCTTTGCTGGGTGACTTAGCATTTGCAGGTGATTTCCCTGAGGTCAGTTCTGCTCATGCCCTTCCAGTGAGGGACAGATTCACTCTGCACCCAGCACTGCTTTCCTCTGCCACCCCAGGGACAAGGTGGGGGAAGCGGGCACTTTACGCTGCCCTGCCCTCATCTGCAGAGAAGGGAGGTGCTCACTGTGATGTGACCACCTGCTCCTCAGGAGCTGGGCTGAGACCCCAACCCATGTCATGTAGGGCACCAGAGCAGCTACCACGTGGGAATGCCTGCTAGTCCCTGCTGACCTGGCCAGATCTCAGCTGGGGCCCTCAAACTGGCAGGTCCATTCCCAGTGCCCTGAGGCACCCATCCCCCAGGCCTGGCCAGTAGTACAGACAATGGAAGGGGCTCTTCAGAACTGCAGCCCTGGGAATGTCTGCACTATAGGGCACCGAGTCTGAGCCTGGGTCAACTGACTCAGGCTCGTAGTGTGAGAGGCTAATAACAGCAGTGTAGACATTCCCGCTTGGGCTGTTATTAACCCCATACTATTATTAGCCCCACACTGACACGGGCTCTGAGACTGGCTGCTGTGGGGTTTTCTTTGCAGTGTAGACATACCCTCTGCTAACTAGGCTAGCTTGGCTTGTTGTGCTGGGCACAGCGAGTCTAGTGCTCTGCTCTGAATGCTTTCCACCTCAGGACGACAGAGCTTGGAGCACAGCCCCTTCACATGGTGGGCTAAGCAGGTGGGACTTTGGGTGGGTTGGACTGGACTATTACAGTGGCTGTTGACTGCATAACATTTGTGTTTTCAGCCCCTACTCCAGCAAATGTTGCTCCTCCAGCGCTGCCAGCAGCCGTACCCTCAAAACCTGTGGGGCTGCCCCCTCTTGCTGTGGTCAGCACTGCTCTGAGGCCAGACGCCGCGAAGCAGGTTGCGAGCCTGGCTGAGGAGGAGTGCGAGGTGAATGTAGAGGATGTTCTAGCTCCTCTGAATGAGACTCTGAGCATGTGCAGGAACACTGTGCAGGTGAGGATTGGTGCTGCGCCCGGTGGCATTGCCAGTGACTCCTCTTTCCACAAAAACAACGCGGAGTCCGGTGGCACCTTAAAGACAGTTTTATTTGGGCATAAGCTTTCATGGGTAAAAAAACCACTTCTTCAGATGCATGGAGTGAAAATTACAGATATAAGCATAAATATATATTGGCACACGAAGAGAAGGGAGTTACCTTACAAGTGGAAAACCAATGTTGAAGGCCAATTCAGTGAGGGTGGATGTGGTCCATTCCCAATAATTGATGAGGAGGTGTCAATACCAAGAGAGGGAAAATTGCTTTTGTAGTGAGCCAGCCACTTCCCGTCCCTATTCAAGGAAGTTTTTGGAAAGTGTAGGGGACAATTTCCTGGTGCAATTGCTGGAGGAACCAACTAGGGGAAAAGCTCTTCTTGACCTGCTGCTCACAAACAGGGAGGAAATAGTAGAGGAAGCAATAGTGGATGGGAACCTGGGAGGCAGTGACCATGTGAGATGGTCGAGTTCAGGATCCTGACACAAGGAAGAAAGGAGAGCAGTAGAATACAGAACCTGGACTTCAGAAAAGCGGACTTTGACTCCCTCAGGGAACTGATGGGCAAGGTCCCCTGGGAGAATAACATGAGGGGGAAAGGAGTTGAGGAAAGCTGGCTGTATTTTAAAGAACCCTTATTGAGGTTGCAGGAACAAACCATCCCGATATGTAGAAAGAAAAGTAAATATGGCAGGCGACCAGCTTGGCTTAACAGTGAAATCCTTGCTCGTCTTAAACACAAAAAAGCAGCTTACAAGAAGTGGAAGATTGGACCAATGACTAGGGACGGGTATAAAAATATTGCTCAGGCATGCAGGAGTGAAATTAGGAAGGCCAAATCACACTTGGAGTTGCAGCTAGCCGGAGATGTTAGGAGTAACAAGAAGGGTTTCTTCAGGTATGTGAGCAAGAAGAAGAAAGTCAAGGAAAGTGTGGGCCCCTTGCTGAATGAGGGAGGGAACCTAGTGACAGAGAATGTGGAGAAAGCTAGTGTACTCAATGCTTTTTTTGCCTCTGTCTTCACAGACAAGGTCAGCTCCCAGGCGGCTGCACTCCGCAGCACGGTATGGGGAGGAGGTGACCAGCCCTCTGTGGAGAAAGAAGTAGTTCGGGACTATTTAGAAAAGCTGGACGAACACAAGTCCATGGGGCCGGATGCACTGCATCTGAGGGTGCTAAAGGCGTTGGCCGATGTGATTGCAGAGCCATTGGCCATTATCTTTGAAAAATCATGGCAATCGGGGGAGGTCCCGGATGACTGGAAAAAAGCGAATGTAGTGCCCATCTTTAAAAAAGGGAAGAAGGAAGATCCGGGGAACTACAGGCCAGTCAGTCTCACCTCAGTCCCTGGAAAAATCATGGAACAGGTCCTCAAGGAATCAATTCTGAACCACTTAAAGGAGGGGAAAGTGATCAGGAACAGTCAGCATGGATTCACCAAGGGCAAGTCATGCCTGACTAACCTAATTGCCTTCTATGATGAGATAACTGGCTCTGTGGATGAGGGGAAAGCAGTGGATGTGCTATTTCTTGACTTTAGCAAAGCTTTTGATACAGTCTCCCACAGGGTTCTTGCCAGCAAGTTAAAGAAGTATGGGCTGGATGAATGGACAGTAAGGTGGATAGAAAACTGGCTGGATGGTCGTGCTCAACGGGTAGTGATCGATGGCTCCATGTCTAGTTGGCAGCCGGTATCAAGTGGAGTGCCCCAAGGGTCGGTGCTGGGGCCGGTTTTGTTCAATATCTTCATCAACGATCTGGAGGATGGTGTGGACTGCACCCTTAGCAAGTTTGCAGATGACACTAAACTGGGAGGAGTGGTTGATACGCTGGAGGGTAGGGACAGGATACAGAGAGACCTAGACAAATTAGAGGATTGGGCCAAAAGAAATCTGATGAGGTTCAACAAGGACAAGTGCAGAGTCCTGCACTTAGGACGGAAGAATCCCATGCACTGCTACAGACTAGGGACCGAATGGCTGGGCAGCAGTTCTGCAGAAAAGGACCTAGGGGTTACAGTGGACGAAAAGCTGAATATGAGTCAACAGTGTGCCCTTGTTGCCAAGAAGGCTAATGGCATTTTGGGCTGTATAAGTAGGGGCATTTCCAGCAGATCGAGGGACGTGATTATTCCCCTCTATTCGGCACTGGTGAGGCCTCATTTGGAGTAGGGTGTCCAGTTTTGGGCCCCACACTACAAGAAGGATGTGGATAAATTGGAAAGAGTTGGGGTTGGTCCTGCTTTGAGCAGGGGGTTGGACTAGATGACCTCCTGAGGTCCCTTCCAACCCTGAGATTCTATGATTCTATGATTCTAAGCCCAAATTGATGGTGTAAAGTTTGCAAATGAATTATAGATCTGCAGTTCCTCTTTCCACAGGTGCAGATGTTGGGCCCTATACCCTGCTCTCTCGGCTGCTGATCGTCCTCCTCAGGATGTGCAGCCAGGGAAGGGCCCATTGAACGGGGTGTTTGTTCTTTGTGGCATTACAGGGGCCTACCACAGTCAAGCCATTCCCAAGTTGCCCCTCTGCACCCTGCCGCCTGAGAGGAGGACGTGAGGGCTCAGCTCGCTGGGTGCAGATAGCTCTGACAGGGGTCCCCTTCCCAGAGCTACCCCTCTTCCCTACTTTAGCACTAGCAGGGGGGTGTGGTGGGGGATCTGGCTCTAGCCCTTATAGTGGCAGCTCTTCACTGAGGCTCCTCTCTGGACTTCCAGAAACAGGTTTGTGATGACATCAGCAGACGCCTCGCTGTGTTTCGGGAACTGTGGCTCCAGGGAAAGCTGTCTGCCCCTGTGAGGAAGAGGATGAATATCCTGGTGCAGGGTGAGCAAGGGCAATGGGGCACCAGGGAGCTGTGACCCACTCTAGGGAGGAGCCAACTTTGCATCTCCCAGGGGTTCTGCACTGCGGCCTGCATGCATTACTTTCCTGGCTCCCCATCTCTCAGCACTCAGGAGGCGCTGCTCCCTTGTCCCTCACCTGTCAGCGTGAGGCCCATTTCTGCCCTGTCATGTCCTTCTCTGTCCGACTGTAGTGATCCCATCCCGGTGGTATCTAGGAACGACTCTTCTCCCAGCTGGAATCTCAATGGGTCCAGTTGCTGTGGGGTGTGGATGGAGCCCATGCTCAGCTCAGAGCCTTTTTTACTCCTCCCATCCACCTGAGAGGCTCGTGGGCCACTAACGGGGCTGCTCTCTCCCTGTCTTCTAGAGCTCCAGCGGCAGCACTGGGACATGGCTGATGAAATCCATCGCTCGCTCATGGTAGACCATGTCAGTGAAGTCAGTCAGTGGATGGTGGGAATCAAACGGTTAATTGCTGAAGCAAGGAACTTGCTTCCTAGAGACTTGGTTGCAAATGATGAGCAGGGAGCTGGAGCGCAGCCAGCTGAAGAGGCTCTGTGAGCCATGGCAAAGCTGAGGGGACCTGAACTGTGCCCCCAGACCCCACTGTGCTCCCCAGAAGTGATGGAGCTCTTGGCCACTGGGAGCATTTCTCATTGTTGTAGTGGGAAAACAGTGAGACTCCTCCATCCCTGAGGAGTTTCTGGCTTCTCCCGTGTCTCCCTGTCCTGCCTCCGAGTGTCCGATTCAGGATCGGCTCTGCAGCAAGGAGAGGCTTTCTTACCACCAATAGATCTCGGGGCAACTTGCTGCATTTAATAATACTGAATAAAAATTACTGATCTTCCAGTGTTCCAAGCCTATCTGCAAGCCCAGTGCCAGCCCTCATCTGGAACCTGCTGTGAGCAGGCTCTAGGGCGGAACAAGGCAGGGGAGAGAGCTGCAGCAGGTGTGGACATGTGGCAGACAATGCTATTCTTTTCCAGGCCCGTCAGGTGTGGGGATGGTGGAGCCCTGGACTGTACTGAGAAGTCAGTCAGATGCTGGGCCTGGAGATCAGTGCTCAGCCCTTCCCATGCCCAGAAGAAGAGCTGCAGATAGAGCTGGGTGACATTTTTGGGCCCAAGATTGTTTGATCAAAAATGCACTTTTTGTCAACCCAAACAAAACAGCTGGAGGAGGCAGATTCCCTCCCTCCCCTCCCCCCAGCCCAGTAGTTAGGACATCATCTGGGAAGTGGGAGACACAGGTTCAAATCCTTGCTCTGGAAAAGACCCAAAATGGCCTTCTTAAATTCACAGCAAATTCTGAAGTGTCAGTATTGGTTCAACTCAAACCCAATGTTTTCGAACCAGTGGTGCACAGACAAGTCTGTTACTCGCCCAGTCCTGGTTGTAGTACACTTCCCCTGGTGCCAGTCACCTTAGTGCCCAGGGGAGTTGTGGAAAGGTTGGGGTAGGCCTGGCCCTATTTTCCCTTTAGAACATAAGAACAGCCATACTGGGTCGACCAATGGTCCAGCATCCTGTCTTCCGACAGTGGCCAATGCCAGGTGCTTCAAGGAGAATGAACAAAACAGGGCAGTTATCAAGTGATCCATCCCCTGTTGTCCACTCCCAGGATCTGGCGGTCAGAGATTTAGGGACTCTCAGCCATTGATGGCCCTGTCCTCCAGGAACTTAGATAATTCTTTTTTGAACCCAGTTATACCTTTGGTCTTCATAGCATCCCCTGGCAGCAAGTGCCACAGGTTGACTGTGTTGTGTGAAGAAATACTAATTCCTTTGTTTATTTTAAACCTGCTGCCTAGTAAATTCATTGGGTGACCTCTTGTTATGTGAAGGGGTAAACAACACTTCCTTATTCACTTTCTCCACACCAGTCATGATTTGATAGACCTCTATCATATCCCCTGTCGTCTCTTTTCTAAGATGAAATGTCCCAATCTTACTAATCTCACCTCATACAAAAGCTGTTCCATACCCCTAATCATTTTGTTGCCCTTCTCTGTACCTTTTCCAATTCTAATATTTCCTTTTTAACATGGGACAACCAGATCTGTACGCAGTATTCAAGATGTGGGCGTACTATGGATTTATACAGTGGCATATTTTCTGTCTTATTATCTATCCCTTTTCTAATGGTTCCTAACGTTCTGTTTGCTTTTTTGCCTGCTGCTGCGTGTTGAGTGGATGTTTTCAGAGAACTATCCACAATGACTTCCCAAGATCTCTTTCTTGAATGGAAACAGCTAATCTAGACCAGTGGTTTTCAAACTGTGGGTCACGACCCAGAATGTAAGGCACTGGGTCACGGCGGCTCTGGTCAGCACCGCCGACCGGGCAGTTAAAAGTCCCGTCGGCGATGCTGCCCGGCTAAGGCAGTCTAGGGACCTGTTCAGACACCATGCTGCACCCCGGAAGCAGTCAGCAGCAGGTCTGGCTCCTAGGTGGGGAGGCCACGGGGTGCCACACTCTGCCCCGAGTACTGCCTCTGCACTCCCATTGGCCAGGAACAGACCAATGGGAGCTGAGGCAGTGCCTGCGGGCAAGAGCCATGTGGAGCCGATTGCACACCTCTGCCTAGGAGCTGGACCTGCTGCTGGCTGCTTCCGAGGCGCAGCGTGGTCCACGGTGCCAGGACAGGCAGGAAGCCTGCCTTAGCCCCCCAGCTACGCTGCTGACCGGGAGCCACCTGAGGCAACCGTGTATCCCAATCCCCAGCCCTGAGCCCCCCCCAAACCTGGAGCCCCTTCCTGCACTCCAAATCCCTCATCCTGAGCCCCCTCTCAAACCCTGACCCCCTCATTTTCGGCCACATCCCGCAGCCCTCACCCCCGCACTCCAACCCTCTGCCCTAGCCCCAAACCCCTCATCCCCAGCTCCATTGGTCATGGGCATCAACAATTTTCTTCAACGGGGTTACCAGAAAGAAAGTTTGAAAACCACTGATCTAGACCCCATCATTTTATATGTATAGTTGGGATTATGTTTTCCAGTGTGCATTACTTTGCATTTATCAACACTGAATTTCATCTGCCATTTTGTTGCCCAGTCACCCAGTTTTGTGAAATCCCTTTGTAGCTCTTCGCAGTCTGCCTGGGACTTAATGATCTTCAGAAGTAAGGTGCATTTCTATGCATTGCAATTGCAGCATGTTCTCCAGCGTTCCCCTTTGCCAGCCATGTCCCTCTTCCCAGCCTCACACTGTGCAGGACTAGTCCTGCCCCAGACAGTCAACGTGCCTCCCCTAGAAACCCGCCCCTCACTGACCAGCTAATGCTTTTACCGCCTGGGGTTCAAAACCAGCCAGAATTTGCCCCCGTCACTATCAAGTACCTGCTGCCTTTCCTCACTGTAGCTCTTCTCCCTCCTCTTGTACCTGAATCTGCAGTTGCGCGCAATTGCTGCTGCTCCCAATCGGCGCTGCAGGGGCGTGTGTGCGTGTGTAAAAATCAAAGCACCAGGATGGGATCCTGTCACAGCAGCAGGAGAACGTATCCAGCTCTGCAGGGGCTGGATGGCTGCTTGCCCTATGGGTGCAGTAGGGTGAGCAGCATAATGAGCTGGCCTGGCTGCCCGTGGCATCACCCCAGAGCCTGCCATCAGCTGGCCCTTCCCTCCCAGCCCACAAGGGGTCTAGGCCAGGCCCTGCCTCAGTACCCAACCAGCTCTGAGTTTGGGAAGGCAGCTTTGCTGTTTCAGCTGGCGAATTGCAGCTCCCCCACCTTGTCAGTCCCCTCCAGGAGGTAACCTAGCACTACCCTCTTGTGGATATTAAGGGACATGCATCAGCAAGGATGCCACATCGACAGCAACCAGCGCTAAGGAATCCAGCTGGTCTCTCTGGGAAGAGAGAAAATCTCACTCCAAACACCTGTCCTGGCCCAGGCTGTGGGGCAGGAAGAGCCCCCCAAGCCTCTGTGTAACAGTCACTGCAGCTCAGCAAGGACACAAGGGGAGAGAGGGTAACAACTCCCTTGCACACTTTGATGGCCAGAGGCATCAAAACTCCCTCGCAGCCAGGAGCAGCGTTGGCTTGGGCATGAAGCCCGGGCATTCGCACCTTAGTCCCTCACAGCTCCTGGAACCCAGGCAGCCAGACAGATCTGCAGCTGGCTTCATTCAGGAGTACGCTGCAACTCCCAGCATCGGAGTGCAGCAAGTTTCGCAGGAGAGATCTTCTAGCAGCTGAAGGCTTAGCCCTGAGCTCCAGCAGGTGCAGAGGGATAATGGGAGATTTGGGGGGAGCTAAGACAGTCCGTAGAATGATATGGCTACAGGCTGTTCCCTCCCACCCAGGACCGAGTGCCACGGACAAAGGCAGGGATTGCTGGGTCTGCTGGCAGCTCCTGGAGCTCACTGGGTCCTGGAGCACTTGCTCCCACAGTGGATTCTGGCGGCAGCTCCCAGCTGGTGGGCCAGTGCAGGTTTGAAATTGCTGCTGCAGCTGTAGGAGGAGACCCTGGAGAAAGCCTCTTCTCCTTGTCCTACCCTCAGCGAGCACCGGGGTCTCTGGGCATACAGCTCATGGAGCTCAGATTGCACCCTCTCAGTGCAGCTGTCGTGACAGTCAGGGTGTCCTACCCAGCCCCAGCGCTGCAACCACGCCTGGAGAGGCTGAGAGCCATGAGAGACAATTGGGGCTGCTTGGCCCATCACCCCACACCCCGGGGAGGACATACCTGACCCTGGCCTGAGGGGTTCTCCGACAGCTGATTACACTGAAGAGCCTGGTTCTGTCCTAAGCTACAAATAAGCAGGAGCCTGGAGTCAGTCTCCTCCTGACTGGACTCAAGCCAAGGAAAGCTCCCCCCTGCCCCAGGCACCAACCAGTTTGCACCACAGCTTTTGACCAAGCCGGATGGGCTCCCCTGACTGCTGGGGACACAGGCCCCCTTCCCCTGGTACCCTCCGGCCAGTTCTAACCAAAGGCTCAGATCACCAGCATCTCTCGCTCCTCTAGAGGTGAGGGAGGGCCAGCGACACCTGAACACTAGGCCCCCCCTCCCCCCCTCAGGTACAAGGGGAAAGGGCCATGGGGCAGAGGCTTTGCCCAGGGACTTGGCAGGCTCTTGCCACGTCCCGGCCATGGGCTGCAGGTTGGGAGCGAAGCACAGAAAACACGCAGGGTGGAAGGGGGTACAGGTTGTTTATTGCACAGCCTCAGAGCGAGCCCGTGGCATAGCCACTAGACACGCTCAGTGCAGTGAGCCCAATCAGGCACCGCAGGGCTGGGGGAAGAACAGCCCCCCCCATGCCAGCCCCCAAACTTTATTTCAGTAAAAAGAACCGAGGATAAATGCAACTGCAGAGAAACAGCATTAAAACAGCACCAGATCCACAGGTGGCAGCCGCGCCAGGACCTCGCTCACCTCTGGGTCTTCAGCGAGGGAAGGGAGTCAGGAGCCCCAGGAAAGCAGCTCGTTGTCAGCTGATGGCGTCGCTGGGAGCTCAGATATCCATGGCAAACTGATTGTCATCTGGGCAGGGGAAAGAAACAAGGGCTGCATTAGAAGGACGGCACATGGCGAGGGGGGCTCTGCAGGGATCACTGTGGGGACAGGATGCTGTTAACCAGGAGAGCAGCTACTGCCAGGAGCAGCAGCATGGACGGGTGGATCAGAGCGAGGACCTGTCTCCCCTGGCTGAGTTCCTGGGTCACAGCTCTGGACAGCTGACCAGCACTGGCCTCTGGATGCGGCCTCCCATCTCCCCTCCCCACAGCCTGTTCCAGCTACCAGCAATGGACAAGTCCCAGGGCTGCCATTGCTGCAGTCTGAACAGACAGTGTGTGGGGCCCATGTGATGGGGCGGCTCAAGGGGAGCTGAGCAGAGCCCCAGGGAGAGCAGTAGCAACTACCTGGGGAAGGAAGGGAGGGGGAAGAGACAGCAATTTGCAGTTCCCCTCCCATCCACAAGGGGCACGCAATGCAGATGGTCACCCACCCAATAGGCGCAGACTTCCCCAGAGGAGTAAACTATGGGTCCAGCCTTGACATGCAGCTGCAGCCCTGGCACCAACGCCCGCTGAGCCCAGTGGCAGCTCAAAGACGGCGAGGCCAGTGGCTCCATGCACCCAGGACCAGTCTCCAGCCCGTGGAGAACGAGCAGAGGACGGCAGGCGAGGTCTTGGCCTCCTCACTGCCCCGCGGACAGGACATGAACCAGCAGCAGAGGCAGATGGAACCAGACAAGCTCTCCCCATCCCAGTGCTTGAAAGGGGTGCTGCTCCCCCAGGGTGGGCGCTGCATTACCCCCCAGCTCCCTCCACGTCAAGTCCTGGGTCAGGTGCCTTGAAACGGGCAGGACAAAGTCACTTGTGATGCACCAGGGGAGCCCTAAAGGGGGCAGCTCGTCTGCTCTGGGCTTTCAGGCCCCACGGACTGCAGCAGGAGTGAAGGTGATGGGCGGTGCTCCGGGACCAGGGGTTGGGCACATGTATCTTACCTGGGACCTCTTCCTCCGTCTCACTTTGTTCCTTAAGATCCTCCAGCTTGGAGTGCGCCGGGTTGGGGGGGGGGGGGGGGGGGGGACAGGTGATGCCGGGGATGTGAGGGAGGTAGCAGGGGAGGGTCCTGGCAATGGGCGAGTTCTTACACTCCAGCAGGAATTTACAGTCATAGATTATCCTGGTACCTGTCAAACCCAGCAGGAAAATCAGCCCCCGGCACGCAGGTGCCCTCTTCCAAGAGACCCGCCCATCACAGTCTGGCCTGTAGGGAGCTCGGGAGTCTGCCAATCCCTCTCCAAGCCCAGAGCAGGCAAGATCAAGCCCAGACCTGTGCCAGCATCTCTTGTGTTGCTGAGCCATGTGACATCACCGCTGTCAGCCCAGGCAGAGCTGTTACTAGTAATTAATGTTAATTAGAATGTAAGAGCTGTGATACTGGGCCAGATCATGGTCCACCTTGCCCAGTATTCTGCCTCTGACTGGCCCATACCAGAGCTTCAGGGGGAGTGTACAGAACAGGGAGCAATCCACCCCAGCTTCTGGCAGTCAGGTTTAGGGTCACCCCGAGAACGGGGTTGCCTCCCTGACCAGCTTGGTAATAGCAATTGATGGAGCCATCCTCCAGGAACTGATCCAGTTCTGTTTTGAACCTAGTTATAGTTTTGGCCTTCACAACATCCCCTGGCAATGAGTTCCACAGGTTAGTTGTGTCTTGTGTGAAGTAGTACTGCTCTTGTTTGCATTAAACCTGCTGCCTATTAATTTCATTGTGTAATCCCTACTTTCTGTATTGTGTGAAGGGATAAATAACACTTCCCTATTCACTTCTCCCACCATTCCTGGTTTTATAGAGCTCTATCATATCTCCCTTAATTGTCTCTTTTCTAAGTCAAACAGCCCTAATCTTCTTAGTAACTCCTTCTATTGATGCCTTTCCATACCCTTGATAATCTTTTTTGCCCTTCTCTGAACCTTTTCCAGTTTCACTCTATTCTTTTTGAGCTGGGGCGACCAGACCTGAATGCAGTGTTTGAGGTGTGGGCAGACAATGGGTTTATATAGTGGTATTATGAGAGTTCCAAACATTCTGTTAGGCTTTTTGGCCACTGCTATGCACTGAGTGGAAGTTTTCAGAGAACGATCTATGGTGACTCCAGATCTTTTACTTGGGTGGTAACAGCTAATTCAGACCCCTTCATTGTGTGTTTCATTGGGATTATGTGACATTTAGTTGGCTCCTTTCAAAATGAAGGACCCCAGAGCATTCCAGATACAGGGATCACTGTAGCCAGCACTGAAATTCAGCTCTCTCTGGGGTGTGTCACAGCAGCTGGTTAAGACCACCCAGCAATATTACAGAACAGTTTAGGGCTACAAGGATCCCAATGGAAATTGCAGTGGGAAATTAGGGAGGCAGAATGGGGCTGGGTCAAGCTACCATTCCACAGAGGTCTTCTCTGTCACAGCCTTTTTTCTACCCTCACCCCCAACCTTTCCCATCGGTGCTATTCCTGGGTCACTTCTGCCAAAAGGTGTTACCAGCCAGCGGTGTTTTCACTTCGCCTGGTGCTGCTCTGAGCACGGTTAGGTGACCTGGTGGTTAAATGGCCGTTGCTGGTCTGTGCTAGCACCAGTGGAGCTGGGCCAGCAGTAGCAGGCTGGGGCACCAGGGGATCTGCAGTCACTGTACGCAGAAAGGACGCAGGTTTTACATCTCCTGCAAGGGATGGGGCCTTCAGCAGCATAGCGCCCCCTAGCATCAGCCTGGGGGGCCAATTGTCCAGGACATGTGGAAGTGCTGTCGTGTCGGCTGTCCCCCAAATCCACTGCCAGCATCACTCCCGATTTCCCAGACATTTCCCATCCCCACCCTGACCCTGCTGAGACCAGCCCCAGGCAGCCTGCCTGTATGCAGCAGCTGTGTTTACGGGACCTACCTATACGTCACACAGCTTCACCCGTCAGCCCCCTCCAGCAAGAGAGGGGATCTGGGCGAGCTCTGGGAGGGCACAAGAGATTCTGCTGCCAGGGATCCCTTCCTCCCAGCTGGCAACACCAGCCTGCAGCTCACCCAGCCACGTGACCCTTCAGCCACCAACTGCTGACACTCAGCCAGTCCCCCTCCTCCCACCCAGTAATCCAGCCTAGCAACCAGTGGCAGGGAGAATGCTTCAGGTAACACAGGCTCTGCAAGGGGGAGGGAACAGCAGAGCAGTGGCTGGCTGGCGGGGCAAGCCCAGAAATCCCTGCAGTGCTGAGCACAGGCTGCAAGCCTTTGGAGCAGAGCAAACATATCACGTAACCCAGCGCAGGCAGCTTGGAGCAGCTGACCTTGACCTCAGTGCCAGCACCTGCTATGGCTCCCATCCCTCCCGAGATAAGCCAGTGCCAGCAGGATGGGCTCTTGCAGTTTGAAGCATCCTGCCTGTGGATAAAGGCATGCAGCCCAGCGGGCCAAGGGAAGCACCAGACACAAGGACACGTGTGGATGGCTTTCTAAAAATAGAGACATGCTGGTGACCACTGTTCCCTCTAAGCTGTGCGTGTGTGCACGTGCACACAGATCCTAAACCCCGTGCACATGGCGAAACACCGCGTGCACAACAATTTGCACAGAAGAAATTTTTTGCACACACGGCCTGTCAAAAATTAGAGGGAACATTGCTGGTGATGCCAGCAGGGTCGCTTTCACTGCTCAGGGGAGGGATTTCGGAGGGGTGGGGCAGGGCTGTGAGGGTCCCTGTGTTTAGGTGGCAAAGCTCCATCCAGTGGCGTAGCCAGGTTTAGAGCACAGGGGGAGCGGCGCTATAAAAAGGTGCCTCCCCGCTCCCCCTGTACTCACCCCAGGGGCGCTTTAAAGGGCCCAGGGCTCCAGCCCCTGGGCCTTTTAAATCCCCGTCCGAGCCGGGGGGGGGGGCGCTTTAAAGGGCCGGCAGCTCCCTGCAGCGGCAGGAGCCGCCGGCCTTTTAAAGCGCCTCCTGCAGCGGGGCTCGGCCGGCGCCTTAGCGCTGCCTCTCCTCACAGGGGGAGCGGCCGCTCCCCCCCGGCTTCCCTACTGGCTCCATCACATCAGAAGGTGCTATAGACCACCGGGATCTAATTTGGATATGGAGAGAGACCTCTTTGATGTCTTTAAGGAAGTAAATACTAATGGGAACTATGTGATCATGGGAGACTTCAACTTCCCAGATATAGACTGGAGAACTAGTGCTAGTAATAATAATAGGGCTCAGATTTTCCTAGATGTGATAGCTGATGAATTCCTTCATCAAGTAGTTGCTGAACCAACAAGGGGGGATGCCATTTTAGATTTGGTTTTGGTGAGTAGTGAGGACCTCATTGAAGAAATGGTTGTAGGAGACAACCTTGGCTCGAGTGATCATGAGCTAATTCAGTTCAAACTAAATGGAAGGATGAACAAAAATAAATCTGAGACTAGGGTTTTTGATTTCAAAAGGGCTAACTTTAATAAATTAAGGAAATTAGTTAGGGAAGTGGATTGGACTAAACAATTTATGGACCTAAAGGTGGAGGAGGCCTGGGATTATTCCAGGTTAAAGTTGCAGAAGCTATCAGAAGCCTGTATCCCAAGAAAGGGGAAACAATTCATAGGCAGGGGTTTTAGACCAAGCTGGATGAGCAAGCATCTCAGAGAGGTGATTAAGAAAAAACAGAAAGCATACAAGGAGTGGAAGATGGGAGGGATCAGCAAAGAAAGCTACCTTATTGAGGTCAGAGCATGTAGGGATAAAGTGAGACAGGCTAAAAGGCATGTCGAATTGGACCTTGCAAAGGGAATTAAAACCAATAGTAAAAGGTTTTATAGCCATATAAATAGGAAGAAAACAAAGAAAGAAGAAGTGGGACCGCTAAACACTGAGGATGGAGTGGAGGTTAAGGATAATCTAGGCATGGCCCAATATCTAAACAAATACTTTGCCTCAGTCTTTAATGAGGCTAATGAGGAGATTAGGAATAGTGGCAGCATGACAAATGGGAATAAGGATGTGGGGATAGATATTACCATATCCGAGGTAGAAGCCAAACTTGAACAGCTTAGTGAGAGTAAATCAGGCGGCCCAGATAATCTTCATCCAAGAATATTAAAGGAACTGGCACATGAAATTGCAAGCCCATTAGCAAAAATTTTTAATGAATCTCTAAACTCAGGGGTTGTACCGTTTGAGTGGAGAATAGCTAATATAGTTCCTATTTTTAAGAAAGGGAAAAAAAGTGACCCGGGTAACTACAGGCCTGTTAGTTTGACATCTGTAGTATGCCAGGTCTTGGAAAAAATTTTGAAGGAGAAAGTAGTTAAGGACCTTGAGGTCAATGGCAATTGGAACAAATTACAACATGGTTTTACAAAAGGTAGATCGTGCCAAACCAACTTGATCTCCTTCTTTGAGAAAGTAACAGATTTGTTAGATAAAGGAAATGCAGTGGATCTAATCTACCTCGATTTCAGTAAGGCATTTGATACAGTACCACATGAGGAATTATTGGTTAAATTGGAAAAGATGGGGATCAATATGAAAATTGAGAGGTGGATAAGGAACTGGTTAAAGGGGAGACTACAGCGGGTCATACTGAAAGGTGAACTGTCAGGTTGGAGGGAGGTTACTAGTGGAGTTCCTCAAGGTTCAGTTTTGGGACCAATTTTATTTAATCTTTTTATTACTGACCTCGGCACCAAAATTGGGAGTATGCTAATAAAGTTTGCAGATGACACAAAGTTGGGAGGTATTGCCAATTCAGAAAAGGATCGGGATATCCTACAGGAAGATCTGGATGACCTTGTAAACTGGAGTAATAGTAATAGGATGAAATTTAATAGTGAGAAGTGTAAGGTTATGCATTTAGGGATTAATAACAAGAATTTTAGTTATAAGCTGGGGACGCATCAGTTGGAAGTAATGGAAGAGGAGAAGGACCTTGGAGTCCTGGTTGATCACAGGATGACTATGAGTCGCCAATGTGATGTGGCCGTGAAAAAAGCTAATGCGGTCTTGGGATGCATTAGGCGAGGTATTTCTAGTAGAGATAAGGAGGTGTTAGTACCGTTATACAAGGCATTGGTGAGACCTCATTTGGAATACTGGGTGCAGTTCTGGTCTCCCATGTTTAAGAAGGATGAATTCAAACTGGAACAGGTACAAAGAAGGGCCACTAGGATGATCTGAGGAATGGAAAACCTGTCGTATGAAAGGAGACTCAAGGAGCTTGGTTTGTTTACCTTAACCAAAAGAAGGCTGAGGGGAGATATGATGCTCTCTTTAAATATATCAGAGGGATAAATACCAGGGAGGGAGAGGAATTATTTCAGCTCAGTACCAATGTGGACACAAGAACAAATGGATATAAACTGGCCATCAGGAAGTTTAGACTTGAAATTAGACGAAGGTTTCTAACCATCAGAGGAGTGAAGTTCTGGAACAGCCTTCCAAGGGAAGCAGTGGGGGCAAAAGACCTAACTGGCTTCAAGATTAAGCTAGATACATTTATGGAGGGGATGGTTTGATGGGATAACATGATCTTAGTCAAAGGTCAATTAATTGCCATCAGTGGTAAATAGGACTAATGGTCAATGATGGGATGTTAGAAGTTACTGCAGAGAACTTTTTCCTGGGTGTCTGGCTGGTGAGTCTTGCCCACATGCTTGGGGTTCAGCTGATCACCATATTTGGGGTCGGGAAGGAATTTTCCTCCAGGGTAGATTGGCAGAGGCCCTGGAGGTGGGTTTTTTTTTTTTTTTTTTTTTTTGGCCTTCCTCTGCAGCATGGGGCACGGGTCACTTACCAGAGGATTCTCTGCATCTTGAAGTCTTTAAACCATGATTTGAGGACTTCAATAGGTGAGACATAGGTGAGAGGATAATTCCAGGAGTGGGTGGGTGAGATTCTGTGGCCTGCATTGTGCAGGAGGTCAGACTAGATGATCATAATAGTCCCTTCTGACCTTAAAGTTTATGAGTCTATGAGAAGGTTTTGCAGCATTCAGAGGGTGCTCACACTGCGGCAGCTCCCCAAGGACAGGATCAGGGACCCCCTCACTGACTCAGAGGTCACTCTGCGATAGCAACTACCAAACGGGAGCCAATAGTTCCTCAACACCGATGGGTGACATGCGGCCATTCATTCACGTTACTGAGACTGCCTGAGAGCTCACCAGTCCCCCCAGCTGCAGCTTGCGCTGACGGAAACACCTTCGGCCAAGAGCACAGCAGCAAAGGAATCTCAGACCCTCTGCTTCCAGGGCTTGTCTACACATGGAGCCACTGGGCTAAGCTCAACACGAATGAAACCCTCTTACTTCAGCACCCACACAGGGAGGTACTCAGGAACGTTCCTTACTAGCTCCACGCATGGACAAACCCTGGGAGAATGGGGAAAGCCTGAAGGCAAGGATGCTCTGGCCTGTTTGAGGAGCTGGGCCATGCAGAACGCAGCAGGGACCGCACCTGCCAAATGCTCTAGATTAGTGATTCTCAACCTATTTACCATTGTGGGCTGCACATGTATGGCCCTGAGGAGGTCACATGGGCTGCAGCTGAGTGCTGACTGGGCAGCAGGTTGCTCTAGATCATCTCTGTTCAAAATCTCACACTTTCAACTTTGAATTTAAATCCCTCCTGGTGCCTCTACCCCAAGCTTTTCTTTAAACTCTCCCCTGGGTCCTAGCCCCATTGTCAGGGCTAGTGGGCAGGGGCAGCTCCAGGAACCAGCGCACAAGTGCGTGCCTGGGGTGGCAATCCGCGGGCGCTGGCCTGCGGGTGCTGTGAGGGCAGCAGTCAGGCATCCTTCGGTGGCGTTTTTGTGGGAGGTCTGCCAGTCCCGCGGCTTCAGCGGTAATTCGGCGGCGGAGACGCAGGTGGCACGTGACAGGTGGATCACCAGCAGAAACGCCGCCGAATCTGCGTGATCAGCGGATTGCCTGCAGGCGTGCCGCCGAAGGCCGCCCGACTGCCATGCTTGGGGCAGCAAAAAACATAGATCCGCCCCTGCTAGTGGGGACAGGACACTGGTGTTTTAACCAGCGCATTAGCGAACCCTGCTCAGAGCAGGGCTTGATAACCGTCATAAAGCTGCTGGCAGCCCTAAAGCTCCCACTGCTACAACAACAGAGGGTGTTGAAGAAGTCCTAGCATCTGAGTAGCTGTTACTTAACAGATCCTGCTTTGGAAATGTGTCCACGATAATGCTACAAATGTAACAACCTAGGAAGCAACAAGGGAACCCTTCTGGTTCTCAGGGCCAGGGGCTCCCCGGGGCCTGCACAGCTGCAGGGGTGTGGCCCCGACACAGAGTTTTCATAAAGCCTTTGTTTGGTGTCTCTCCTCACAGGCTCCTGTGCAATCACGTGGCATCGGTGCAGGGTTTGCAACTCCCAAGCAGGGTATGCACAGCTCTGCCGGCGACCCAGCCCAGCACTTCCACAGCCCTTGTTATTATGACATGTATTGTGGGAGCCAGGGACCCCAGGGCCTTGGCTGCTCCATGCAGCTGGTCAAGGAATCGGGCAATTTTGGCTTAAACACCATGCAGAGCCTGGTGCCTCTTATGCTAACTCCCTTGCACTTCCCCGGGGGCGCCTCTTCCTCCCTGGCATGAGCAGGGGGAGGGCAAATCCTTTGGGTCTCCGGGGAAAACCGAGATCCCGTCGCGGCGAAGGCGAAACCCGCCGAAACCCTACCGGGGCCCAGCCAGCCAAGGGCAGTTCTAGCTCGAAGGGGCTTTTCAGACACGCGGGGTGTGTGAACTGGCTTGAGTCGCCCCGATCCGCTCCGGGTGTGCAGCGCCGGGCGCCCCAGTGAGCTCAGCACCGCCCCGAGCTCGGCTCAGGTGTGGCCGGGCAGGTCCCCCCGCCGTTACAGAACCGGATCTGAGTCGCTGAACTGCGCGACCCTCAAACCGGAGCGGCTCGTGGCCGGAGATCGGGGTTGCCCCATGCGCCCTCCCGCGGGAAGGGAGGCACCAGACCCGCTGCCCGGGAGCCCGCTCCCCAGGGATCCAGGAAGGCCCAGGCCGTCTCCGCGCGGGGGAGCCAAGGTTGCAGCTGCAGCAAGGGGCGCTGGGCGGAGGTTCACCCTGGACCGGCTGCAGGCAGAGTCTGGGGTCGCGCTGAGCCCAGGGGCTGCTGGGGCCTGGCCTTACCCCCCGGGATGGTGGAGTAGAGGGTCCCGCCAGGAGTGCAGCTGTAGCTGTCCGGGGAGCCCAGATCTCGGCCGCCCGGAATGGGGCAGGAGCTCGTGGTGCTCACAGCAGCCATGGAGCCCGATCGGTATCCGCGGGACACAGCAACACGTGCAGGCCCGGGGAGGGGCCCTTCCCTCCTCGAGGCAAGCAGGCCTTTGCCAGGCTAGCGCACAGGCTCTTGTCCAGCCTGGGGACAGGACTGCGGCGGGGCACTGGATCTAGCCTGGCTCTGACCCGGAATCCCTGCTGCTTACGTGGAACAAACAGGCGGCCCCGCGTTAAAAAGGAGTCGAACACCGAGAGCTGTCCAGGAATCATCCCAGGAGGTGGGACTCAAACCCTAGACTCAAGGGCCGGGCTCCCCCCCGGGAGCGATAAAGTTCCTCCCTTTCCCCTGCCCAAACCATAGAAACCAGCTGGTGCTTACTGAACCAGGGAAACCCATTTGAACACGTTTCTGCAAAGCAGCCTTCGGCATGAGGCTGCCCCCTCCTGCTGGGGTGGGCAGGACCCCAGAGAGCCTTGGTGTCAGGACAGGACATCACTGTTGCTGCCTGCAAACATCTCTCCAGAGGAATCAAGAAGCTAGGGATCAATGAAACTTAAGGAAATATTTCTACCTAGCCCCTGGATCCCAGTGAGCCCCAGTAAAAAAAAAACCATTCTCTTCATGGGGCAGGGCTCCATCTTAGCTCCACAAAATCAAGTTAAGCTCCTTCCATGGGCAAATAAAGACCTCCAGACACAGCAGAGTCAATGGCAATTCAACCACACAGGGCCTAGTTGTTTGCTTTGGGAGGAAGACCAAGGATTCAGAAATTGAGAGTTCCCAGGGGAAGTAGGCAGTCATGGGGGAATAAGATGGCAGCATCCCTGGGGACAGCAAAGCATTGACTGAAGTGGGTCCAGTTTGGGTTTAATCCATCCTGGCCCCCACACAAATGTGTTAAATTCATGTGTTGAAATCTTGAAAAATTGCAAGGGCATCATTTCTCTTTGCAGTCTAGGTTTTGCAGGGGCCTGTACAAAGTGCCAGCATGCAGACCTTCAGGCAGCCTTGTGCAATCCCCACAGCAGAGCGGGTGTGCATGGGAAACTGGCAGCCAAGCAGGCTAGGATGAGCGTTTTTGAGTTTTGGCACTTCAGAGTGCTTATTCTTCCCTACTTGTGTGTGTTTTGTGGCAAAAGTTGGGCATCTCAGGCTAGGCACTTCTAGGGACACTGTTTTCCCATAGCCAATGGCATTCCAGTACTCCCAGTTCAGAAATAATGGCTCAAGCTCCATTGAAGTGAATGGAAGTTTTGTCATTGACTTCAATGAAGAGCTGGTATTTCACCCTCAGAATGCAGACAATTCTGACCCATCTTCCTCTTCCTGTGCTCTATCAGGGATGGATTTTCCACCTATGGGAATGACTGGTCTGTCTCCTGGTCTGGGGGAGGGGGTCTTGGGCAAAGAAAAGTGATAGGCCTCAGTTCCCAATCCCTGTCCATTGTACCATGCTGCCCACATGGGTGTTGCTATATTGAACATCAATGTAAATACAGCTAGCCCATAGGCTGCTGGCCCATGGCATTTGTTTGTCTTCTTATAAATTCCCCCACTATTAAACATTGTCCCACTGCCTTGAGATATATATATATATATATATAGCAAAGGGAGTTTAGTTATTAAACCTATACATGTTCATGGGACACCAAGTTTTTAGATTTTCTCCATTACTGGTATCTTTTGCATTGTGGGCCTGATGCAGGCTTCAAGAGCATTAGAATGACCACAAACTGAGACACCATGAAAGATCTCTACTTCAGGGCAACTCCATGACCATCACATTTTATTAACTTCCACTTGCTTCCCAACGTTTTGTTGGAGATGTTAATAGTCACATTTGCTAAGAATTTGCAAAGTACAGGTAACTTTACAAATCTGAGTTTTGTTTCACACATTCCTCACTGAATAGTTCCATAATCCTCGTTTTGTAGTTTGTCACACCTTTCCCCCCCAAGCTTATGCAGCATCCAGCTTCAAACTGTATGCTCTTCAGAGCAAAGCCTCTTTACTTGTTTCTTGGAAGCATCGAGAGTGGTTTTGGAAGCTTCAATATTCAGGAAGTATTAACAGTAATACAAATTTTTACCCTGTGCAAAAAATTCTGGAACCCGATACAGCATATTTTAATTGGGTTAATGTGCTCTTGTAAACAGAGCATCTGCTCTGCTGTAGAGCAGGTAAATTGTTAGGGTAAGAAATAGCATCAACAATGAAATGTGTTCTTGTGTAGGGACATTTATGTTTCATTCTTAAATATTAGAATACCTCAATAGGAGATTTGATCACCTACTAATTCTTGAATACTATTTCTGCACTTTATGTTTTCAAAAACATTTAAAAAGTGACTGGGAAAAAATATGCCACCACATGGTTTGCAACTCTTGGATTCAGTGATGATTTGCCTTTCTTCTGGTTGCTGGTTCCTCAGGCTTTTCTTGGAAAAACGTATTGCTGCATATAGGGAATTGGCAGGAGTGGTGGAAAGATGGGGAAGTCTGTCTATATTCAGACTTTGGGCCTTTGAGACTGTAAAAAAGTGGTCCATGACACTGAGTACCCATTTGTGTAGTGTAGTTACTGGCTCGAGAAGTGGATCAGATCTTCACATTATAATTAGTATGTCATTACTGAGCAAGAGTAAAGTATGATTTTAAGGCGAAAAAGTGACATTTCCAACCTGAGGGAAATGCATTTGCATGCAGAATGAATGTAGGTTTTAATATAGTATTCAAAGGAGCTTGCAAAACCTGTTCGGACTCTCAGAAATGTAATGATAAACTCTGATCACATTTAAAAGGACACAAATAATTTGAGATCAAATATTGGCCGTCATGATTGGTGGTGAAATATTCTTTGGTTTCCAGATATCTGTTTTCAGAAATCTACCTGTCACCAAGATATGTATTAGATCAGTGGTTTTCAACCTGTGGTCTGCAGATCCCTGGAGGTCCACAGACTATGTCTAAGATGTTTAAAGAGGTCTGTACCTACATTTGAAAATGTTTAGGGGTCTGCAAATGAAAACACTGTATTAGATGAAGAAACTCTTTGGTATGTAGGAGCTACCCAGTGTTTTGTGTTCTCCTGCTGTTGTCTTTGGCTATTAGGATGTCAAGTTAAAGCATATTCCCAGACCCAGAGCTGTACCTGATATAGTTGACGCACCAGTAAAAAAGTCGAACAATTAAAACAAAAGAGCCACACAGGCTTGCATGTATCGGAGATGTAGCTGTGTTAGTCTGTATCCACAAAAACGACGAGGAGTCTGGTGGCCATAATCTTATGTGGCTAAAAAACCCACTTTTGTTTTTTACCCATGTATACGTAGAACCAGACTCCTCATTTTTACTGGCTTGCATGATATTAAAAACGCAACGGTATGAATGTTCACCAACCAGAAAAAGACAAAGCTAAGAGGGAGCAAAAGTATTTTCAAAGTTTTGAGAGGCTGTTAAAAATGACAGTGATCCTCCCCCTACCATCCTGCTTAGGAAGCGGACTGCATCACTAAAGCAGTTCACAAAGTAACTGTAGCCATCCTGAGAGCAAGATGTGGCCCTCCACCAAAATCCACACCACAACCTATAAATACTGTTCGTCTTTTTATTGAATATTCAGGTAAATATTTCACATTAATACAGGCTACATAAAGTGGAGCCACTATACGACATGAAATTTACTCAACTTTTTTCCTTTTAAGTATGTAAACAATTATACATGTATTTACCACCGTAAAAGGTTGAAATCATGTAATCATCTAGTTCTCTGCTGCATACAAGTAGCATTCAGTAGTGTTTAGCCAAAAGCACTAGGTTCATCTGATTTTAAGTTCAAAATGGCTAAACTAACTGGAGAACAGAATCAGTTGAATAGGTAAATCAATTTGTTCTTACACAATGGGCAATCAAATTTTCATTGTTACAGCCCACAGAGAAAAAAATTGCTTAGTTAGGCACATTAAAAAAATCCCCAGGGTTCTTCCAAGGTCATAGGTTTCCCAACAAGGCTAAAAAGGATAGACCCTCTTAAATTAGTTGACGTATTTGAGATGCATATTTCCAATGTGAGGTGCCCAGGTGCCAGGCCAAATCTGCAGTGGGGAGAAAAAAATAATTAAGAAATATAGAATATTAAGACTATGCCCAAGTGCAAAATTCTATAATAGATACAGTTCCAAACTCAGACTTATTGTGGCCCCATTTTTTAAACCTGGGTGTCTAAAGTTAGATTCCAACATAGGCGTGGTCAGATTTTCAGAGGGGCTATAGCTGTCTTCAGTGATGACCAGGTTTTTTGCATGAGTGCTAACTGGAAATGTAGAACCCATCAATGTGTTTTATTAGTTCATTTTGTTCATGGCAAAGTGCTGAGCACTGCTGAGAATCAGGCCACTTATTTAGGACCCTAACTTCAGGCACTCAGGTTTGAACGTTTTGGTCTGTAAACTGCCCAGTGCCGATATATCTGAAAGACATCCTCGAAAAAAAATTATGTAAATATATGACAGCTGATACAATCTTTTGTTTTTCTAAGCACAAAAATATCAATTGAGAAACATGCTAGAAAGTATCATTTTAAACGTATGAGAAAGATGCAAACAGATTTACCTGCTGAGCATCAGTACATTCTGTTGAATTTTGGACAACCTTTATCATAGGATTCCAAGCTGGATCTGGAGTATGAAGGCCATTAAAGAGAGGCCCTCCTGAGCCGTCAGCTAGCTGAGGATGAGAAGGTATTAGAGCGCCTCCATACATGGAAATCGGTAGACCCTAAAATAGCAGAAAGGACAATCACTGTACAATGTAGTGGATACAGACAATAAGACTAGTACATCACATACAGAGTAGTATCTGTCATCTCAAAGAATCCCAGAGCATTTTACAGAACTTATGGGCAGAGATCACTTCATCCATCACTGAAATTAGAAAGGGGCCACTGTGCATCAGCAGTGCTACAAAGCAGTGTTGTGAGGAGAATACCATACCCAATTCCAGGGACAATTCAGAGTAAAGCAGAAGGCAACTGATTTTACTAGTGTTGGAATTTTGCAAGGCTCCCCATTCCAATGTGCTGCACAGGATGAATGAAAATGTGTTACCCAGAATGTTCAAACTTAATTCAAATCCTTATGCAACATTAAAGTTGCACTTACAATCACCTCGGCATTCTATGAGAAAAATGTGAACGTGGTGGTCTAAGCATCAAGTTTGGAATGCTCAGACTCCTTGGAACCAGAGGTTCAAATCCCAGCAGGACTAATTCAGTCCTTCATCTTCCCAAGATACCCATATTAAGTACCATCATAGTTTGAGAGTGGTTCTTTTAGATGAGTCTGCAAAGCCAGACATTGTGTCTGTTCTACATGGATTTCATGTCACAATGTACTTGGGAAGTGCTCTCCTCTCCCATCAATAACTTGTCATCCTAACTGAGCTGCAGGGACGCTGCGTGTATAGTTTGAAAGCACAGTGGGATTCTTTAAGATGGAAGGTACTATACAATATTTTAATGGCCAACTGGAATAATGATATTTGAGTTCATAAAAGGCTTTCTTTATGGAGCTTCACTTCTTTGGCCTCCAACATATGACAGACAGTTTTCATAACCATCTCCCATCACAGGACAGAAGGGGATACAGAGATCCTTCGATAACTCCCTCCCTCAAATTTGTGTTCTCATTGCATATGATATGAAAAATCTTTGTCTTGCATTAAAATGACCATAGCTCACGAAAAATAAAGACTGCAACAAAGTACTTTCTCTAGATGTAACTGTAGCAATGTTTTCAGAAGACTCCAGACTATGCACATGATCCTAGATATTCCTCAAATGCTTAAACTGAATTATGACAGAGCTGTATTCTGTTTTTGGCCTTGTGCTAGTTTCTGATGTTAATGCCCTCTTTACGTACACAATTCAATATTCTCCTAACCTCCTGCCACATGTTTTGAAGAAAATTACATGATATTCACATGCCTAATTTACATCTGTAACTTGTGCTAGAAGCATTAAATATTAACCAGCCCGAAGAGGCAACCTAGTTCCATGATAGGAAGGTAGGAATCTAACACAGCAGGCGAGAATGGAAAAGTGGAGGGTGTCACCAAGCAAGTCCATGTACAGGCCTGGGTTATTAGCAACTAGAAAAAAAAATTATTTTCAGTTATAATGTGCCCTCAGTTTGACTAGTGTGTCTCACTAGGGGAGGCTGTATGAATCCTCATATCTGCTAGAGCAGAGGTTCTCAAACTGTTGTCTGTGGACCACCAGTGGTCCGTGAGTTCCATTCAGGTGGTCTGTGGATAGTTCCCTATAAGGTGCGCGCCTGGGCAGCTGCATACGAGAGAATGAAGGGCCACCCACCTAGTTAGTGGAGCTGTGCAGGCGTGGCTCCACTAATTAGGTGCCTGGACCCTGAAGAAGAGACACATGTAAGATGAGGTAGTGGCCTTGGGGGTAATAGGGGATGGGTGGGAGGGGGAATGCGGGAGGGGGCAGTGGGGTGAGAAGAGGGGGTGGGGGGAATTTGGGACGTGCAGGGCTGCGGCGGCCAGAGAAAGAGGCGACTTTCCTCAGCTCCAGGACTGCGACTGCCGGGAGACAGATGGTCCTCCTTCCCAGCCCCAGCTCGGGGGCTGCCACGGTGGGGGAGAGACCCCCCCCTCCTTCCCAGCCCCAGCTCGGGGGCTGCCGCGGTGGGGGAGAGACCCCCCCCCCTCCTTCCCAGCCCCAGCTCGGGGGCTGCCGCGGTGGGGGAGAGACCTCCCCCCCTCCTTCCCAGCCCCAGCTCGGGGGCTGCCGTGGTGGGGGAGAGACCTCCCCCCCTCCTTCCCAGCCCCAGCTCGGGGGCTGCCGTGGTGGGGGAGAGAGGGCACATCTATTGCATTAGAAAGGTAATGCAATAGATTACAGTAATGCAATAAATGTAATCTATTGCAATTTAGTATCGGATATTAAAATATGAGTTGTGTGCTTTTATTTGTAGAACTATTTTTTTATATAGCGCTTTTATCCAAACCGCTTTACAAAAGTTAGCATATGGTACAAACAACATTTGGAAAAATCATTAAGTGGTCCGCCGAGATCCTCAGCAATTTTCAAGTGGTCTGCGAAAATGAAAGTTTGAGAGCCACTGTGCTAGAGCAAGGGTGTCCAACCTATGGCCCGTGGGCCATACACGCCCACCAGAGCATTTCCTAAAGCCTGCAGCCTGCTTTAACACAATATACTAATGGCCGATTCAAGAATTTCGTCATCATGTTTACATCATTTTAGTTTACACAAGTGTGTAAACAGACAACGTTGTACATAGGTTGTTTCTATCTAAATACATACGAAACAAGCTGAACTTAAAATTTAAATCAATACAGGTGACTTTACATCTCATTAAAATATGTACAATCTGTTTGGCGCACACAAGGTTGTGCTTAGGTTTTTGTGGCCCCCCTGTATAATTAGGTTGGGCACCACTGCGCTGGAGAACATTCAGAGTTTAATAAATCTGAATGCACCAATGACCTTGGCAAAGTTGCCCCAACTTGTTCCAGAGAAAGGGCTTTTAATGAAGTCTCTCTGGACAGATCACTCCTGGACATGCACTGTCAGACAAGTCATCTGCAGCCAGACAAAACAACCCAGCTGCTTATAACAAATTCAACTTTCAAATATAACTTACTTTAGAAAAATCCACAAAGCTATTTGGCATAGGTTGGTGGAAAATGTTTGAGGGAGCCACGATTCCAGAATCATCCCTCTCCATTGGCTGATGCTGGGAAAATGTGCCTGGATCTGATAATTGTTGATGCATTGGATGATTCCCCATTATAGGCTGGGACCAACCTGACAAGCCTTCTGGAAAGGAAGAGATTAAAAGTGGATGGTTATAATCACTCTGGAATAAATCAATCATCTGCACACAGGTTAAGGATCTCAGAAATAAGCATAACAATGCTGCAAAACAAACTGGGGCACTGCTCTGAACAAATCAGTTTTCAGACCTCCCTAAAACTCACTTGTATTCTACCCTCAGACCCCAATGACCTATTAACAAAATATGCATGTCTCCTATCCTCAGCTTCATGGCTCTGCTTATATGGCCCTCTCACAAAGACAGGCTGTATAAAGTACTGCCCATGTGAGGCCCTGCTGCATGCAGACATTTTCTTCCCCTCTCACCACACTGAGTTAGGCATGTTAGCATGTTCCATATCCATGGTAATGCAAGGTGGGAGACTCCACAGAGTCACGCTTAGGGCAGGAGCTGGTATGAGGTAAAAGGCAGAGAACTTTCCAAAGACTGAAGTGGGAGAAGATGGTGAAATCTGGAGACGTGGGACTGGGCCTGATATACATTTTATTTCATTCTCCTATATTCCTCCACCAAAGTTTGGTGCCTGCACCAAATACCAAACCAATATTTCAGATGTCCCCAACACTGAGCTAAGCTTTAATAGAACTGCGATCTATGAATATTGCCAATTTGTATGACAAGTTTATACATTTAGTCTGAAAAACAGCCATGATGAGAGACCAAGGTTAATGGGATAATGTCAGACCAAATTTGGACCAAAATTTAAGCCTCATAAAAAAAACCCTAGCTTTGCAAAATTTAAGACCATTAAAATTGTGTATGTAGCAAAACAAAATGACAATCTCTTAAAATTCCTAATGAAAATAATCTGCAGCTCAAACACTGCACTTTGTGATTAACTTGAAAATGGAACTACCAAAAACTGAATATAAACCTTCAGCTTTTTAGGAGTCACCTTTTTTTTTTTTTAAATTGCTGTTGCCTGGAACAGAACTTATTTCATATTATTCAAGAAGAGTTATGGAGTAGAAAAGTGTAAAAATTAAGGACCAATAACAGCACTCAATCTGAATGCCCCAGTTTTTATTTGCTTGTCATAACTGTAATCTCATTTGTAAAAATAGTTTGAGTGACAAGCTACTAATTAATGAAATGCAACCACAGCTTTCAGACAGAGTTTTACATTTGAAGACCAAATTTTGAGGAAAGGTAAAACATTTGTTCTCATTCTAAAATGAAATTTCTGTTCAACAGAGATTATGTATTTACTGTGTATCTTTGCAGAATCTAAATCAGGCGAAAAATTCTATATTATGAGAGAAAATTGCAACGGTTCTAGCAAAACAGATTTGGCCTGAAGAAAATTGGAGTCACTCATTACCCAATGAGGACCATTTTGGCAAAGCCCACCCTATCTCTAATTCTTTAGAATCTTGTGGGTGGGTTACAGATTATTTCAGGATCAATCATGAAAAACTTGGTCTGTCAGCTATATCATCAGAGGTTATCTCTGAAAATCCTGCAGAGTAAATTAACAGAAAGGCAATCATGAAACAAAACCTAAAGAAATACCTCTGTTCTTCCGAGACTTGATCCCATCCCAGGTGGGATACTGAGGCTGTATTAACAGCCCATCTGTAAAGAAGAGTACGTTTCTGGATTTGTACCCACATAAAGTGTTGCAAATCAATCACTTCTTTTGCCCTAACCTTCTTTTCTAATTGTGGTCCTTATGGTCAGTTCCTCAGTGAATGAAGAACTTAGAAGACTTCCCCAATATACTCCCTTAAAGGATCAGAATATGTACATGTTTCTGAACTCCTCTCTCTATACCTGCCAGCTCTCTGTTCGTGACACTCCTGATATTTCTTTTAGTTTCTGCCTTTAAAGTAATCTTGCATGCAGTTGATAAAGTATATTTTGTTCTCTGGTTTAGAAGGGAAGATTTTTACATACGACTACCATGTATTACTCTATTATTTCAAATTTGATCCTCAAAAAGCGTAAGTTTGGCATTTTGTTTAGTTCTCAGAATGTAGTGTTACCCTAAAATCTGAGGTGGTGGTGGTTTTTAAAACACAAAGCTTACTTATTGTGTATGAGACTGACTTACCTGATACATTGTTAACTCCAAATGACCAGATACCACTATGTCCAACAGGAGCCGTAAAGTTAGTTCCTAAGGGGGTAGGAGTGACAGAACCTCCCTGTCGAATTCTAGCAAGCCTTTCCGTCCCAATAGGAGGTGGTACCTTTCGATCTTGACTTGTGCTACCTGCTTTTGGCTGGCCCAAGTTAGAAGGTGCAGAAGCAGCTGAAAGGGGTGAAGATGATCCTGATGAAACTGATGGAATAGGAGATTCACCTGGTGACAAAATATTTCTCTTGCTTTATTATACATGGAACACTTAAGTGATGTTAAATACGACAATTTCCCCTCTAAGCTGCCAATCCGTATTCTGTAATGCAGATTATGAAAGGTGTAAACGTTTGATTTATAATCTTTTGGGACTAGTGAGAGAATTGAGTTATTTGTGGCAGAATAGTCATTGTACTGATTGCTGTTTGGTGCACCGGAAAGATTATTCACCAGCGATTTTGTATCTTATTTGCATAAATGGTTCCAACCACAGGATAGTCTGACATTTTCTAGATCTTCTTGTAACTATTTTAGATTTACTAGACAAGGACAAGAAAACTGGAAGACTTTATGAAGAGATCTGCAAATCTTGGCCCAGGCACTCAACTGGTCTTGTTTTCAGAGGTGCTGAGCATCCCCAACTCCCAGTGGGATATAGACTCAGGGTGCGATTTTCCAAAAACGCTCAAATGACTTAGAAGCATAAATTCCATTGACTTTCAGTGGGACTCGTCACAGGTGTTTTTGAAAACCCCACCCTTAGTTTTGGCACCCAAGTTTATTTTGGCCTTTGTACTCAGGGAGTTGTCATCACTAAGATTCTGAATTGCAAAGACCCAAACTTCTCACGTGGCCACTCTCAGATTTGCTCCATAAAAGGAGAACTCCTCACTGTCATTTCAGACAATTTAAAAATTTCAGTGAATTTTAAGATATATAAAATATTAATTGTAGAAGTCTCATTTTTAAAACCGTTAAAATAAAGCATAATTCAATCTGAGAAAGTCACGCCAATGTCATCTGATGCAGTTTTACACTATAAGAAAGCTCCCTGCATTGTGATGACACAAAAATTAAGGTTCTCTTCACAGAGTTTAAGGGTACATCTACACTGCAAAAACAAAAAACAAAAAAAAAAAAACAAAACAAAAACAAAAACCGTGCAGCAGTGAGCCTCAGAGCCTATGTCAACTGAATTGGGCTGGTGGGGCTCGGGTTACGGGGCTAAAAATCACAGTGTAGACATTCTTGCTCAGGCTGGAGCCGGGCCTCTTAGCCCCCCTCTGCCCTTGCTGCTTTTCAGAGACGAGGTCCAGCCTGAGCCGGAATGTCTATATTGTTACTTTCAGCCCCATGGTGCAAGCTAGAGTCAGTTCACCTGGGTTCTGAAACTTGCTGCCGCAGGTATTTTTTTGCAGTGTAGACATACCCCAAAGCCTCCTGAAGCTGCGTCAAGACATGTAATACTAATGGAATCTATGGCATTTCACGTAAGATATCCATAACATTTTTTGTGATTCCATTTCACACATTTCCCATCTTTACTGAGGCTAAAAGCAATTACTAATAATAGTTTTTAAATCCACTGGTTGCTTTCCCCTCAAAGTTACAAATCAACCGTTAGCTAAAAACAATAACTAAAACACTAAAAATGTATAGATAATTAAGACAGACCCATGAAGTTCCTACATGAATTTGTAGCGCTTGTCCAAGGATGTGGTGAAAAATGCTGTCTGTTAAAGCTGGGAGTCCCAACAGGTGCTGGCCCTTGAAGATAAACCCGTTGTATGTTTGCTGAAAAACCTGTCAGAGGAGCTGAAGAGCCGTTGGATGGATCTAGAGAGGGTAAGCCTGAAATAAATGTAAAACTTATGAAATATACCCATTTGGAAAAATACTTCATGGCACCATGAAGATTCATTGCTCCAAATAAAATTTAAACTTAGTGTCCAGTCACCCTTTTCATGGTGTAATGAGTTTTTGCAGGTTACAAGCTAAGTAAGGAAGAATTACATACTGGTATATGTATTTTTCCATCTTGCTCTCTGTCAGCCTACAACTGCGATCATCACACAAAGCTCTGCCTCAGGGGTAATCAATTCTTTTTTGTCAAGGTCCAAATTTCTTAGTCAAGGCATAGCCAAGAACCAGACTCCAAAGCAAATAAAAAAACAATGACAAATCAAAATATTTGGGGTCTGTTCAAAAGTGTCTGGCGGTCTAGATATGGCCCATCTATTGACTACCCCTGCTCTACCTTCACCTATCATTAGATATGAAGGCAAAACCAAGACAAGCTTACCACTGAAGTAAATCCCAACTTACTCCTCAGTCTAGAATTCTCCAGAACTAACCAAGTAGTACAATGTAAGTTAAAAACAATAAAAAAAAATGATGCAAGAAAGACAGACTGAAAATGATCCATTAGTACCAGGGCAGTAATTCATAATATATTTATTGCCCATCCTACAGCTGGGTCCATAGGTAAAGCGCACACAGTATTCTGTGCCCCAAGAAGTGGGGTTAGATTGATAATTGCATAGTGTGATGGTTGGATGCAGTTTCTCAGCACAAGGCTGCATTCCAAACAGGAGCAAAACTGAGCCTCCTTTAAAACAACAGGCACGGGGAGTTGAATTTTCTGATCAAGCCAAGGCCTCGCCACCAAAATACCTTAAAGGCCTTTCTCATAGCTTGGTAATAAACAAATGTGGTAATAAATACAGGGAATCAGAGAGGTTTTGTTGGTGGTGGTGGTTTCTGGAGCCTGTGGGAATCACAGCTGCCATTAGAGAAGGGGGCTGACAGAACCGTTGAGGGGCTCAAGGTAATAACCACAACCAGGATGAACTAAGGCCCTTCCTGGAAAGACTGGGACAACAATACCTAGTTATGGTAGTCAGAAAGGGGGTGGTGGTTGTTGGATACCTGCATTACGGTTTTGTTTCTTGTCCCTCTGACTTACCAGCCTCTTGGAAACATTCCTGGTTACCCTATTTCACCCTAGTTGGAACAAAAAAAAATTCAACCAACCCACAATCTCTGATGTGTTGCTTTCAAAATGTTAGGTCCTGCTGCTGAATTTCTGCTTCAAGCAGCTTAAGACTTGCCTGCCATGCTTCACCTAAGCCTGGAGAACCAAGCAGCCAGGGACTACTGGCTTAGAGATTCTGCAAAGCCAGCTCCTGCTGCTAAAGCACTGCAAACAAACAGATTACGGCTGCTTGCCATAATACCGTACAGTGAGGGAGGCAGTGCATTATTGTGCAGCTGGGCAGTGTGCAGGAACCCCTGTGATTTACACTGCCTTGTTTTCTCCTCAAATATCAGTTTCCTGCAGACTCCTCTTCTCAAAAATCCTCTCTCCACCAGGGAGGCACCAAGGAGAGGAATTAAAAAAAGACACAATAGAAAATGCTTCTGCCTGAAAAGAAAATAGAGAGGAGAGACCTAGAGGAACCACCCACTTCAGGTGGAGGTGACACCTTAGGAAGTTAGAGAGAGAGAGAGTTCTCTAGACAGCTCCATCATCTCACATTACATTGTGAAACTAGAGAAGTTAAAAAAAGAAGCACCTCTATGCTTGAAAGATGTATAGGGATAACCCAGCTGTAATGGATCATGAAGCACAAGGTGCTCATGAGGGAGAACTGAGTGAGGAAGGATAACCTTTGTAGAGCTTTGATCAATGTTCAGTGAATGAACTCTGATTTGAGATTCAATTTTCATGGACAATGGACTAGGCAGTGCTTTGTGTAGGTTGTCTGTAAAAGAGTACAGTTTGTTGGCACATATTTGATGTAGGCAAGTCTACTGGCACAGGAATTATGCTAGCGTTTTGTCTAGTAATAAATAAGTTACTGTTGAAGCAAGTGATCGCTCTTAATATCCAGCTGGGGCCTCCCTCCCTGTGGTGGAGCTACTGATGGTACTCGCTTGCCAATTCCCTGCTCCTCATACAAAGCTCAGAAGTAGGCCAAACAGAAAGGCTCCTACTCCACTGTGATGCATGTGATGGTGAATCAGAAAGACAAGGTTGATGAGGTAATATCTTCTATTGGACCAACTTTTGTTGGCGAAAGAGAAACTGATGAGCTTACACAGAGCTCTTCTTCAGATGGTGGATCAGAGGCTGGTTCTTGGATAATTACAATGGCTGGCTGGACAAAGTGCCCAATGGATTGATATTTGAGGACTCTTGTACAGAAAGGGGCATTTCCTACTGCATAGGCTCATTAACTGGGTCTCTGTTTATAGTGAATGTTGGAGAGAACCATTCATAGTAATGGAAACTTATGCAGATGACACTGATAGACAGGCATCTACCTATCTCTTCAACAAGAGCTGAATGTGCCTTTGGAAGACTGATGGTGAGATGTGCTTTAGAAGGCACAATGATTATGTATCCAATGCAATTTCAGTGTTGTGTTTTGCACAATTCTGAGAGCAAGGGGGAATGTTCCTGCAGGAAGTGGAATGAAGAGGCTGAAGGGCTGCTATATTTTAATCAGCCCAAAACTTCTGAAGTGCACAAGTCCAGCACTGTCGGTTTCAGATAGGCTAACATGATTAAAGATGCCACCTTCTATTAATACTTTGCCCCTGCAATAGTAGAGGAAAGAAGAAACATCTAATACCAATAAGGGCTGCTATGGGCAACACACTAAGCAGCATATGAACTGGTTTTAGTCACTAACTTCCCACTTATGTATTTTGCTTGATTACTACATCATACTTTGGATGCACATGCATGCTTAAATTAGAGTCAAATTATGACATTTCAAATGCGTTTCTCTGGCTGATTAGACAAGTTTGCATAATGAGGATCAGTAGCATGAGACTGTGTCCTCATGCTACATGAAAATTATGCTCAAACTCCAGTTTCTCAAGGCTCCAAGATACTTCTGTGTAGACTGTTTGCTAACTGCAAGGGTTAACTTAACCTGAATCATTGCTATTCCAGATCTCACGGAAGACCCTCAAAATCAGATTCACATTGTGAGGGCGTCTGTTGTGTGTGGTTTCAAGGCATTGTGACGGTGTTACAGCTCAAGGTATGCCATATTACTGTAATGCATTTTAATCTAGTACACACAGACTGGGTCCTCTAAAACAGAGGAAGCATAACAAGTGACTGAAATGGATTCCTTCTGGTTTTGTCTGGGGTCTTCTAAAAGGAGCATGCAAGTCTGTCCCCAATTCTGCAAACTGCTAGGACTAGCAGACATGAAAAGTGAAGGCAGGACAAAAAGACAGTTGTCCTGAATGGACCCAGAGCCATAACCCATGTCAGGGAACCACAAGTATCTGGAAAGAAAGTGGGCAAACTGGGAATCTCTGCTTTCAATCTTAATTTTCAGTATCAGTGGACAGGAAGAAAAGTACTCAAATTCTGCTTACGACATGAAGGTGCTGGTCAAAACTCTTACTTTAAGACTCAAGCAAGTGAGGAACTTAACTGGGTTTTCTGCTGCAAACCAACTTATAAAAGTGAACTCCAAGAGACTAAGTTTGTGGAAATCCAAGTATTCCTAACTGTACTCCCAAAGGGACAAAAGAACTTGAGTGAAGAAGAAACTTGGAGAACAAACCATTGCTCAGTGTTACAGGTACAATGTCATATCTAGCAGCCATTTTGATAAATCTCACTTTACTGGTACAACATATGAAGATACTGTATACTGGCCCACCAGCAAGGACTGCCAGACTGCCTAAAGCCCAGGGCTGCTGCACTCCACAGCACAGTAGTGTAAGTCAGTAACAAATGGGACTTTTTGACTTCACAGAACTATGAGAAACCTATAATTCAACTATATACCATCAGCCAAACAAGCTTCAATTTTGATAGACAGAAGAACACTCTTTCCTGTGTGGCTAACCTGTCACTTCAGCCTGAGGTAAGCACCCAAGAAGTATACCCCACTTCATCTCAGGATAGATAAAAATTGATTTAAAACTGGATTTTTAAATTAAACACAGGTTTATTATTAAAAATAAGCCTATTTAAAATTTGAAATTATGACAACCGTAAGGCCTACATTTACTCTAATCTACTAAAATAATTTAAATTAAAAAAAAGTTAAGCAGTATCTCTTTACTGCCAAAATTTTAAAGAAAGTCAAACCACTGAACTGGTGAGCACCATTGGCTAAACAACTGGAATAAGAGTTCACTGAAGTGTTAAACCAGCTTCTGTCAGCACTCGCCTCTTTCGCAGGTGCAGAGAAAATATTGTCTTCACTTCAGTTCTATGATTAGTTCACTCAAAGTTAAAAACCAATAGAAAATTGGGAAAAAAAAGGAGCAGGAAAGCTTATTTTCCAGTCTATGAATAAAACTAGGTGTAAGGATAAGATCTACTAGTTTTAAAATCCTGAAGGACATAATGCAAGAAACAATCAGTTCAATTAACTAACTGTAGATACTTCCTTTGTTTAATAAATCTGTTTTAAATGCAAAACATGTGTTGATAAAACTTGATAAAATGAGTTATTTTTGCATTTAGTTGAATTTGAGTTCCCATCCAAACAGAATTTAACACAAAATTAAAATCACAAATTAAAAAAAAAATCTAGTAAACAAAAAATGCATTATTCCCCATTTTCAGACATGGCCTTAATGGTTATCACCAATGAGAATCAACCTTTCTTTAGGAAAATAAAAAACTACAAATGCAAAACACATTTCAAATTGATGGATTTAAATCAAGATTTCCTGTTTGCTAATTTAATCATGATTTAAATCAATCCACCCTGCTTTATCCCATCTAGAAGTCTGACTGCAAGGTCTGACTAATGAACAGAACTGGACAAGGAGGGTGACACCTGTGAAAGAATGGAAGTAAATGAAACTGATTGAGCTAGTTGCTCTTCTATACACACATCTGTAAGGGGATGACGCTGGAGCAGGCCAAAGACCACCGACACACACTTTCTAGATACCAAGAGGTGGACAACTTGAATAGCTCTGAGAAACTATTGTTCTTGTTACCCACCATCAACTTAAATCCTCCTTTCCCTAAACAGAGACAAGTGAACACAATCTGAAGAGTTTCAGATTCCAGGCAGGGTGGCAGATTATGTAACTGACTCAAGACCTGACAAACTTTTACTTTTGCCTCCTGGTTGGTTCTGTGGTTAGAGGATGTAACAGACCTCTACGTATGGGTCTGACAACTATAGGAATGGGGAGAAGAGGCAGCACAACTTTGTTTTTTTTAAAACATAATCAGTTTTTAAGTGCACCAGCCAAATTCCAACTTGGATAATTTACAGTGTCAAAATCCCCTTGTTTCAATTGAAAAAAATATTCCTCACTTTTCTTCCAGAAGACACTTGTCTAAGGTGTGTTGGAGCATAATTCTTACCATTTCTAACCCAGTGGTTTATGTAGAGCCTAAAGCACCCTAATATATTTGGAGTGAAATGTGTGAGGGATTTAAAGTGCTGTAGCCATGTTAGTCCCAGAATATGACAACGACAAAGTGGGCGAGGTACTATGTTTTATTGGACCAACTTCTGTTGGTGAAAGAGACCAGCTCTGTGTAAACTCAAAAGAAAGCTGGTCTGTTTCACCAACTGAGGTTGGTTCAATAAAACATCTTGTCTCATGCACCTTGTGTGTGTGTCAGAGATTTTAAGTTATTTTACAGTTCTATTTTGTAGCATTTTGTATGAAAAATGGGTAACTTTATAATTTTAATAGTTACCCCCTGTGAAGGAGTTTCATTTTCCTTTACAAGCATAATTGCCTTCAGAGCCATTCTATGTACATAATCCATGTGATTTGACAGACTATTTACCACATCTTCCTAAACAATGAGTGGATGTCAACTTTGGCCATCCATGAGAAAAAGAGGAGCTGCTAAAAAGGCAGAGTTTCTGGAGTCCATTGGAGCAGGACTTGACAATTCTACTATTAGAGGATTGGATGAATGAAGTCAGACTGCTCCAGCTATCACAGTTCTAGATGAATTTGGTTCTATTTTTTGTACTGAGGGCATAGAGATCATAGGCAGCCTAAGTGCTTGTACTCTTCAGAATTCAGCTAACTAGTTTAAATTTAAAATATTTAAAAACTCTTTTGAGACACCCTGGCAAACGTTTTCTGACTTTTGATGTTAGGCACCTAAAGAGAAGTGGCCTGAAGTGCTGAGCACTCAGAAGTGCTGAGCACCCATAGCTCCCTTTGAACTCAATGGGAATGTATCACTTGTGAAAATCTATTCACTTATTTAGGTGCCTAACTTCAGTATCCAAGTTTGGAAATTTTGGCCCAAAGTTTTAAAAGGGTTTGCGGGATGGTGTTGGGTGAAAGACTTGAAGCAAATTAACTTAGGTGCCTAGAGAGCCTCACTTCCAAGCTTTCCTGTCTTCAAAATACAGTCTAATCTTCTGATATATGAACAAATCTGAAGAGAGCAATGAGGTAAGGGTAACATCCTTTGTGTGTCTACTAGGTAAATGTCAGGGAAAAGGAAGCAGGACGGTCAAGCATTCAGTACCTTACCAAGTCCCATATGCGGAGAATGTTAAGTGAGCAAGTTCAAAATACCAAGAGGACAGGGATCCACCAAGATCCCCATCTCCTACTACCCTTGGCCTAGCACCATGACAATCCATCCTTCCTCCAGATGGAATCAATATTAGACACCTGTGGGTGGAGTTTCGACAAGTGCCACAAGGCCCTTACTTCCTAAAAGGGCCAATGGTGGTTGCTTCTGCAGCATTACCTGACAGGTCAGAGGTGGGAAAGAGAACTGGATTTGTATAATTTTAAATAGCTTTTGAAATTAAACTTGGCAAGTTCAGCTCTCAGGTTGGAGTTCTATGCATATTACCTTGTAAAATATTTCTGGAGCAATTTGAGAATAGGGTCAAAGACTAATGGCAGGATTGTCTCTTTATGCCAGTGTAGAAACTGTGTGGACTTACCTACAGGGCTGGTAGAAACTCTCTGGGAAGGTGGCCTGAATCCAGGCGCCTTGGAGTTATCAGGATGCACATTTTCTATGTGTCCAAGCACAGAGTTACTCAGAAAAGTAGACTGAACAGTGAAAGATGGATCTGCGGTTGCTCGTGTGGATAGTGGACAGTCTCCCCATCCTTGGTTGGCTGGCACCTGGTTGCTATCAAAAAGACTACTAAAGTGATTGAAAAGCGTTGCTGGCCCAAACGTAGGAGGCAATGATTTGTTTGCTGGGTTAATGTGCATCTGAGAACCGTTCATAACGTTCATGGCTGATGAAAGCTGCACTGCAGCAGGTGGACCTTGAGATGGCGTTAAAGGAACTGGATTTGTAACAAAAATAGACTGATGATCTTGATGTAGGTTTGCATTTGGTACCACTGAATAGAAAGAACCTCTAGGCTGCATTCTGTGAGAAACTCGAGGTGCTGGTACAGCTAACTGAGGTAAATTACCGTTGTCCTGATTATCTGCAGCAATTGATCTGGGTGAAGCTAAGCTTAATGGAGTGGGTTCTGAGCTAGATGAAAAAGGCATGGACACAGAAGAATTTATTTCGGACATGCTGGTTGGCAGTATCTCATCTTGGACGTTATTTAGAGGTGCAGGGCTGCTAGACGGGCGAGTTTCTAGGACTCCTGGATTGCTGCTAGTGGATATATTGCAACTACTTGCAACCGAAGATGGTGCACACGTGTTTCCAGTAGGTTGGTCTGGTGTTGACACCTTCTCTTTGGGTGCTGAGATAGCTGAGAAAGAGTCCGTTTTAAGTGCAGAATGCTGTGTTTGTGGAACATTAGAGGGCAGAAATGCCGTGGGAACTTGCCCGTTGTTTGCAGGTGCAGAGGAGGCAGAAGGCAGAGTGCTACAGGTGCTTGTCACAGTTGAGATTGCTGTTGCCACCGCACTTGTTTTCGGAACACAGGTGAACAACTGCTTTCTGACTGATGAGGGAGTCCGACTACTTGTTGCACACAGCGGTTGGGTGGAAGCAACTACAGAAGAGACAGTAATAGGACAACTAGCAGTAGCTAATCCAGTAGACTCCGTCTGTAAAATATTCCCATTCTGGTTACCTACACGATTTGAACTATTATGCTTTGGAGAGCTGTTTGTGCTGCTAGGGTTAACTGGTCTCACTGGGAATGGTCCCCAAGTGTTTGGCGAAGGTGAAAAAGTTCCTCCAAACTGGGCCATAGGTAAGCGAGGGTGTCGAATCTGTTGCATAGTTTGGGCAGCCAGCAAGGCAAAATGAGGGTGGGAATAAGCTAAGGGCAGAGACACTGGAAAAGAAGAACGCACATTTGCTGGAACATTCTTGTTTAATTTGTTAGTGGGCTGGAAAGTAGAAAGTGTTGATGACTGCGACGTGACAAGAGGTGGTGCTCCGAGCGGGAAGGAGTTTTTGTTGGAAGCAGCTGCGGTACTGACTCCAGATGAAAAGTTTGCATGAATTGATTTGGTGTTTGGAGCAGGTGTTCTTATATGAGTTTTAGGAATTAAGTCTTCCAGTTCCTTGGCGGGATCTTGAATAAGGGCACTGATGAGTTGCACTGCGTACCTTGTTGATTCCGTACCGCCCCTGAAATTAAAAACAAGTATGAATCTTCTCTCTGGAATGGAATTCTCACTTTGTTGCAACACTTCATGAACTAAACAATTTATTTTGGCTATATTAGTACAGTACTTGAATGGAACAGTCAAGAAGTTTTATTTCTTGATATTTGCTTATTTTATGGTTTAACTTTGTGTAAGTATCAGATTTTCAGTATGTCCTGCTGTCAGCAATTTATGCACTATACCAGTGGTCCCCAACCTTTCTGTTGCAGTAGCATATTCATGTTCCCAGAAGAGCCTGGAGGGCGCCAGACGACCAGCCGCCAAAATGCCGCCAAGAAGTGGCATCATCGAGAAGCGTCGGCGACGCTTCTTGGCGTTGCCACTTCTCAGAGGCATTTCGGCGGCTGGTTGTCCGGAGGCCATGCTCGTTGGCGGCGTGTTGTCCGGTGGAAGAGCTCCCTTGTCGGTAGGCGGGCGCACATAAATGCCCCGGCGGGCACCATGGCGCCCATGGGCACCGCGTTGGGGACCACTGCACTATACACTAGTACCAAAGAGCCAATATGTCCTACCTTAAAGATAAGCAGACTTTGTAAGAAAAATCTTGTACCAACTCAATTTACAATTATTTTGTTTCCATGTATCATACCTTATTGTGATCATTCTCTCTCCATTCTTATCTTTTTGTTTGTCCACATCAATATGAGCACCAGTGACATCTTGAATTGCTGTGATGTTGCACCCACCTCTTCCCATTATTCTAGATACGACAGAAGCTGGGACAGATAATTTCTTAGACCTATATCACAAAGATGGCAAAATTTGTGAAGTCATTTTAGATAAATTTAAAAAATGCCAAAATCTGTTTTGTTTGGCAATTGAACATCCCAATATTTTTACATTTCAGGGCAGCAAGTGGTTTTCTGCTGGTACTGAATTAACCCTTTGGAGCCTCTCTAAAACTTCCCCACTGAAATTACTTGTTATCCTGAGCACTTCTGAAGTTTCTTCAGAACACTTATTCAACCAAATATATCACATCATATAGATGCACATTATACAATATACATCCTGTTTTGGACATATAGTTCTTCATCTTTTGTCCTAACCTGTATATTTTTAAAATGTAAGTGAGATGAAATCTAAGTGACTCTCCTACTTTACATTTTAATTAGTATCAAGCATCTTTGGATCACAGGGTTACAAATTGCTTCTACTGGTATACAGCCAGACTGATAATCTTTGAAATACCACCTGCTTGAGCAAGACTTTAAAATCTGGGTCTTGTTCCAACATCCTGGGAGAATTAATATTTCCTAGACCTCAAGTGAGAAACCACAAATGCTCTGGAAGATTGCCAGTGACCCTATGCAATGGTTTATAGCAAGCAGGCCAACTGTGCAATTCAAGGGTCCAAAGGGATGCTGGAAGCCACTATGAAGGCAGCACAGATCTTCAGACGCACATTTATTTTTAGGCCATGACACTGCAACCCAAACACTCAATGGACTTATTAAATGAACTGCTAGATTTTCAGATTCATATGGCATTGGCGGATCAGTGCAGGCATATGGTAATGGGAAGCCTTAGAACACCAGCTATGCTTGCATTCCAGACCCCAGCCAAGGTCCCTTTAGGCCACCCTTGCTCCCAGACTTCAAAGGCTGGACCTCTCATGCTTGGCTTTCATACATGGCTTTCAAGATTAACAGTGTCGTATTGCAATTTGTGAACTGTACAGTTAGAGGGAATTCTAAGAGGTTTCAGGAAGCACTGTGATGAAAGTTCAAGAATCTGAACAGAATATAGATTGTACATCTCTATGTTGCTGCCATCTTAACCTACATTTTAAATTTAGTCATATTTAACATTTTAGATTATACTAACAGCAAGAAATTATGCAGGAAATGTATTTCAGTTAACATGTGTAATGTAAAATGGATAGTTTTTACACTTACCATCTGAAAATATTAACATTCTAATATCTCTCGTCTTTTTAAGTTACCAGTCCCCTGCCCTCCACAAAATTCACACTATCATCCCAATCTCCACAAACAATGCTCTTAGAATATACACTATGTCCTGGCCCTCAGCATTTCTCATGTTTCAATCCCCTCCCCTTTGGATCTGCATTAGTATAAAGACTTCTCTCTATTGGAGCTCCCAATCTCCCCTTCTCCATGACAAAGCTCCCTTCCTCATGTAGCTTTCAAGAGCCTTCCACATGATTCACAGGGATCCTAGTTGCATTCCAGTCTCCTTTACCCTCCTCAATCCACTCCCCGAAGCGAACCCCTAGCCACCCACTCAGACACCCTCCCCACCACCCACTGAGGAATTCATTCTTCAGACGAGCTCTAAATAGCACCCAGAATCTGACTCCTCACCCACTCTCTAATGCCTCCCTCCCCACCCACCATGCTCATTGTTTTTTAGTTTGAAAAAAATGCCCAAGACAGTACCTTTTTGCTCCTGAACAGCAGCGCCCTCCTCTCTGCAGCTGAAATTGCTCAACTGGTGTTGGCTGCAGAGTGTTGCTAGGGGGAGGGTCTTTCAAAACTCTGCCTACTTGCCTGTCAGGGGTAGAAGGGATGTTTTCATTGGTTATTTCTTTGATAGACATCCCTTCTATCCAATAGGGTGCTTTGAGGGAGTGGGAGTTAGGACAGTTCTTGGTCTTGGAATTGGGATAGGCTTTATAAGGTAAACAAACATGTGCAACACCTAGTTACTTTGAAAAGGACACATAGGTTGTTAAAAGGCTCTTAGACTGTATGCATGCTCTGCTATTCAGGGCAGGGCACGGCAAATTCTGGCCCTGGGTAGACATTTTGTGAGCACGTTCCTTACTAAACAAATCTTGAGTTCTTAGGGTTATCAAAATCCACCATTTTAGGAAGAAATTTCTAGAACCCCAGCAGCTCTGACAGAACAGAAACATGATACCAAACACAGTAAAAGTAAAGCAAATGACTAAACTAGGAGACTCAAGAGACCTGTCTGGAGAGGTGTAGCAGCTTCAGGATCAATAGTGGGGTCTGTGTGCAGCCCTGGTAAAGGCAGCTGTCTACTTTTTAACAGTTTCACGCCTGCACAACTCACCAAGTTTGGGGGGAGGGGGAAGAGAAATCTATGGCTCTTTATTTATCACACCCCATAAAAGGGAACAATATTTATGAATATACACGATCACCGAAGTAGGGGAAAATTGCACATTTTAATTGGTGTGAACTGATGAGCTAACAGGTCAAAGTTTAACATCTTAGATTTTAATTGCATAGATTTTTCATTTGCTAAAAAAAGACAGCTTCCCCAAAACTCACACTTCAAGTCCTCTCTAAAACAGTGTTCCATGTACACAAGCTAAAAGATGCTCTAAAAAGAACATTTAGTCAAAATCCTGCATTTCAGGATTTCAGCTAAGTCAGGGCTAAATGAAAAAAATTAGGATTTATGTTTTCATGCTTATCTCACTTCAACAAAGTGAGTAAAAAAAGGTAGAAAATTTAAACAATTTCAAGCTACATACAGACAGAATGAATGACTAAAATATGGCCACAAGCCACCCAATGTAAGAAAATGTACATAATTTTGAAGGAAGAGGAAGAAGCTGCCATTTCAGAAGCAGAAGCTCTTCAACTATATAACCATGCTCCTAAGTCTATTTTAGGGTCATGAATGAGTTGGACCAGAATCAGCAGCCAGAATGTGGGTCAATAGATCATAATGAGCACCGTCTCTCAGTCCATCATCCACCTCCCTGTGTATCTTCACTGACACCCACCAATCTTTGAGGGATCCCATGTGAAACTGAAATGTGACAGAGCTTTTGCTGCTGTATTCCTTCATTACCAATGGAGCCTTGGCCTATTCCTCCCCACTTAAAGAAGAGCCAGAACAAACTCCCCCTACCCCAAGGTGTTTCTTTCTGATTAGTGTCAGGCCCTGGGAAGGACCCCACTTCTACTGTAAAATACTGATGCCATATTTGGCTTTTCGAATTGTAATTACCACCCATAATGATTGTAATTTGTTTGAAAAGCACTGCAAGCACAAAGGAAGAAGGGCTTTTATAAATCATTACAGTCAGGCTAACTCAGCTGAATGTTCTGTGTAAGTATGCAATTTATAAATCAAAAAGTCTATACATAATTTGAAAACACTGAATTAAAACCTATTACCTTCTAACCACTTCTTTCCAGCCTTCTTCTCTTTTCTGACCTCTTTTTGGACTAGTGAGGTTCAGCTTTATGTTTGGAGAGGTCAGCGGCAGGGACACAGATTTATAACTTGCTGATAATGAATTTGGATTAGCGTCACCTTCAACTCTGGGAACAGAGATGTATTGATTACAGACTATAAAATAAAAGTAGTTCAAGTAGTTGCAGAGCACAAATTTTAGAGGTTAGACAAAACTATCAGTTAAAACAGTTCTCAATTTTTTTTTTCCATTCTCCATGCCCCTATTTAGACCACAATTTCTGCAACATGGGTGACAGTCAATGCCAATTAGTGTATTTTGTGTGGTTAACATGTTCACAAGAACTGGACCGAGCCTCCAACTTATTTCACACAGGCTACTGAGCAGCCATTGGATTGTTTTGACTTTCAGTCATGTCCAACTGGTCCAGAATTAAAACTAAACAAAGCAGAATGATTGGATCCCAGCATCACAAGGTGAGATTGACCAGAATCTATAAAAACTAAGCAGCAGTAAACAGATTCACAAAGGCATAGACCAAGCAGCAGTCATGAGAGGAAACGGTAGAGAAACTGAAGACTCACCTTGTTTGTATTTTTGAAGCTGAGGTGCTTGTCTTTTCTTCCTGAGAAGGGAGCAGTAATGAGGCATATCCCCTATCACCAGAAGAGCTTGTATCCATAGTGAAGTTCAACTCCTGGCTTTTACCTCCACTGCTACTCTCGCTATTGCAATCTGTGCTATCCAGGTTATCAGAATCGCTATTCCCACCTGCACCACCACCTCTTGGCTCTCCGTTTATTTTATTTTTATCTGCTTTTTGCTGTGCTAGAGATATATGCTGATCTGGCAAAATTATCTGCACATTTTGAGGAGTGTCCTTCGTTTTGTTCTTTTTATTTTTTCTATTCGTGCTAGGGGTTGTTACCACATTGGCTCGCTTTTTCCCGAAGACATTTGTGAAAGTAGCTGATGTTGCAGAGATTCCAATTGTGGTTGTAGTGGTTGCGCTTGGAGGCTCTATAGGAACTTCTTGCTCCACTGGAGGAAAAAAAAGTAAATATACTTTTAAAGCATATATTTAATATAAAAGAAGTCTCACTTGTTAAGGAAATGACAACTAAAGTTACATTTCTGTCAGCTGTCGCTAGAGTAAGGAATTCAGCCATTCTAGTGATTTAAAAAATCCTAGATTTGATGTGTGGTTGAGGGGATGTGATGGTAACAACAGAACTAGTTTCACTGGGAACAATGACAGTTGCATGGGAAACTAATGCAGAGCAGGAGCTCTGAAACGCTGCACTGACACAAAAGGCCAGACAAGTACACTCAGCAAGAGCTTTCATTTCTTCAAGGATGAAATATTTCACCCTCCCCAAGGGGAAATTAGACACTTAAAAAAACTAAGTCAAGTCAGGTTTTAAAAAGATAATTTCTGCTCAAATCTTTCACTATTAGCACAGAACAAGCACAGTTCATTATATGCACTAAAATCCCCAAATAAGTTATTTAGAGTACAAAACAATGCCTAGGAAACCTGACATTTTAAAAGCTATACTTCCATGATTTTTGCTTTGTACACCAACACTACTCCTGCCATAGTGAGCACTGTGCACAAAACCAATTGATATAGTCAGCCTGCCATTAAGACTTCCTCAAAAATACAAAATTGAGACACGTGTACACACACTACACATACAAAAATCTCCATTCTATCATTAGTATAGATGTGCATTTTCATAGTAGAAGGCATTTAACAACGGCAGAATATACTTTACTCCTGAGGGAACTGTGTGTCAAAAAACAAAACTTCTACGCACAATATTTTAAAATTCTACAAATTGTGTCAGTAAATAAATATGGAGGCTCCAGCATGGCAGTGAGGAAGCACATACCACTGGCTGCATGGAGGTGGGAGATCACCCTGCAGCCACCCACCTGGGGACACAGACTCAGTGGTGAGGTTGCTCCTGATGGTGACACAGCACAAGGGCTGGGCCTGCCCAGAAACACCCTGCGGCCCTGGCCCCTCTGTGACAGGTGCATGAGGCATGGGCAAGTAGGCTCAGCTCAGCAGGATCCAAGTGTGGAGTGGCTTAGTGTGTGGGGGATTCAGGTGTGAGGTAAGAGGGTTCTGTGTGGGGCAATTGGTGGGGCAACTGGTGGGGGAGGTGACCGGGGGCTGGGAATGCCCTGGTGGCTCCTACACTGCGCTGGACTCAGCTGCTAATTCTGGCTGGGCTGGAGGCGGGGGAGGATGGAACTTGCTCTTCCTCTGCAAGAAGTGGCCAATGTGCCTGCACTGCTGCAGAGGAGCAGGTGACCGCTCTTGGCCTTCCCTTTGCTTTCCTGCCAGAAAGTCATTTTTCTACAGGGAAGCAAAGAAATCTGCAGGGAACATGAATTCTGCACACGTGCAGTAGCGCAGAATTCCCCCTAATACTTTCTTAAACATTTTAAATGTTTATTTTCTACATTGAGTTCTTGCAGATATGTAGGAAGAATATTCAGAGTGAATAAACGTATTGACCAACTGCTTCTCCTTTCCAGTATGAAGAAAACAATGGCACCTAAAATAGCTTTTCACCAAGAAGGATTTAGAAACATTTATACAATCCAACAAGTGCTTTCCTGCCACAGAATAGTAAAAACATTAGATGTTATTCACCTTCATCATCATTTTCCTCTTCATCATCATCTTCTTGCAGCTCTAAAGTTTCCTTAGGTTTGTTTTCCTCATCTTCCTCTTGTTTTCTTTTTTGCTCCTCTTTCTTCTTCTTTCTCTTTTCCTTTCTCTTTTCTCTCTTAGCTGCAAGAGCCTGTTTTCTGCTCTCTTCTCTTGACTATGGGAAAAGCATTAATATGTAGTTTTACCATGCATTAATACCAAAGATTAATATTCTCTTATGCTTACCAATTCAGGGCTTCAATGGAAAAAATGTCTGAGGGGTAGATATTCAAGAAAAATTCTGTTATGACCTGAATCATTATGCAGAAATCCATGATAACAACAGCAGAATGAACAGAAATTAAATATAGAAGTAGTGGACTAGATGGAACTGCAGTTTTCATAAGACTTATCAAGGAAAAAGTAAGAAAGAAATCAGTCACCAAGCTGCATGCAACCAGAATGACAGAGGTGTGTTAAACAATTTAGTATATATTTTAATGGGATGTCACTGTAATCTTGCATAATCTCAGACTAAATTGCAAAAATTTGTTGAAAAGCCTAAGCTAGTGAAAGAATTTCAACAGCAACCGTAACATCTTTCACTCAGAAGGCTCACAAAGTACTTTATGTGCTACATATAGCTATCATGTTATCAGCTGCTGAAATACAGTTACTTCTTGGGTACAAGGAGGCAGTCAGTCAGTACCAACAACCCTAAACGGTAGGTTAGCAGATGAAGTGAAAAATAACTAACTGAAATTTAATGCGACACAGAAGGAGGCTAAAGATAATTAGTCAAAATGGAATTTGGTAAAACTTCTCTCTTGTGAAAAATATCATGGTGAGTTAATTATCGTAAAGAGTCAAAAGCTCCACTTTAGATCTCCTGCCAAAAAATGGTGCCTTCAGCAGCACAGAACCCCATAATGCTATTCTGGGTACTGCAGCATTATCAAACTGAGGACTGTTACTTATTGAGTCACTCACTGATTGTACTACTTGCAGCACCTGAGGATGGGAGTAATTCCTTCAAAGTCTCATATCCAACTGGCCATGCTGAACTCTGTTTAACTGATCTGACAGCTCAAGGTCTGCTTTAAGTCAAGTCATAGAACAAGCGGATATTGTTTTGTATATATTAACAGTTTTAACTGAAGACTTTTCCTCATGCTTTCACATTCTGCATCCAACTAAAGTACAGCGTAATGGCAAAATACTGGCAAACAGCTTAATTAACCAAAAAAGTAACAATCCTAAAATTTCTCAAAAGGAACTAGTGGGGGTAGTGGACACAAACGAGTTCCAACTTGTTGCCTATGGAGGTCAAAAGGGCTGGATGGTGGGTGGGGTTGTACAGTTTTGGATATTCTGAAGAAGGCGTGCAAGAACATCCAGGTTGCACACTGCAGCCCCAAGAGACACTACTATTCAAACAAAGCTGAGCCTGTGCACTTAGGGCACATGCACCTTCTACAATGGAGATTCACACAGGCAATGAATGAAAAATAGAGTATTTCATCATCATAGAATACTCTAGCTCAGAGCTTTCCAAACTGTGTGTCGCGACACGTTAGTGTGTCGGCAGCAGTGTGTAGGTGTGTTGCGGGGCGGCAGGCGTGCTCTGCTCCCCGGCGTGCTCCGCACTCCCCTCCGGCAGGGGCAGCGGGGGTGCTCCGCGCTCCCCTCCGGCAGGGGGAGCGGGGCGGCAGGGGTGCTCCGCGCTCCCCTCCGGCAGGGGGAGCGGGGCGGCGGGGGTGCTCCGCGCTCCCCTCCGGCAGGGGGAGCGGGGCGGCGGGGGTGCTCCGCGCTCCCCTCCGGCAGGGGGAGCGGGGCGGCGGGGGTGCCCCCCTCCCCGCCCCGGCGTTTTGGCGGGGCGGCGTTGTTGGGTGGAGGGGTGTTTCGGCCGGCGTTGGGGGGGTGGCAGCACTTGGGGTTTTTTTTGTTTTTTTTTTTTAGCTTGGGGCGGCCAGCCCTGGGTACTGCGCATGCGCAGTATGTGTAATCCGGGCGGAATTGATTCCGCGTCACTTCCAGTGTGTCGCGAAATGATGCATGTCTAAAAAGTGTGTCACCAACATGAAAAGTTTGGAAAGCTCTGCTCTAGCTGCAGCCAGACAGAGATGCCAAATTCACTGAATTATGACATATAAATAAGGCACTTCAATTTTGGTTTTTAATTTTTTTTGTTAATTTAATGGCAATTTATTGGTGTACAGTCAACATTTTTTAGAAACTGTGATAATCGTAAAAACAAGAAACAAAGGGCAATAGTGGCGTTGGGGGTGCCTGGTCCTCACAGCATGCAGCAGGTGAAGGTACTCACTACATGGCAGCTGAAGAAGCCTTCTGGCTCCCTGCCCTTCTCACTCCTCACTGTGCAGAGGAAGTGGATGAGACACATTGAAGGGCTGGGGGTCAGGAGAGTGGAAGGCTGTACCCTGTGAGTACTGACCCCTCTGCCGGCCAGAGCCCCTCCTGAGCTCAGTCCTGGAGCAGTGCTGAAGGGCAGGGATAAGGAGGGTGCTCTGTCTGGCAGGAGGAGCCAACATTCAGGGTGTGCAGCCTTCTGTTCCCTGCAGGCCTGCTGCCATAGCCGTCAGGTGGTCTTGGCTGCCAGGCCCCCTGGACACTGCCTGAAAAATTCTTGGGTCTCCAAAAAGCCAAAGTTGGGTGAAAAAAAATCAGTACAACCAAAGGGGTTTCCATAAGCCACCTTTTACGTTAATTATCTAGTTACTGACATATCCCCAAATCCACCTTTTATATTTAAAAACAGCATTAATTTATATTTTCTAGCAATTACAAATTTGAAGTAGGAAAAACCTGTAAGCTTACACACATCTGAAAGAAAGAGTTGCCATATGCAGATGCAGTGGCCAAGAACTAACCTAAGACGACAGATTTCTCCACTCACCTTTTCCAGGTCAAGCTCCTTCAGCAGGATACTTGCATTCTTATTTGCTTCTGCAGCTTGCTGGTCTTTAGCCTTCACAATTGTCTCCACACACTGGTGACACTTCTTCAATAGTTCCTGAAGAATAAGTTATTTTACTAAAAACAATCCTAAAAATCTGAAGTTAATTATTGCAGCTTGCTCTTAAAGTGTATGATTAGACGTACCAGTGAGCCAAGCATACAACTACTCCAATATGCTAAGATACAGAGTGCTAACATTTGTAAAGTAGCTTTTTCAAATATAGTTCTGCAATAAAGGAAGCACATTACCTAAACTGGGAGAATAAAGTTTCATGAACATCTGAAAAATTCCTCTAATAGGTATGAAGTGTTTTTAAAATTAGAAATAAATTCATGTTAATTTGGTCCCCGTTCCTTCATTACTTTAGTATTTTAAAAGTGGTCCTAAAAACGAAGAATAAAATTGAATTCAAGAAGTTTTGCTGTTGGCCTTTCCCCTTAATACTCTACTGTTCTGAAGTAGAAGGAAGAATAACTAAGTTACATATGACTCACTCTGCTAGAGAGTGACAGAATAGTTGGCTGACTTTTTAAAGTTTTTCTTTTTTCTATAGCTAGATTGGTTATTATTTTAATCTGATTTAAGAAAAACAAAAGTGATGAATCCATGATGGAAAGATTTAAATAAGTTGCAGTATAAAAACTGAAATAATTTCATATTTTATTCTTGTTACATTTATATATGTATTTTAAGATTCCACACAATTTTTTTAGCTCCAGAATTTTAAGGGTCAAAGATAGGCATTTCACCTATGCTCAGAAAGAAGCAGCTGGTGGTGCTCTCGGCAAGGCAAAGGCCACATAACAAATAGTGGAAGAGAAAGTTTCACATAGTAGTAACAAAGCTCAATTATCCATTCAGTCTTTAAAAGCCCTTAGATCTACCATTTGGGCACCAAACTTTTAATATGAGACACGTTATTAACATTCAAAATGTATGGTTTCAATTTATATACTTGTTAAGACCTGGGTACAATCACCTACATATTTTTAAATATCCTTAGCGCATTAAGTCAACGTTCAAAAAGTTAGTTAAACTCACCTTGTCAGTTATGGTTGCTATATATCGCATGCACTCAATGTCTGAAGGAAACTGGTTAACTTCTTTCACAAGGTACTGAACTACTTTCACATGACCCTGTAAAATAAAATAAAATAAAATTCTAGTGTCTTGTAAATACAAAAGTGAGTGGATGGCAATTTTAGCTGACATGTCAGTTATAAAGTTAACATCTGAAATGGTAATTTAAAATAAAATGTTGCCAAGTACCAAACATCTATTAGTGTTTGTAAAGTACTGACAATGAGCTTAGTGGTGTACAAAACAGTAGCAAAGACAGTCCCTTCCCCAAATAGCTTTCAGTCTAAAAGATAAAGGACAAGACATGTCGGGAGAGATTTTTTTTTTTAATTAATTTAATAAGCTCAATTTTTGTGAGCATGGGGGATGCGTCTGTGTCAAACTATGTACTCCGTTTTGCGTCGGGGCTCTACTTTGTGTTGTAGCCTCCTTTGTGGATTAATAAATAATAATATCACTTAACTCTTATAACACACTTCTCATTAGTAGATCTCAAAGCACTTTACAAAGGAGACAGGCACCCTTAACCCCATTTTATGGATGGGGAAACTGCAGCACTCCATTGAAATGACTTGCCCAGGTCAATGCCTGAGTGAAAATAGAGCTGAGGTCTCCTGAGTCCCAGTTCAGTGTTCTGCCCACCAAGTCACACTGTCTCCAATTTGTAAAATGGGTTTAACACCTAGAGGAAAGATTATGCTTGAGAAGCTATGACAGAGCAATTCAGGGCCAGCAGCATTGAATCACTCTCCCATACTAGAACAATGGGTTTTACCACTAACAGGGCCATTGATTTTGAATCTGTCTCTACACAGAAGCTGATGGGGAGGGGGCTGGAGTCTGGAACTCCCCTATCTGAAGCCAATGGGGAAAAAGAGGGACCTAGGTGGTGACTCCATGGGTGTTCCAGGGCTGGAGTACTCATGGGGAATGTCCCGTTTCCCCTCCCCCCACCCCGTGCCCTCCCTCACTGGTGGATCCTGTGGATCAACACCTCCCCTCTCCCTCCCTGCACCACCCACCCATGGCAATCAGCTGTTTTGTGGCAAGCAGGAGGCTGGGCAGGGGGAGGAGCGAGGACGGGGAACACTGGGGAGAGGGCGGAACTAGGTAGGAATAGGCAGGGCAGGGGTGGCGCGAGGGCAGGAAGAGGTGGGGTTGGGGCATTGGGGAAAGGGGTGAAGTGGGGCCGGGGCCTGGGGCAGAGCACCTCCTGGTACTTTGGAAAGTCAGCACCTGGACACACATGGCTGACTTATAGAAAAAGGAGTGTGTTTCTCTGAGTCAAAGGGGTGACCACCACCACATCCAAGACCACCTTGCTGAAGAGGAGGGAAGGTATGCCTAGCATATAGATGCTTAATAAATTCAGGACTCTCAGACAGGGTGAGATCAGCCCTAGGGCAACTGCATTCAGGTTTGTGTGTTAGTTGTGAAAGACTTGCAACTCTCTACTGTGCTGTGTTAGGAGTGAATTATTTGTGCTTAATAAATTCCTTTGCTAAGCTTGTGTTCCTCCTTGCTTTCCTGCCATGTTGTTCCGGAAGAGTTTAACAAGAAACCAGAGCTCCCATACCAGATGGACTCTGGGGTAACATGTCTAAGCTACTAGGCGCTTGGGAGGCCTGTGGCACTGGTACCAGGGTTTAAGGGAGCTGGAATGCAGGGTCTCACTGCTCAAGAAGCATGTTGGCCACGGAGTCTGCATTGGGGAGTTTGCCTGTGATCCAGAGCTAGCAACAGTGACCAGCCACTATCCAGATCCAGGAAATGCAGAAGTGGATGCAGCAATTGGGTCAGTTTAAAACAGACTGGTGTTCATCCGGACAAGGGGACAGGTTGTGACATTGACATCTGTGATGGACTTGAAAGGAGGAGAGCAGTGTTTCCCCAAATTGGGACGCCGCTTGTTCAGGGAAAGCCGGTTTGTTTACCTGCCGCGTCCGCAGGTTTGGCCGATCACGGCTCCCACTGGCGCGGGCCGAGGGACGTACTGTCCTCCGCTTCCCGCAGCCCCCATTGGCCGGGCACAGCGAACCACAGCCAGTGGGAGCCGCAATCGGCCGAACCTGTGGACGTGGCAGGTAAACAAACCGGCCGGGCGCACCAGGGGCTTTCCCTGAACAAGCGGCATCCCAAGTTTGGGAACCACTGGAGGAGAGGATGGTTGGCTGGAGACCTGTGATGGTGAAATGGTTTCATGCCAAGATCAGACACTCACCCACTGACAGTAACAAAATTAAGTATGCTCTGATGAATACACAAAACTGAAGCAGATCACCCCTCAAAAGTCAGGTGTGTTGAGTCATATTTTAGCTCTTTATTGAAACGGCAATTTAAACTCTTCCAAATATTAAACCTTAAAATATGTTGTATTCCTGACACTTTCAAGACTATCCATTTCAATTTAAAACTGTTTTTGAAAGTATTCAGTGTTGAAACATGAGATCAAAGTTTGCCTTATTAACTTACCTTACGAAATGCTGACATAAGAGGTGTAATTTTCCGGTTATCTGCTGCATCCACATCAGCTCCTGCCTGCACAAGTAACTGCACTACGTCAAAGTGACCACCATTAGCTGCCAACCAGAGTGGTGTGTTTCCTTTCTTGTTACGAACATCAATATGTGCTCCCCTAAAAAAGACAAATATAAGTCATAGGGCACACGTCTGATATTTATAAAAGGTAATTAAAAAAATGGATGTTCAAACTGCACTTAAGCTTGTATTTTCCATTACTGACAAACCTTCAATGGTGAGTTGGAAAACTGTAAAATCTTATGCTGGGAAATCCTTTGCTATTTAAGTTATAGCATAAACCAAAGAAACTTAAATGCATGGAGTAAAACAGAGCTATGGACATATCTCTCCCATCTACATTAATTTCTAAATCAGAGTCAAGCAATTATTTAAACACAGAATTTAAGCTCTATTCCTCATCTCTGTGATTCTGTCCACAGAGGGACTCCATGACAGAACAAGTGTGTTACTGATGAAATAAGAAATAACCCACCGATTAATCAGGAGCTCACAGAACTTGTAATGGCCTTTGTCTGCTGCAATTGTTAAAGCTGTATCTCTTGAGGAAGGCACAGGTGGAGCATTGACATCTGCTCCTTTATCAAGGAGAACTCTTCCAACCTCTGCATACCCTCCAGAAGCAGCTTCCATCAAAGGGGTGAGACCAGTCTGTTTGAAAAACAAACAAGTTATAAAATATGCAATTGATGCAAAATATAGTCTGGGTGTGCCTTCAAGGGTTTCAGCACTTTAAAATCAGGCCTCTTATTTATGGATTTAGGAGTCTAACTCCAGGCAAACTTTTTAAAATCTTGGCCTTAGGCTTTACAGTGGACCAGACAAATGGATGGCAAAAACAGCAAAAGCTTGCAATTAACAAAAGTATCCCTTAAAACTGAGGGAAATATAGGTCCAAATACAAACAATGAGCATTCAGCACAGAAGGGGGTCAAACAAGCGATTCCATGTCACCTTTGGATTCCCTTTGGCACTGAGGCTGTCCTGATACCAGTCGAGACCCCAGCTCAGGATGTTCTAATTTAGACCAGTTGCCAACATCCCCAAGTGGCCACTGTAGAAGCTGAGCACAAGAGAATGCTGGCCACATACCCAGTCACATTTCTAGCACAAACAGCTGGGAAAGGGAGCATAGAAGACACTAAAGCTGCAGCTCTACTGTTTACCAAAAATTCCCCTGTGCTGGTGAAATCCAAGTGTCAGCCTATGCTGACTTTTGGACTGCTTTTGGGGCCCATAGAATGTCAGAGAAACAGGAACTCTCAGTATTTAAACCATGGGTTCTATATTAACACCACAGTTTTCACCTAAAAGAGATTAAAGGCTTAATCTAAACCATTTTTGTTGAGTGCATATAATAGCAAGCTGCATCTGTGCATCACTGTTAAAATATAAACAATATTATGTTCCTTTTCTGCTTTATGGACTCTTCCCATGTGTTCTGTTAATGAACATTAGTCATGTTAACCTTGAAATTTATAATTTCATGATCTTTAAAAACCAAAAGTAGTCAGGACCTATTTTGCTTTCCATTCAGAAAGTATGAATTAGCTGTTTTGGAAAAAGTAGATGAATGCCACTCGTAAGCAATCAAATTTGATTTTCACATGTAATGCTTATTTCACAGTATATGAAAAAAAGTTTGACACTCTGACAGAAGCTGGAACATAGAGTGGGTATTATCTTTAGCACACTAGCTTTTGTTTATAAATGTTTTTAATGTGCTGATTTCCAGGGTAAGAATAATGAGGTTTTGGTAAAGTGTTATGCTTTATAGTTCCTTGTGAGTGGCAGAGATTTCTTAAAGAACATTTTGAGATGCTTTGAACAAGAGTGATCAAATATATGTCCATCAATCCTATGGGGTTGCTTTGAAATCACTGAAGTAGACATAGGCAAATGGGCTCAAAGATTTATATTAACAGAGAAACTTCAAGGAAGCTGACAAATCATAAAGAGATCTACTTGCCCGAAATAAATCTGAAGAGAAAGCTAGTCTGTTTGCTTACCTTAGCCCTATGTTCAACATTGGCTTTCCTATCCAGTAGGAGACTGACCACCTCTGCTCGACCCTGGAAACAGGCCAGCGTCAGGGCTGTATTTCTATTGGTCTCAATTTGCGCGTTAATATCAGAACCCATATCAAGCAACAGTTTCACTGCAGGTACATGACCATTCATTGCAGCCAACATCAGAGGAGAAATGCCTAGCTTACTCCCAGTCCTAAAGAGAGAGAAAATAATTAACTACAGATCACAGAACTAGATGAATCTGGATGAATCCTCTGGGAACCCAAGTACATTTCAACATTTTACAGTAAAGTATATACATACTGACCTAAAATATTAGTAATTCAAAACAGATTATTGAAAACCAGCAGGATATGGGATATTTGCATTTGAAACCTAGGAGAATGTGTTCTCTTTTAGAAGAAATAGGTTTTGCTAAAGTATATATTTGTACTAATTCTAAGCCATTTAAATAATAAAAAGATAAAAGGGCCTGCATCTAAATCAGAAAGACATACACCTACACAAGTCCACACTTCAACCTATTTTGATGATACAAAATGGGTTAACTTTCCTACAATATGCGAACACAGGTTGCTTAACAGACAACAAATCCATGTGTTTTAGTTCTTCCTTTTATGGGCCCCAGAGCCACTGAAATGTAAAGCTTCAAAAGAGCGTGTGCTCCACTGTGAGCTTTGGCTGGTTCCCCTATTTAGTTCAACTGGAAACAAAGTGCTAGATTCCAATATGGAGAAAAGGAGTATGTACACAGGGTCATATGCCACACTAATGCAGGCACAAGAGCAACCTAAACACTGAGGGCTTTTTTGTGTGTGTGGCAGGAGATCACCTATAGCAGCTTCCCTAAAGGTATCCATTCAGAAAAAGCATAACATTTCAACAGTGCAAACTTAGCAAGGAGATTTGAAAGCACTCCAAGCTCCAATTTATGCCTTGATATAAAACCAATGCTGGAACATCTGTCCAACATTGCAGTTTGTCTATGACATGGAGAGTATGTTACCTCGAATTAATTTCTGCTCCAGCATTAAGCAGAATCTTAATGATGTTGACGTATCCCCCAGATGCAGCAAGGCTTAGTGGTGTATAGTCAGACACGTTCCTATGCTCTTTATTTGCTCCCCGGGCCAGCAGCAAGTCAACTACCTGAAAAGTATAGCATGAAAAAAGTGTGAAAGGAATATTGGGCCTTAACAATTTTCTGCTACTTCCTGGATAATGGCTAAAACACAGTCAAAACTTAAAGTGTATGACCAGTTTCCATGGGCAGCAGGCAGGCTAGAGACGTCCCCTGTAGGATCTTTAATTTTACTTATGCACTGTTTAGAGCTAGCAGTTAATCCTATTCATAAAACAGTCTGTGTGGGTTGTGTCAATGCAGCACTTTTCCTCCAAAAGGATTACTTTACCTAACTAAAGTTACAAGCGTTTAAGGGAATCTCTTTCTCTGAACGGAGGTCTGAGATTTAGGACATATCCTGTTCTTAGGAAGTCTGATATAGTTGAAGTTTGTGAGGGTTTCCCTTGTGGTGCCTCCGACAACTTGAATGAAAAAGTGAATCCTAAGCCAATTTTGATTATGTTTTTGTTGCACAATCTTTCCAACAAAAAGTATAAGGATGCCCAAATCATGATGGAAGTTAAAGGAAGGTGAGGGAATGGCGGAGAAAGGGCATTTCTCCCACTCATGCCTCCGCTTTCCAAATCTCCTCATTTTCTTGCCAATTACTACATTTATCATCTCCTGCAATTATGGCATTTTTCATGTGCGCATTTGTGCTATTATAGTTTCCCATGTTTTCTTCCACGTTTCTCTAACCTTGAACATCTTAGAAGCAAAAGTGAAAAACTCAATTGTCTTTTAAAAAGTAGTTCTACCTTCTGAGAGTCCGCTCTACTTGCATCTATTTACAAGTCAAAATGGAAGTTACTGCTAGTCTAGTGCTGTGTTCTGGAAGGCTATGTATGTGTAAGACAAGTTTAGTTTCTGGTCCTGATCTCACTCTGAGTTGGAGTACTGCAAAGAATGCCTCTTCGCTTACTATGCGGGTGAGAAGGGTGCAAGATAGGACTGACTGGGTACCCTGAATTACTTAGTAGCCTTCTTCCTCCCCCATCCAACTGAGGATTTTCACAGACTATATTACAATGGAAAATTGGATAGAAGAATGGCTCCAATCTGTAGTGAAGGGCTGCAATGGTGGGGCTGTATAAACAAGGCAAAGTTAATTCCCTTGTCTTCTCCTGGGACAAGAGAGGGTCTAAAATCAGCTACCAATTCCTGAAGTTTAAAGACTTTTTTTGTAAAATGAAAATGTTAATTTAAGGGTAAAGAACAAGAAATGAATGCAGTAATTTACACATCAACTCAAAACCGATAGAAGAAATAGTAAGCAAGATATTTGTACCTCTTGGCGTCCACCAGAGCATGCCAGTGAAAGTGGAGTGTCCTTTGTGCGCTCAGACTGTGCTTCTATATCTCCACCTTTGTCTAAAAGAATTTCCACTACACCAACATGTCCAGCAGTTGCAGCCAGAATAAGTGGTGTAAAACCTAATAAAAAAAGAAACACAATTAGAAGAGCTCTGAAAAACTCAAAATATAATTAATAGCAAGCAGGAAAGTATGTATGAATGGATTAATTCAACAAATACCTGGGTCAAATATCAGAAAGATCATCCATAGATGGGGCCCTACCAAATTCACGGCCATGAAAAACGTGTCGCGGACTGTGAAACCTGGTCTTTTGTGTGCTTTCACCTTATACTATAGAGATTTCACCTGGGGGGTGGGGGGTGGGGGTGGTGGAGAGGAGAGGGAAGAGGGGGAGACCAGCGTTTCTCAAATTGGGTGTCCTGACCCAAAAGGGAGTTGCAGGGAGGGTCGCAAGATTATTTTAGGGGGATCATGGTATTGCCACCCTTACTTCTGTGCTGCTGACTTCAGAGCTGGGCGGCTGGAGAGTGGTGGCTGCTGGTTGAGGGCCCAGCTCTACAGGCAGCAACGCAGAGGTAAGGGTGGCACTACCCTACCATGCCATCCTTACTTCTGTGCTGAATTCTGGCGGCAGCTCTGTCTTCAGAGCTGGACTCCCAGCCAGCAGCCATCACTCTTCAGCTGCCCAGCACCACCACCACCAGCAGCCCAGAAGGGTAGCAATACCGCAACCCCTTCACAACTCCTTTTTGGGTCAGGAACCCTACAATTACAACACCGTGAAATTTCAGATTTAAATAGCTGAAATAATGAAATTCACAATTTTAAAAATCCTATGACCATGACATTGACCAAAATGGACCATAACTTTGGTAGGGCCCTATCCACAGACAAGAAGATGAATTCCAAATGTATCCCAATAGAGTCTTAGGGTACTGTATTATAGCACATTGCCAACTCTGCTATTATTGAGGGTGAGAAGAGCTTTGTTTGAAGGCTGACTCTTCTAAGAGCTCTAAAATCCACATTCTTATGCAGATTGTCTTAAAACTTGCTGTGCCTCATGGGGATGGTGGGCACCGCTAGTGGCCCAAATTTGGGGTCATTTAAACAAGGGGTTCCTCATATACAGCCCCCAAGACAGACAACATTTCACAGTCAACAGATTCTTATACCTTTAGTGCATGACACCCACTGCTGCTTTTGGGGGAGCAATACTGAATGTAATTAAAGGAAGAGTTTGGCTCCCTATAACAGTATATGCTAAAAACACTCATGAGCCAAAGAAACTGAAGGCACACATGCAGCAAGCCTCAACAAGAGGGTCTGCAGCCAGCACATTGTCACAGACATTTTTGCGGTTCAAAGAGACGTGCTGTAATCACAATCGTAGCTATTCTCATGCACTATAAATTCAAACCCTTCCCTTGGTTGAAAGCTGAGAATGATCTGTGGCACACTGCTACTAGCCATTTCTGTTAAGAGGTTGGTTTTTTTGTTTTTGTTTTTTTTTACTTTTGGGAAATGTGCACCTGCTAATTTGCACAACTAATGTAGAAGGCGCTTTAACTATTTTCTGAGAGATAATACATTACACATGCTCTATGCAGATACCCAATAATGATTGCTGGGCATGTTGCTACTTTTCCATACTGGGTATTAGCACTGATTAATCAATTAGCATTGATTAACCAGAGGGAAGATGAAAGACAGGATTATGTAATCATGTTTCCTGAACAAGGAACCTGTGTGTGCTTATAATCAAGGCACATGTTCCTGATAAACAGCTTACTAACATGAGGTGCTCATAATATTGTTAGATGCTTGTAATTTTTTTTGGTGCACAGCTAGGGAAATATGGAACAGTGGAGTCAGAGCAGTGAAGGAGAATGGGTTTGTGGGAGCAATGCTGGTTGTGTGGGGGCTGGGAGAGTAAAGGAAGGGGCATAAATTAGGATGGGCTGTAGGGGAAGGGAGAAGATTTGTGGCAGAGAAAGCGGGGCCTGTCAATCCTATATTCTCCTCTCTTGTGCGTGTGCACAAGGATCTGGGGGCCCCAATCCTTCTCAGAGGGTTTGAATGGCTCTACAAGACCTCCACATGAAAGCTGGGATAGAATATCAGGGTTGGAAGGGACCTTAGGAGGTCATCTAGTCCAACCCCCTGCTCAAAGCAGGACCAATCCCCAATTTTTGCCCCAGATCCCTAAATGGCCCCCTCAAGGATTTAACTCACAACCCTGGGTTTAGCAGGCCAATGCTCAAACCACTGAGCTATCCCTCCCCCGCCATATATTTCCCCCCCCCCCACACGACCCCCTCCAGCGCGGCCAGCCCCTGGAGACTGAGCTGCTCTCCCAACTACCCTGTGTGCGCGCACCAGGATCTGAGGACACGCTGTCCCTTGGGGAGGATGGGGCCTGTGCCCCATTCCTGCAGACACCTATGTGAGCTGACATCTAGAGATGCCCTGCCCCTCTGGGTGGGGAACAGAGTAGGCATGCTCGAAGCATGCAGTACTGGGACCAGAATGAGGAGCTGAGAATGGGCTTGCTTGGCGCACAGCACAGGCTCACAAGCACGGATGTGGAAATTGGAGGGGGAGGGAGGGAATGAACACCCATTGAGATGAATGGAGCACTCAACCCCATTTTAACATGACTTTGAGCTCAAAATGTAGAGCGGTTTTTTTGTAGCTTACCCTTCTTGTCTCTGTGTTCAATATTGGCACCTCGTGCTATCAATACAGACACAAGCTCTTCATGACCTCCTGCACATGCAAGGGTCAGTGCAGTGTCGTGATTACTCTCCGTCTTCATGGTGGGGAGAAAAAGAAGTTGACATTTGTAAATGGGAAGTGTTTTTAGCACAGAACATGGTCAACTTTTTAAAAACACATTACTGCTAGACTAACATTTTATTTTAAATTTTAAAACAAGTTAGCGTAAAGCAGATAAATCTGTAGCCAAATTACTTACATGTGCATCAATATCAACCGAAGGATACATGGGGAGCACAGACTGAGAGCCAACATTGCTTGGTGTCTGTGTACAGGGCTCGGGTGTGGGGGATTCCGTAGTGTGAGAGGAACTAGTGGAGCCAGTGGGCACTCTGCTATTCACCGCTGAAAAACAACATTAACACTGTTATTCCACCCTTGAGAATTGAGCACTTTACATGGAAAAAAATACTGTATTATAGAATCTTAATACTATAAGAATGCATTTTCTAAAAAATGTTTAGCTTTAAATGTCTCTGAAAAAACTATGCCACTTAATGTAATTTGTAGAATATAATGCAAGTGTCACATCCAAACTGTGTTGGGTCAGAAAGCTTATTTTAATAGATTAGTCTGCAAATGATTTCTCTGCATACAACCATGAAGATAGTAAATTATCTAATATTGTAACCTCAGCAGTGACAGTTCAAGGTTCAAACAATAGTAAAGGATTTATGATAAAAGCATAATCTAAAAGTTAGAAAACAAGGAATAAATCAGAACTCAGAACTATTTCATATAAAGTGTAGTAAGCACTTTCATTAATTTTCTAGGTAAGACAACTAAAGCAAGAAGAGTAAAAGTGAGTTCCAGAAATAATTCTGGCTACAACAAATTAACAACAGAGAGAAAAATAGGAAGATGGCAGTCAACAAGATGGGTACATAGACAAGTTAAATATTTCCTTTCCCTAAAATTGTATGTGCTGTGACCCAGCTTTTCATAACAGGGCTGCAAAATTTCATCTTCACTTAAAGAATGTTAGTTTAAACACACACAAATAGTGAGATTGTATTTTTAAATTTTTCACAATTTCAATTGAGGTTCGTAACTAAGAATTAGCTATATTTACATACAGAGCTAATATTAAAAGACTAGGAACAACAAGCAGAAAGGCCAGAAACACCATTATGAGTATTTTCTAGGGTCAGAGCTCAGCCTTAGCCTCACAGCACACTGATGGATCCTCAGTGCATGGTATTTTTGAAGGAAAGATCCAAACAGATTAGAAGGGCTCTGACATAAATCAGATGGACAGAAAACTCCCTAATGACCCTGTTTCTAGTTTAAAAATGTCAATACTATAAAAGGTAAGATCTAGAGAATAAAAAACTGGTATGAAAACCACATCTGGACATCAAAACGTCTGTATTGTATGATAATTGCTCTGGCCAGTTAGAGTAACAATTGATTTGTTCTAACCAGTAAGAGTGCAAAATTAACCCAAAGCATATAATGTTTCATAGTATTTCTGGAGCAAGCAATTATAATGACAAAAGGTTCATGACAAGTTCAAGTGTGGAATAAGCAGCAGGAATATTTTTTTTCAGTGCCAATATTCTCTGTAGTAATGGAAGAGAAACAAAAATGTGATAGGTTTCAGAGTGGCAGCCGTGTTAGTCTGTGTCAGCAAAAAGAACAGGATTACTTGTGGCACCTTAGGGACTAACAAATTTATTTCAGCATAAACCCACGAAAGCTTATGCTGAAATAAATTTGTTAGTCTCTAAGGTGCCACAAGTAATCCTGTTCTTTTTAAAAATGTGATAAGAATGGTTTCTAAATAGAAAGTTCAAGAGTTTTACCATGAACTGTTATTCACTAATGGAAAGGATTTAAAATTAAACCACTGAATGAAAATAGAGAGTATCAATTAATGATACAGGATAAAAGTTAAATTACTGGAAAGATCTTAGTAAGATCAGGAACAGTAGGACATACCCATCATTTAGTCAGAATACATTCTGATGTTTGGTTATAGGTATATGAAATACAAATGATATGTTCACAAGTGCAGCAGATTTTAGAAGAACTCAAACTGAGTTCTTAAAGCCAGGATAATTAGTTTAAAAAAAAATAATCAAGCCTTTGAGATGGAAGTTTTTAGTTACAGTCCCAAAGGCATTCAGTTTAGTGTTAGGGCTCACATTCCAGTGCACAAGTCAAAAGCGAGCATGAAGTTTAGTTACAGTGTAAAAGCAGCAGTGTATTCACACCTGGACTCAAATGGAGTTCACTTCGCCTCAACAGCTAAGCACCTTGTGAACACACCAGGTTTGTATTATGAGTTTCCAGATACAAAGGTCTTATGTTTAATCCATATAATAGGTGGTTCTCACACTATTGTACTGGTGACCCCTTTCACATAGCAAGCCTCTGAGTGCGACCCTCCTTATAAATTAAAAACACTTAATATATTTAACACTATTATAAATGATGGAGGCAAAGCAGGCTTTGGGGTGGAGGCTGACACCTCGCGACCCACTCAGGGGTTCCGACCCCCAGTTTGAGAACCCCTGCATTAATACTTCCCTATCTCAGCAGGGTGTTGAGGATTCATTAATGTAATATACTGCTTTACATGTTCTAAGCACTCTTAAGTGCTAAAGTTAAATGGATTTAAAAAGATTCGTATTTTGGAAAAACAGTAAGGCACTAAATCATCCAGCTAAGGACTGAGTTTTCCCTAAAATAAGCTAATAGCATCCTTCCGAAGAGGTATTTTACAACCTTTTTTGGGGGGGGGGGGGGGGGGGGGAGGGATGGAGAAAAAAGGAAAAAGCACAGAGGAATGTACTTCAGACATTTCTTTTTTTCTTTTTTTTTTAAGACCCCTTAGTAATAGATTACATTTCACCTTAATGCAGATCCACCAAAATCTAAAAATCAAATGACCAGGACTGAATCTCTTCACAGGACAAAAGCTGTTAAACTCTGTGCATTAATAAGTCTGTATACTAGTTCCAAGTCAACACTAACCACCAAGATTGTTACAATATCTGATATAATTGATTTCCTCCTCCCCAATAATTGCTAAAAGGCAATTACTATCTGCAAAATTTTAGATTCCTATAACCTTTTGGATGCCTGTTGTGATGCCCCATTTGTTGGGTGGTTGCCAAACCTGATATTAGACCAATGAGAACTGTTAATGTAATCTGCACTCTCTCAAGAATAACCTCTATGAAGATGGTATCCTGAAGATAATGTAGTTCATTGAATAGCAAACATATGTTAATAGCAATTAGTAGGCTTAAGGCCAAATTTTATATTCAATTACATGTTTTAAAGAAGGACCATCATACCACAAGTATTTCTCAACACATCTTAACAAAATATTTTGTATGGGACCAGATTTAACTAAGCTAGTACTGATATTACACCCAGAGTCAAATATGTTCAGTGTTGTAAACATTACCATAGAAAAACAGGTCAACTATTGGTCTGACTTGCAGAGCATGGAAACTCATTCTCAAAGATTGGAAGCATGGTATGGCCAATCAGGATTTTGCAGGAATGAGAGAGTAGTTCACCATTTTCTGTTTAAAGTCCAAAATCAATTGAACTAAAAAGAACACTTGCTTAAGGAGTCATTTATGTCCCTTATTAGACTTCCCAAGAATTATTTTAGTGATTTGTTACAGAAAGTTCAGGGCAATTTTCAAATGACTAAATCCTAGTGTGGTTCTAACCTATGGTATTAGGTAAACTACGGAACAGCAATATGAACATGTAGCACTATATCCATTTTGGCTATCACTTGTGGCACAGCTTTTCAGTAATGGTATTAAGATAATGTGTAAAGGAGCAGCACACTACAAAAATTAAAAAGATGGTGTGAATCTTAAACTACATTGCTATGGCAAAAGATAACGGAATTAGAGGCAAAAGATCAAGTGGAATTCTGCAAAACAGATACTCAGATGGGATAAATCAGATTTAGCGACTTTTTTTTTTTAAACACAGCTAGGGGAAATCTTTGCTACACTGTGGAATAAGAGCAGGACGAAAAATTATTCTCTTCTTGGTGGCATTTCATAAGCAGAAAAAAGTCACACTTTTCTGGATAACTTCTAACCCAGTTTATAACCTCACAAAAATTATATTTTCAGCATACTCTTGAAGGATGCAAAAGCACTTCAACTACACAGCACCACTGAAGTACATCAACCTCCAAGATGGGAGGGCAGCAAATTCATTGGAGCACAGAATATTGAACAAAGTGGGGAAGGGAAATTTTGTTCAAGGACACTGGGGCAAACTCCTAGCATTACAAAAAGTAGCCCTGGTATCTTTAGTCTCTGATGAATGGAACAGGAAACCTGAAAGAACTTTATACTGATGCACTTTAGTAAACTTGTGTGGTACTGAACCATGAGAATGAGGCCCCGCCCCCCAAAACATTTGTTTTAATAGATCTTTAACAGGCCTCTGAGAAAATGTGCATGATTCAGTTGGAGTAAATATAATGTTCCATTCATGACATGGAAAGTTATAGGGTGCTGTGCAATAGCACAAACACACAAAAACTCAGTGACATGGAAGCCAAGTTTGCTGCTTTACTTCCAAAACACAGACATGTAGGCACACAATTTACTTTAGAGGATTAGATACACTTCTATCATTTCATTAGAAAGTATATAGATTATCTATAGTTATCAATATATATAATTTAAAATGTAAAATATAATACTTATTTTGTGAGTGCACGGATTTTAGATGCTTCCCTACAAAACACATTGATAAGACTTTTATAGAATACAGGTTGAACCTCCCTAGTCCAGCACCCTCAGGACCTGACCGGTGCCGAACCAGAGAATTTGTCGAACCACAGGAGGTCAATATTGTAGTGAGCGGGTCTCTCTATTTTTATCTCGCCGAGGCGAATAAACGGAACAACGCTTGTGAAGCCGCCTAGCCAAGGGTTACTGGCTCTTTTCATAAGAAAGTGTTAGTGTTGTTACACAATTTTACTGTATTGGCACAAGGAAATATGTAGATGAAGCATAAAAAAACAAAATAAAATCATGCTGGACCACAGATGTTGCCGGACCAGAGAGTGCCAAACTAGAGAGGTTCAACCTGTACTGTTATTCCCAACATATTCAATAAGCTTGTTGCCTGAATAAGTTTGAAGTTTAAATGACTTTTCTGATTTTAGGGCCTCATTTAGATTTTCGTAAGTTTATGACTGCCCTAAACTTTTTCAAAATGTATTTTCTTTAATCTTCACTAATAAACTTTAACAGATAATCCTACAAGGTATTAAAGATGATATTAGTGGTATTTTTTTAATTAGGGAAAACCGATTATAGGGAATCAGACTAGGAACCAACTCGTGTGATAACCTGGCATTTTCTTCAAGGTCCATACCAAGTTTTAAGCATTAAAACATTAAAAAGAGCTAAGGCAAATAGAGAGATTGTGGCTGATCTCACAGTTGTATATGAAGGTAAAGTTAGACTCCAACTGCTATATTTATGAACTAAATATACCTCATATTACTGTAATAAAGACAGTTGGCAATAAGATTGGTATCTAAAGTCAATCTGACTAATAATGTAGGTTCATTTTCTTTGTTTTTTTCCATGAATGTAAATTTGTGGTATTTCAGTATTGTCTAGTCTCTTTTATGAGAGTTTTCCCTGGAATTAAAAAAAACCCACCCTCTGCTAGGTTCAGATTGAACATTTAACCAGTGTTATTTTAAATAGGAGTGTGTTTATATACAATTGTTACTTTTCACATTATGTTTCAACATTTCCCACTCTGGATTACACTGGTGACCAGTATTATTCCAAATGGTTATGTATTTCATAATGCAGTAGCCCAGAAGTCATCTTTAACAATGATTCCAGAAATAAAAATTAACATGTCAATTTTGTGGAATCATTCACAAACATGGATTTCAGAACCAAAAAAAAGTTAGCAGAATTACTGCACAAGCATTCAGTAAACTGAGTTTACATTTATAAATTCAGATTCAGTCCACCAACCAATTCTAGGGAAAGAATTCCAGACAGAAGCAAGGTGCAAAAAGTCTGTATTTTGAATGAAAAGTGTGACTGACCAGCACAAACTGACAAGAGCAATATTAGTAAGTTGGATAATACACAGAAACTGACAACAAAAGGATGTACCATTGTCCTGAGGAAATCACCAAAAAGCTTTGAACTTAATGTGGCTAATTGAGAAAGCTATCGATGTATGCATGCAATATGAACTACAAAAACCTCTTGTACACCAAATTTGTACTGCGGTGGAGTAATGTACAATGAAGTCTGAAAATTGTGTCAACCTATGTTCACCTATCAAGTCTCAGAAGATGCAATAAGTACTAATTCTTAATATTTTACACACTGAAGAACTGTAAGAGTTTCATTCATCTTTATAAAATCCAATTAAACCCTGCAACTAATATAGTACAACTTCAGTGAAAGGATTCAGAATTAGATGTGCGCTTTCTATAGAGCTATTAAAGAAATTCAATTTATACTTTATGATTAAGGATAACTCAACCGCATTCACTCTGAATTTATGAGTTCATCTTAACTTCCCAAATTCTGCTTAATTACTACAGCACAGATGGTATGCAAGATCACAGAATTCATTAATGTGAATACACAGAGGGGGGTAGCTTTAACTATTAAATTTGTAATCAGGGAAATTTAGACCTCCAACTCCACGTTACAACTCAAAACCTCCCCTAACACCAACTGCTCTATGAATCACAGTAGTGACTCCCTTTAGTTGAGCACTAAACTACCAGGCTGGCCAATAATGATAAGAGTTACAATGACATTTAATATCTAAATTGCTCAATGAAGACATTCCTTGGAGAGAGAGATTCAAGGAAGTTCATGCTACAATACTTAGGCCTTGTCTAAACGGGACTTTTGAGAAGTTTGCCACTGTTACATTACCACTGGTGACAGTGGAAGCATTAGTGTAATCAGGGCACCAGTCACTGCCAGTATTTTTACCATTGTGTTAACTAGACCTGCATACCATACAGAGTGGTAAAAATGCTGAAGCCCTTTTTACACTAATGCTCCCACAGTTGCTATAATTGGTGTATCAGGGGTAGTGTAATCATGGGAGATTTACCCAACACAACTTTTTTTTTTTTAAAAAAGAGGCTTTCAAGAAACACTGAACTTGGTAGCAATTGCCATTACACAAACATCGGTTAATGTGGTTTATGTATACAAGACTCCTTGATTTCCATATTTTTTTACTGCACAACAACTTCCATATAAAACAGCACCATAATCTGATTGGCAAACTTGCCAGTGTGCAGTGTTCAAGAGCACCTTGAATATGGATAAAATGTGAAATTAGGGTGAACACACGTTTTAAGATGCTTTGCAGATTTTTAAATAAATGCATGTAACTTCATGATGAGATGTGAGCCCATGACTTTGAGGGTTTAATCTACTAAAAGATGTGTCACAATGTTGATTCTTGACAACTAGAGCAAAGTAACTAAAATCTCTCCTGATCATCTTCAGGAAGTTTAACTTACATTTATGAAAATCAGGAGAAAATACATGTTTGTGGAGCAACAATAATTTCAGTTACTACCAGTAGCAACAACAGTAGCTGGGATTTCTAAAGTCCACTCATGGTTGTATTATTGGAAATATATTAATTATTAAGATACAGTACATACTTGTGGAACTTTACTAAATTTAACTGGCACTAACAATATCCAAAGAAATACTAGTAAAAACTTCAGTTTTATAGAAAAAAATAATTTTCATTAAGAAAAATTCTTAATTGGTTAGACTCTGTAGTAAATCAGTTTTATGATATTAATGGATAATAAGTAGGATATTCATGGTTTGTTAAATACTGCATATTCTGAACATAATGACAGGGTTTTCAGTTAGACATAAAATATCCATGACATCTTTGTCATAAATATATTGAGGTTTTTAAATCGTAAACATTCTGTATGTTTCATATTTCACTTTCAAGCTAACTAAATTTAGAAAATGTAAGTACAAAATAACTCACTGTTAAAAGATTACGCTATTTATGGTACAGGTTTTGAAAATTTAGTTACATTTTATGTTAGATACACAAAGTAATGTTAGTATAAAAACCAGCTAGATTCCATTCTATTACTGAGTTGATCACTGCAAGTTCTCCTTTTGCTACTGCAGTTACATTATATATAAATGAAAACCATATAGCTAGTGATTTAAAATGTGACTACTAGCTATTTAAATGTACACTGTATGATTCATTTAGAGATTTGTGGTAGACATACATACAGAACATGTTATAGCAATAATATCCAACCCCAAAATTCAGCTCTTGTAAATCACATATATTAAACGCAAGATTTTCCTCACTGTACTCTTAAGTTTTGAATTAGATTTTCAGTAAGAACATTAAGAATAATCCAGGGTTTTCTCCTGTTAAAAAGTAAAAAGTAAATTAACTCCTCTTTAATGTTCTGCAGAAACATGACTTGAGGTGACAAGGGATGACAAAAAAGTCAGAAAAAGCAGGACCTACATTCCTCTCCCCCTCACATACTAGAGAGTTTCTTTGAATGAAGTTATACATCACCATCTGGAGGAAGTTGATCTTGTAACACTTAACAAAACTATCCCACAGTATACAATAGGGTTGGAGGGAAGACTGCAAAATTGCTGTCCATCCCGATATATGTACTCAGCTTCGCAAGTTACTAGTTTGGAGTTTCCCGTGAGACTTAGCAAAAAGTCTTATTCGACATTTCTGAAAAGCCTGAGATGAAATTAAGAGGATAGGGCAGTGATTAACTGAAGAGGAAAAGAGACAGGAGAATAAAGACTAAGGGACAGATGAAAGGAGTTGAGGAGAAGTGAGAGAGATGCTGGATAAAACAAACAAACAAACAAACAAACTAAAAGCAGGACAGTCAGGACTGACCTGCCTATGAATATAATTGTGGCTACATATTTAGATCTTTCACACCTCAACCAAAAAATAGAAATCTCGGCTAGCTACCTGAAGCGAGCTCCATAAAGATGATACCTCTTTCCAGAATGTGGCTAGCAAGTGTAACCTTATGTGGGGGAAACCTTGACTCATCTCTACTTGTATCTTCATATACTTATTAACAAGGCCAGGAATGTTTTGATTTTTGCTTTTCATCCAGACAGCCAATGTAGCATATTGATCCTGTGTGTCCACCACCATTTGATCCCTTATAGTGTGCCACATTTTAAATTTTGTAAAACAGCAATCATATTACTTAACTGATGTTTAGAATTTATTCTGAAAACATGAGTCAATTTTATAAACAAGCACTAAAGGGACAGATGGTCTTGCATCTGTATTTAGAGTCTAGATTGTATTTAAACTGTTTCAATGCTTCCAGCAGAAAGGGTAGTGGTACATTTGTCAGTACAAGTGACAAAAAATGTTTTCATACTTCATTGAAGACAACTGCCACACTAAGTAAATCCAAGTAGGATTATATGCAAAATTCTATAGAAGATTTAAAACAAAATATCCTTAAAATATCATAAAAAAGATGAGGCCACAGGGGCTGCTATAATAGGTCTCCAATAAAAGGAAGTTTAGCACTTTGTCTTCAGAAATTTGGCAAAACAGATAGGGAAAAAAACTCATGTTAGAATTTGGAAGTGTCTAAAGATTAATAGCACTAATAAGAAATTAAATATTCTTAAGCAAGTATTCCCAAATTGGAAAACCGCAAGATGTCTTTTTGGAGGGGAGGAGAAAAAGGGAAACTGAGCACACAAGTTAATGCAAAAATATGTATATTTCTTAACCCACCTGCTATTAGGTCATCAAGAGTGTCGGTAAGCGTCTGTGCTGGAGTGGCAACCATTAATCCGTCTGGTTCTTGAACTAACAGCCCCTGCCCATGTTCAGCAATTTGCTGCTGCTGTCCTACATTTTGCTGATTACCACCTAATACTTTCTGAAGGTCAAGAGAATCTGTCCCATTATAACCTAAGTTACTGGAAAAATTACATTGCGGTGTTGACAATGCCTGGATAGGGACAAACTCTATTTGTTCAGCAGGTGGCGAAGATTGTTGTTCGTCATCTTTAGACAAGATTGTGTCAACCTGAGGTAACTCTGAAAAGTTTTCCTCTGGTAGACCCTCATCTCCTTCCACTTCTGGTAAGACACCTGTGTGTGGGCACTGCTGCTGCAGGGGAAGTGGTGTGTCTGTCTGACCTTTGGTCTCCAAATATTCTTTGGTAAACTGCTGCTGTGTTTTCATCTGCAACTGTCTTTCCACTTTCTGAAGCTCCTTCAATATTTTCTTCTTCTTCTGTACTTGTTCTTCTCTGTTCTTTTTAAGTTCTTCAATCTTATCTTTATTCAAAGGTTCACCTTGAATTAATTCCAATGATTTAAGTTGTGCTTTTTCAATAGCACTAATTCTTTGTCCAAGTTCATTCAGCTTGCCTTCAGTCTCTTCTACTATGCATTCCAAAGGCTGGTATGGGTGAAAAGGTGGCAGTAGGTCCTGATCTGCTACCTGCAGGGAACTTGACTTCTGCTTGGATGTACCTAAGCACATGAAAAATGTTTGAAAAAATGCCATGCTGAAGTTATCCCACATCTCCCCTCTCTCCCGACCCAAAACTTTGCAACTAAAACTGCACATCTGTCAAACCATATTAAGATGAACTAGATTATTAAAGCCTACACTCCATATTAGGTAGATGGCACAATATAACTGGAATTTTAAATGCTGATCCTAATTGTCCCTTGTAATACAGCTATTTTAAGCTTAAAATGCCCTCATGACAATGGATATCAGGGAAATCAAATCAGAGGACATAGCACATGGCTGTTTTAGTAATTTACTGACTGTGGTTTGAGTAAATTTGCTCTAAGAAGAAAAAAAATAGCAAAATAAACCCAGCAACAGGACAAACCCTTTTACACAGACCTAACTTCCAAAAGCGAAGTTAAAAACAAGGCTGTCCATACTGAAGGGAAACTAATTTTACAATGCATTGGTATTTCATTTCTAGACCACATGCCCCCAAATGCTATGGTATTCCTCCCTTTGGTTCAGATATCAGAATCCAGGCAATGTAAACTTAAAATAACAAAACCAAATCACCTGCACTTATTTTTAATTAAGTATGGACATTTATTTGTAAGAGTATGGAAGGAAGAAAAATTAACCTATTTCTTGCTTGATCTTCTCCAGGGAGAGACCACCACAGGTGCAGCTCTGGTCAACGCTAAGAATTTAAAAATCCCTCTTCAAAACCAATCTAGCAAGAAATAAATACCCCCTCCCCCTCATCCACATCTCCATGTGTTCTTACAAGCAATCACAGCCCTCAAGAAAGCAAGCCTCAGTTTGAGAAACAGCAAAAACTGCACACTGCTGCATGATAGTTCCAACTGACCAGGCTCACAAGAATACATCTACTAAGTGTTTAGATACCAAATGTAATGTTAATATGAAAAAATTAAAAGGGGAGAAAAGCTTTTAGCTTACTTTATCAGACACCAATTTTCATAGTAATAGTCATTTAATATATTGAAAAAATAAAATAGTTTTAATTAAAGAGCTAAAACTTGAAAAACTACACACAGGCTAACCTAGTTCTCCATCAAAAGTTGGAATTTAAAAAAATTCCAATTATAGTTTTAGCCATGACTATTTAAGAAATCAAATTACCTGGATCAGAATATAGTTGAAGAAAAACTCAGCTTCACTATACAAATCATAGCTGCATAAAGATATCAAATCATTTAAAGAAAACTAGCTGAATTGCTCAGTCATGATGAACACATGTATTTAACATCAATTGTTTTAAGCAGGGCACTTCACCAAATCCAAGCAGTTTTACTGGACATTAAAGCAGAAAGCTAAATATTAAGGTGAAAATCAAAAGCAAGCAAAATTCAGAATTAATAATGCTGATCCACACAGAAGTGTATTAAAAGATTGTACAAAAGAAAAAACATTCAGCACTCTTTTCTGTATTTCTCTTGCTTCAGGAAGCATCAGGCTGAATCCTCACCTGCCACCTTTTAGCTTCCCCTGATCCTTGGCTGTAACTTCCTCAGATCCAACTTAGAGCAGCCTAAGGATTGCTCCATATTGCTCTGGCTGCTATAGTCCTATTAGGCACCACCATATCGGGCAAATCATATATAGTGCCCTTGTGCTCTACCCCCACCTCCTCTCCTAGGGTGCGGGAGGGGAGAACAGAGCTACATCAGCGTTAGCCAATCAAGGGTTTCCGTAAATCAGGAAGAACCCTCAGCAATTCAAAGTGGCTGGACCAGGGCTAAGGATTGAGACCTCTGTGTTTAAAAGCTAACTTCTCCTTCACTTAGCTTCTGCTTCATATTGTGAGGACAGTGATCATGTTCAGCCCCTTTTTGACCTCTAGCCCAGCTCTTTCTGCCCACTTAAGTAAAAACCGCCTTGCAACTGAACATTTGTATGCTCTGTCTTGCTTCAGAGCAGGGATTCTGGGGAAGTCTTAGGTTACTCGGACAGGCCATTTTCAAGTTATGGTACTTAGGAAAAGTCAGTGGTTCCTGTTTCCCAAATTTTGTGTGCGCGCGTCACAATGCAAAAAATGGCTTGACCTACTGAGGTTTCACCAAGGTTTACCTATTTATCCCACTGCTATAATGTCCTCCAAACACCCCACCCCCCCAAACAACAAAAAACCAGAGTCATGTCACATAGGGAAAATGTACTTTGCAGAAGTGAAGCTGCAGTCTGGGCTTCTGCTTAGTGGAACATCACAGTACCTACAAGCTTTCCCCAGTGGTTCATCTTTGCCTGCCTGTAGGATTAGGCCTCTCAAACAGTACAGTGTGATGGTGTACCCCATAAGGCTTTATGGGGAGATGCTTATAAATGTATATATGATATAACTGGAATATGTTTTATGCTACATGTGCCATGTAACATATCTCTGTAAAAGTTATGATCTACTGAATCCATTCCTCCTGTTTGTATGCATGTATCATTTTTGTAGTTGAAGTTATGAATATTGGTTGTATATTTGCTGGTTTTATACATAACCTTAGTAAGAGCATTTGATCAATGTCTGGAGAAAGGAATGCGCACGTTAAGTGCCCAATCAAGAAACACTTAACAGACAAAAGAACTTGCAGACACCAATCCACATCTGAGCTTGGCCAGGAATGTGACTTGGCTCCTAAGGAACTGAGTTGTGCATGGACATGTGACTTGCCCATGTGACCCCAAAACTCCATGTTGTAACTGGATGCTACACAGGGAGAGGGAGGGGTATCCACCCATGGGAGAAAGTCTATTTAAACCCCTGGGAGAGCCCTCCATGTTGTCTTCAGCTGGCTAAAGAGAGAGCCTCTCCACCCCCCAACGACACGAGGCCTCATTTGGAGTAGTGTGTCCAGTTTTGGGCTCCACACTACAAGAAGGATGTGGATAAATTGGAAAGAGTCCAGCGGAGGGCAACAAAAATGATTAGGGGGCTGGAGCACATGACTTATGAGGAGAGGCTGAGGGAACTGGGATTGTTTAGCCTGCAGAAGAGAAGAATGAGGGGGGGATTTGATAGCTGCTTTCAACTACCTGAAAGGGGGTTCCAAAGAGGATGGATCTAGACTGTTCTCAGTGGTAGAAGATGACAGAACAAGGAGTAATGGTCTCAAGTTGCAGAGGGGGAGGTTTAGGTTGGATATCAGGAAAACCTTTTTCACTAGTAGGGTGGTGAAGAACTGGAATGGGTTACCTAGGGAGGTGGTGGAATCTCCTTCCTTAGAGGTTTTTAAGGTCCGGCTTGACAAAGCCCTAGTTGGGATGATTTAGTTGGGGTTGGTCCTGCTTTGAGCAGGGGGTTGGACTAGATGACCTCCTGAGGTCCCTTCCAACCCTGAGATTCTATGATTCTATGACACACCTATAAGAGACTGGAACAAAGGACAAGAATAGGGGTGTGAGTGATTGCTGGACCCAGGCTAGGAGGACCATAGTCTGTAAAAGGAAGTTTACTGGAACTGGTGAGGTTTTTATCTGTATTCAGTGTGATTAGACTTGCATGTTTTATTTTATTTTACGTAGTAATTCACTGTGTGTCTGTTACTACTTGGAACCACTTATATCCTACTTTTTGTACTTATTAAATTAACTTTTTAATAACTTTTTAACCTGGAGTACGTGTTAGTACCTGGAGGGGGGCAAAGAGCTGTGCATATCTCTATCTGTGAAATAGAGGGCGAACAGTTTATGAGTTTACCCTGTATAAGCCTTATATAGGGTAAAACGGATTTATTCAGGGTTTGAACGCCATTGGGAGTTGGGCACCTGGGTGTCAAAGTCAAGAACACTTCCTAAGCTGCTTCCAGGAAAGCCTACAGCTGTTAGGGGACGTGCCTAAGACCTGGGTCTGGGTTTGCAGCAGGCTAGCGGGTCTGGCTCAAGACAGACAGGATTCTGGAGTCCCAAGCTGGAAAAGGCAGGAAAGCAGGGGCAGGAGTAGTCTTGTCACACCAGGTGGCAGCTCCAAGGGGGTTTCTGTGATACCAACCCGTCCCACATGTCACATAGGGAAAATTTACTTTGCAGAAGTGAAGCTGCAGTCTGGGCTTCTGCTTAGTGGAACATCACAGTACCTACATGCTTTCCCCAGTGGTTCATCTTTGTCTGCCTGTAGGATTAGGCCTCTCAAACAGTATAGTTGATTTTTTTTTTTTTAAAACCCCATAACTCTAGTTTGCCTATACAATACATTTTACAATGATATAAAAATGGATTCAAATAATGAATATATATGGGGTATATACAAGTTTTTTCTTTATTCTTCTTTGAAGAACTTATTGAGAAAAACAAGTAGACACTTTTTTTTCAACAAAGAAGATTCCCAATCAAAGTAGAATTACAGGTCAAATGAAGGGCAAAAATTAAAAGTGTTCAAACACCTGGGCTACATAAGGTCAGCCCAGTTGCATCACTCAGGGGGTGTGAAAAATCAACACCCCATGGCAATGTAATTAAGCCAACTGAACCTCTCAATGTAGAGAGTCATAGGTCGATGGAAGAATTATTTCATCAACTAAGCTACTGCCTCTTGGGAGGTGGATTACCTATGCCAACTGGAGAACCTCTCTCATTGGCACAGTTAGTGTCTACACTGAAGTGCTACAGCAGCGCTTGTGTAGAGTTTGAAGTATAAACAAACCCAAACTCTGTGTGCTCAATGCCTCCACTAGCTTTGGGAATGGAAATAAATTTTATCCAATTTGAAAAATAAAATGTTTCCTCATTTGAAATCCTCAATGCTTCCTGACTTCTTGGATATATCCCAACATGCATCATTCTCAGACAGCACAAACACCAGTGAGCCTCCTACTATCTGTGATGTTCCACCCATCCTAGGGTTTTGGTACTATTACCATCATATTTGAGTGCTTTCCAAATAAAATTGATAGCAATAGCAAATTCCTAGCCCCAATGTTCTATTATGTTATATTCACTGAATCAGAAGTGAAATTCAAATAAGTGGAAAATCTTATAAAGAGTTAAAGAAAACTTAATTTGGGCTGGTTAGTGGGGACACATAGCACAGAAATGTGTTTAACTCAATTTTTGGTTTTGCATTGCAGTATACTTTTAAGGTTGTGCAGAAGGATCAATTAATTTTAAAACTTTGGTACCTTTAAGTTTTATAGATATACTAATCCAGAAGTTATATTTATGGACACTGAAGATATATTTAAAGTTATTTCTTGTATCGTGATAAAATACATACAGGAATAAGGGAAAAAACATCAAATTAGTTGTCAGTAGTCAACTTACTCTGTCAAATCAAGACGTTACTCTGACGAAGGTTTAATAAATCTAGCCCCACAAGAATCTTTTCTTTGAAGTCTCTTGCTGAGAAACTAAGGGTATTAGATGCTGAGCTGCCCTCTCATTCCCAAGGTTATCTTATTGTCCTCTCTGGATTTTGCTAGAAAGGGGGCTCAGACAGCCTCTCCCTGATAGCTAACGCTAGCCCCTCAGGAAAGTGAAGTTGCAGTTTAACAAAACCAGATCATAACTTTAACTGTTTCCGGATTTTAACATAAAAATTAACTTTATCTATCTACTCATGGAGAAAACAAGCCTCACATGAAAAGCTTCTAATTCTCCCTTCTAATAATACATGGATTCCAACAGCAGTAGTATGGTCTTGTACAAAGACCTGACCCTTCTGGTTTATATCAGATATAGGAGGCTCTTAGGCCCATCCTGCAATGGTGTATAGAGTCCTTTAAGTCTGTGCAAAGGGAATACGGGAAAATCTGATCTGTGGCCTGAATCCAGAGCATCCAGTCTCTAACCATTACAGGGAAGATGAATCCAGTTCACAGTATGCTGTTGGACAGATCTGGGCATTGTACTGTGAACAATATGTAGAGGGTAATGAGAGGCATGTTTTCCATCAGCAGTTATGAGAGCATGGAGATGTTTAGCCTCTGATTAGTGGGTGGGTTCAGTTTTCAGGACATTACAAAACTTTCTCTAGGATAGTAAAGATCTGTGCCTGTAATCTTGTCGATGATATGAGGGGGTAAGAGGGAAGAATGAAAATTAGTGTTTGAACCTTAAGTGTGTTTATCAAGACTGAAATTTACATTGTAAATCAAATGTTCTTGTTAGTAACTACAATCTTCAAATATTTAAAAATTAATACCTAAAATTTGTTTTTCTGGGATAATCTAAAATTCACTTAATACTTTAAGAGGCCTAACTGCAAAGATCTACAAACTGTATCAGCTGAGCATAGCCATAAGTGTTTGCTCCTAACAGCAGAGCCAAAATGGTCAAATTTACAATGAATTTCATGGTTCCCAGAATTAAGTTCTACAGGAGGCCACATTCAGTTATACTTGTGACAATGCCATTATTTAATACTCAGATATCAAATGTAACATTAACACTTCACTACAGCATCAAATGAAAGGAAAAGATGGACTGAGGGAGGAAGTCTTCATTCAAAGAAATCACATTTGAAATAAGCAGATTTTCAGCTCTCCTTGGTATAACATCAGCCTTAACACCCACTGCACCTATACATATAGTAGATGCCTAAAATTAAGGCAATGTTACATACTTTGACTCTTGAAATACAGATTCAATAGGGCTTAAACCTCAAATGCCAGGCAATCTAGAATTAAGTCAAGCCTTTAAAATGTTCTTTTCCTTTTTAAGATTAATTTTTAACAGACATCAGTGGACATCTGACATCTTAGTACAAAGAGTAATAAAAATTCAATTGGTTAATGTCAAATTTATTTGGGAAGCTTTAACATGCAGATTCATATGACGAGTTGCTGAACAAGAGAGTGGTTACAATTTTGAACACACATACTATGTATGCTAATTCATGGCTGTAAAAACAAAACCCAAATCATAACTGTGCAATAGTTTATTCATATCACAAAACATAAACCACTTAAGTACTCAAGGTGCCTTATTTAAGTTGCATTAATGTGTTGTATTGTTTAATTATATGAATAAAATTATTAGAATTTTAAAGGTTAGTTAGCACAGTCACTATAATTGGGGTAATTTGTTTACATTTGTAAGTTTTATTCCCATATTATAAAAACTTGTTTATATTGCTATATTTTTTAGTTTTACAATATCAGTTATTGTAAGTTATTTTAAAAATATGCATACTAAGAACGGCTGTAATCTGATAAGTGTCCAACTTGTGCATCTGAAATCTGACTTTACAGTCAGACTATGATGCCATATAGATAGTAACACAAGACTGACTTTAGTACAACCAATATAATTATGGGAAAATTTTAAAAAAAATCTCATCTCCATAGCAACTGTTTTCGGTTGCTCCTTACAAGACTTGTTTAGCATGCAACTAAGGTTCAAGGCCACTAAAATCCCAGCTGCTGCTAGACAAAAATGTCAATGACTATTAGGTAATCTCAAGTGACATGGGAGAAAGTGGCTCAGTCTACATACCCAGATAGTAAGAAAGTGGAAGAAAAGCAACAGAAGAATAAATATTTAAGAACAGGATGCATAACCATTTGCTAGTTTTTTCATTTGCAACTGGTAACATCATTTGCTCTACACTGCTTAGACTTCTCCCCACTATGGTATTCTCCAGGACCCAGTCCTACCCCACATCCCACTCTTGAACCTATTCTTTGAGAATTTAACTTTGACTATCACTTGTATGCAGAGGATACCAAAGCCATTGCTTCAGTCTTTGCCTTACCTTTCACCTGATTCAAATCCTGGATCTTATGTTATTTCCCTCAATATACTCAATATATCCCAAACTGGAATTCAAACTGACAGGCTCTGTGGATGAGGGGAAAGCAGTGGATGTGCTATTTCTTGACGTTAGAAAAGCTTTTGATACAGTCTCCCACAGTATTCTTGCCAGCAAGTTAAAGAAGTATGGGCTGGATGAATGGACGGGAAGGTGGATAGAAAGCTGGCTAGATGGTCGGGCTCAACGGGTAGTGATCAATGGTTCTGTGTCTAGTTGGCAGCCAGTAACAAGTGGAGTGCCCCAAGGGTTGGTGCTGGGGCTGGTTTTGCTCAATATCTTCATTAACGATCTGGAGGATGGTGTGGACTGCACCCTTAGCAAGTTTGCAGATGACACTAAACTGGGAGGAGTGGTTGATACTCTGGAGGGTAGGGATAGGATACAGAGGGACCTAGACAAATTAGAGGATTGGGCCAAAAGAAATATGAGGAGGTTCAACAAGGACAAGTGCAGAGTCCTGCACTTAGGACGGAAGAATCCCATGCACTGCTGCAGACTAGGGACAACAGTGTGCCCTTGTTGCCAAGAAGGCTAATGGCATTTTGCGTTGTATAAGTAGGGGCATTTCCAGCAGATCGAGGGACGTGATTATTCCCCTCTATTCGGCACTGGTGAGGCCTCATTTGGAGTACTGTGTCCAGTTTTGGGCTCCACACTACAAGAAGGATGTGGATAAATTGGAAAGAGTCCAGTGGAGGGCAACAAAAATGATTAGGGGGCTGGAGCACATGACTTATGAGGAGAGGCTGAGGGAACTGGGATTGTTTAGCCTGCAGAAGAGAAGAATGAGGGGGGATTTGATAGCTGCTTTCAACTACCTGAAAGGGGGTTCCAAAGAGGATGGATCTAGACTGTTCTCAGTGGTGGAAGATGACAGAACAAGGAGTAATGGTCTCAAGTTGCAGAGGGGGAGGTTTAGGTTGGATATTAGGCAAAACTTTTTCACTAGTAGGGTGGTGAAAGGGGGGAGGGATAGCTCAGTGGTTTGAGCATTGGCCTGCTAAACCCAGGGTTGTGAGTTCAATCCTTGAGCGGGCCATTTGGGGATCTGGGGCAAAAATTGGGGTTTCGTCCTGCTTTGAGCAGGGGGTTGGACTAGATGACCTACTAAGGTCCCTTCCAACCCTGATATTTTATGGTGAAGAACTGGAATGGGTTACCTAGGGAGGTGGTGGAATCTCCTTCCTTAGAGGTTTTTAAGGTCAAATCCCTGGCTGGGATGATTTAGTTGGGGTTGGTCCTGCTTTGAGCAGGGGGTTGGACTAGATGACCTCCTGAGGTCCCTTCCAACCTGAGATTCTATGAGTACTCCTTACCAACTCTTTATTCCTTTTATTGAAATCTTATTCACTCATATAGGTAACCTGTTTGGTTTTACACCCAGATCTTCCAGGTATATAAATCTGCCTTACAACTCCAAAGCAGTGAACACAATACCTTGACTGTTCTGAAACTCTTTTATATTCCTCTCTCCTCTCATTTAGCTTGCAATTCTTTTACAGTCTTCCTACATCTTAACACTCCAAACATAAATTGGTGCAAAACATGGCTGCTGTCTTCACAGACTTGATTTCCATCAAGAAATTCAGGACAATCTTTCATCCCTATGGTTTGATGCCTGACTGTAATGGCAAATTCCTGGAATTCTGACTTCTGAACTGTATGCCATTCCCTACACTGAGCCCTGGTCTACACTACAAACTTATCCTTGAGTGACAAAGTTATACCGACCTAACTTCCGTTGTAGACAGCGCTAGGTGGACAGGAGAGATTCGCTCATTGATATAGCTACCGCCTTTCAGGAGGTGGAGTACCTATGCTGTCAGGAGAAGCTCTCCTGTCAACGTAGGTAGTGTCTTCAGTAAGCGCTATAGCAGCGTTGTGTGTTGTAAGTGTAAACAAGCCCAGAGAAACCAATTTGTCTCCTTTTACAGTGGATGACAGATCTCTTCCTATACTGCTGTTTCAAAGTCCAAGCTCTAGAACCATCTTAATTTTTTTGAGAAAGATTTTTGGAATATTAATGACATCTCTAAGATTTGTATTTTTTGCTTACGTAAACACCAGTCTATTGTTTTACAGCAATAGCAGACTACAGGGACCCTGGTAACATCTGCAAATTTGATCACGGTAATATTTACCCCAAAGAAACATCTGACACAGTAAGTTTAGAAACAGCTATATAGAAAACAGCTTGCTTTTTAAAATTTTAGTTTGTCAAAAAAATGCTTTAGAGTGTAATGCTTTACTCTTCACCATTGTGTCACAAACATCTTTGAACCAGATACCCAGTTTAAAAACCACTGCTCTAGAACAAGAATTTTTGCCTTAGTGCTAAAAGGCTGGGTTTCTATTATCTGCCTAGCTTTATAAAGATTGGTCATTTTAGAGGGATAGACTGGGGTTGAAATGTAATTTCTAGCTAATCTGATCATATTCCAGACCAGCTCTCAACTTGGCAGCCTTGTGCAACATCACTTTGCACTTAAGCAAGTGTCAGAAGTTAGAAGACCAACTGCTGAGTTTCAAAAGAGTATGAGATTTTGTTTCCACCCATCCAGTTAACAGCAGTTAAAGACAGATTCCCAAAAACTCTAGCTAGTTTTCTACTGACTTACTGAAATCATTGCATAAATCAGAACTCAACCCAACATGAATGACAGAAGATACCCTCTAAGAAATGTTTCCTCACTGGATCAGATACCTACTGGACAATTTTTGCATTTATACACTGTCAATCCCTGTACCATCTAGATACTCAACATTAACTAGAACATAATTACAAAAGGATAAAGAGTCAGATTCAGTCCATTTCTCAGCATGACCAGACTTCAGAGGGCATAAAACCGTAGTTTATTTTTAAAAAATTTAATGGCTTCTTCGCAGAATAGCCTCCGATATCCTTCCTCTGATTTTGCAAGATTTAAAAATCTAGTCTGATTCAAAGTCTCCACGGTTTAGGGTTGGATTTTCATATGCACTCAGCACTTGCCTGACTTTGTGCCCATTGACTTCAGTGATAAAACTCTCACGGACTTCAAAGGAAAGAGAGCTAGGGGAAAACTGAGCACTTATGAAAATCCCACATAATGCTGAGGTTCTGTTTATTAAGGAACTCAGCTCAAAGTCATGGTGATAATGGAATTGGACCAATTACACTGGTGTCAAATATACAGTACAGATTACTCAGCTACATGGACACCTTTGGCAAATTTTCAGAAAAACAGTGAACAGAAAAATGGTTAAGAGCTTACAGATTTTTTCCACATATAGCTAACTAATACACTACTCTCACCTATATCCTTGATCCTTACCATGGAGGGAGACAAAACTGTCAAACATTTTATCCCAGTTAGTTGAGTATTTTGGTGGGCTTATCTTTCATTCTTAGTTGTTACTCCAGTGAGACCCCCACAGAATGCATACTTGTAATTTACCTATTACACAGATGTAATAGAATTTACTACAGAATTTAAATTACAATGTAGTTTTGCTTATAAATATATTAACAAAACTTGTGTCAGAGTCTTCTTTGTTTCTTTACTCTGATTATTCTCCTAAATTAATTCTCTTAATTAGAAACCAGGAATCTATAAACTATAGGTTCTACTCTGTACATCAGTGACAAGTATTTGTGTTTACTTTTGGCAACCAAAGATTAGCTGGGCACAAAAAAATAGATATTTTTCTAACTCACTTTTAAAGTATTAAAGCTGAATAATTCTGATCAACATGCATTTAAAGCCTAATGGAAGGTCCTTTAAGGTGGCAGTCATACAATATTTTGCCTACCAAATATACTACTTCTCCAGATGCCTATGTGAACTAAACAGGCTAGACCCCTGCCAGCTTGTTTTAATACATAAGATACTCTGGATATGTGACCAGTATGCACAGTGGACGGGACTAGGGTGAATATCTAGCTTATATGTGGTTGGTGGGGTCTCAAACAAAAAGGCAATTGAGGTAAGAAGAGTTGTATTTCTAGCATCTATGGAGTGTAAATAAAAGTGCAAATTGTTGCCTCTGTTGGTATTGAGAATTGGGATGAATGATTATGGAATATATGTAAAGTGTAAGTTGTCAAAATGGTGGTCTCGACTACACTGGGATTGTGGGATGGACTGGATAGATATCTGTGCAATGTAAAAGAGGAGATACTAGTGTAACTCTACTGCAATGGGAGAATAAATCGGAGGAGATTCTGGCTGGGAAGGCCTGCATACAGGGTTGGATGGTTAGCACAGTATGAGGTTAAGAGGCTCAAAGAACTCTTGATTTACAGTGCGTGGATGTAAAGATGTCTCTGGGGAAGGACAGCAGATAGTGGTCAAAGTATAGATATTTATGTAGCTTCAGCTCAATTTTCCGACTTCCAAAACTCTGCATCTGCTAGTGGCATGTAGTTTCAGGAAGACAGAATATACATTGGTATAACTGTTTGTAGTACTCTTCTAATTTAAATACCGAAATGTTGGTGGAACACTACTTTTTTTTATACAGCATTCTGTTGTCCCCCTTCTGTACTCACTGATCAAGAGCATATGAGAACCCAGTGAAAGTTGCTAAATCATTTCCCATCTCGAAAAACAATGGAAGGATGGTGATAAAATGTTGATAAGTCTGGATATTCTCAGTTAAGTTTGTCAATATTAATATTAGTTCATTTGTAAGTGCAATAATTCCAAACTACATATTATAAAGTGGAACTTACACTTAGCAAAAGCCTACATAGTTGTCAATTGAAATTCAAAAATATAATTTAATTTCAAATTTATTCATAACTTCGTAAACATTGTTTAGTACTAGAGAACTGAAATATTTTGATTTTTTTTAAAGATAAGAAATTTGCTTTTCCAAGGACATGTATTCCTGGTGTGTCATTTAAAAAAATGTATAAAGTGACATTTTAAAATTAAATTTTGAAAAATATATAAAGGGTGAGATTATAACATTCACTGACTATATGCCATTGAAAATTAACTTAGCATATTTTTGTTCTATGAATAATATTTAGAGTGCAGAAGAGAATTTAAAGGTCCCTTTCTTAAACATGAGGTTGCATTTACAAATTAACTAACAGAATAATGATCAAATTCACAGCTTTATATCTTTTTCTAAACTTTGCTATGATTTTTTTGAACTATAGCATCCTCTGACAGCGTTTTTATAAAGTGGCAATAATTTAACATTAAATTAACTTTTTTGCAAGTGGGAAGAGAGGAAATTGCCTTTGTTTAAAAAAATCTACATCTAAGTGTGCACTCAAAATAACGGAAGGAGGGTTAGGTGCATATATTGTGAGGTTGAGAATTACATCTGCTGGGGACTGACAGCTGGTGCAGCCTATACGATAGTATATGTGTAATGAGACTAACAGGTTACATTTGCAGGGGAATTAATGGAAAAATCTCTGGGCTAAAACAGAAAGTCTAGTAGACTTAATCCTGACACTATGTCAGGAAAACGGTTGCTTATTAAAAGGTACTAAATAAACTACTGTTAAAGACTATTAAAAGATCCCCCATTAGGTTAGCCTGGCCAAATTTTATCTGCCTCCTTACTGCAGGACAGTATTTTTTGATGAGGGAAGAAACTAGTTATTTTTTCCATCAAGGTCGGAATTAGAATCGATTGTTTATCTGGCTGATAAACTTTCATGACAATTTTGCAAGACCACTCCAGAGGGCAGCGTATCAAGTCACTACAATTCTGCATCATCACCACACACACAGCCTACCATTCATTGTGTAACAGATTCAGGACCACCTAGGATTTCAGTCATCACTGCACCATACACCATGGCCAGTGAGGACTTCAGCTGATGCATAGATAGAGTGTGGGTTCTTCAACTCCAGATGTACAGTCCCCACCACTGTAGCTAAAGGAAAACCTTCTCTGGTTGTGTCAGTATTGCTTATTACGACTATGCAGTTCCCATTCCATACAGTTGAGGACAGTGGCAGACATCAACCAATATACTACAGCTCACAAACTCTCGTACTTCAACATTTGAAACGGCTCCTTTGCACCGGGAATTAACAACTGTAGTTTAAGTTTTATGTGGATAAATTAGATGAGAATAGACACCCAAAGAGACTAAAAGTAGTAATATGTAATTTCTCCCAAATTCTTTGATTTCTAATGCTTTCTTCAAACTAGGTAAAAATGATTGTCTTTCAGCCATCTATAAAAATTCAGTCTAAAATATTTCCTCTTCAAAACTTAAATGGGATGAGATTAGGGTTTATAACTAATTTGTGACTGTGACTTTAGTTTTCTCAAAAAATTGATCTAAATATTTCTAATGCACCTATTACCATATCTGTTAAAAGCTATAGTAGGTACTCCTCTGAAGATTGTGGACCCTTCCTTTTTACTCCACTTGATTATTCTTTACATTCTTGCTCATCAGGTTTCTACCCTGACAAAGCATACATTTTCCATTTCCTTTTTGTCAGTTCTCACTTTTTTCACCTGTGTTAATTTTCTCCTAAATATTGCTGTTACAATTTGATATTTGTCAAAATAATTTAATTATACAATGGTTATTACATGTTAAACCTTACTCTTCTCCTACATCTCTAACCTGGTAATCTGCCACTGAGACCTAAATCAAACTGCTTTTTAAAGTCCTAGTAAGAGTCCACTTCAAGCCTAAAAGACCATGAATAATTTGATTTAATTAGTCCAACATTTAATTTGCTAACTCCTCATTATGAAAAGTGTTGCTATTATATTTGCTGCAAAAGTTTAATACATTGATTCTAAAAAATGGGTAGAGCTGGAGTTAGTGGATATACAAATGAGAAAAATCACACCCCTCATTTTGAAGTAGCTGGTTTAGAGTTTGTGTAAACCTTGTTAGAGACCTGGTCAAAGCTTTTTGGATATAAAAGTCTATTTTCCTATTGCAAGTGAATGTTGTGACCTAAAAGCTTGACCAAGTCACTACATTTTTCTTTACAGGAATAATGAGTATGCCTCTCATTGTACCCTCTACTACAAATGCACTGCCTGCCCCCCAGCAAAAGAATCCACACAAAACATTTTTAATGTAACATTAACGTTACATAATCTGTCAAAAGTTAGGGAGTGAAAATGTTACATATTAATACACAACTCTTACCCCTGCTATAAAAGAGCTAAATACTGTATATATGCAGGATAGATTATTTATATGACCACATACTATACTAGTTTTTTCTACAACCTTAGATACACCTAAGAGGTTACACACACTACATTCATTTTAAAGTATATTTTCTCCTCAAAGATATTATGTACTTTAGTTTCATCAGAACCTATGAAGAATTTCTCTAAAAACTGCATGTTTTCTTTTGGGGCTCAATACACTTCTGAACAGCAATCCCAGCAACATGCTGCTGCTCAGAGAAATACTTGAGATGCATTGACAATATGCTTCTCTCTCCCCCTCCCCCCATGTTTTGTATAAGAATAACTAATTTTTATTTTCTCATGTAACCTATTCTCAAATTGCATCCAAATTTTAAAATTTCATTTAAAAAGATTGTGCAGAGAAGTGAAGCCTAAATAGTACTGCTTTGAATCCTTATATCTAATTCTCAGATAATTAAAATGAAAACCAAACTCTCCATCAGATGCAAAAATGGTGTTTCCACATGTCAATTAAGAGGATTGGTGATGTTTTTAGAAAAATATTTATCACTGAAGCACCATTGATCATTAATACTTAATTTAGCTGCAAATTTCTTTATGCCAGTATATACTTATAGACTTAGACATCGTAAACAGTAAAGATAATGCCTCCTAGCTCTTATACTGTGCTTTTCATCATCAGCTCTCAAAGTGCTTTATAAAGGAGGTCCCTATTTTACAGGTGGTGAAACTGAGTCACAGAGAGGGGCCCAAAGTCACCCAGCAGGCCAGTGGCAAAGCTGGGAAGAAAACCCAAGTCTCCTGAGTCCCAGTCTGGTCTCAATCCACTAGGCCAGATCTGCTATACATATGTCTAAAGTAGTAAGGAAAAAAAAGTTGTATTTGAGAAATAATGTTATGTAAAGATACTCAATACATATCACATTTGCACAGAATGGAGAATTAGGGTTGCATATTCAATCTTAGTTTTCACATTTTTATTCTAGTCAGTTTCCTGTGTTGTGTCTGTCATTGAGGTACTGAGCTCCTTTCTGCACTCAAAAATTAAACAAGACTAATGCCTAGCCAATATGGTTCCCATCTACTGCAACCTTAACATTCCTATTTTGATATTTTAAAATTATTTCCCAAATCCCATCCCCCCCCCCCCAATAACTCTAGAGCTATTAGGCCTGAAGAGCCTCCATCTGGAGCTCTCCACAAGAGATGCTTTTCTCTCACTGACCTAGCTTAACAGAAACAGATTTCAATGCGGAATACATTTCCAAAAGGATGACCCATGACATTTGTCATTTAGCTATTGAAAACAATATCATTTTCTTTGTGAAAATGAGTTTAGCCTTGCTTATAATAAAAACCCTGACATAACCATATCACTATCAGGAATCTCCTACAAGTAGCTTTGCAGTTAATTGTTTTGGCAATACGTAACTCATGTCACTAGTTTAAGCAGAAAATGGGCTGATGCAATGAGTATATGGAGAAGAATTCCAACTATTTTAGAATGATCAGTGTACAGTACTTAGTCTTTGTTAAGTCACACCCACACTAATGTTCAAATGGAAATTCAATAATTGATCATTTTCTTCAAGTAATTTTTTCAATAAGCATGATCAGTAACCAATGTTAATGTTCTATATTAGACAATGAAATAATAAATATGAATTTACTACACCTATATCACAAGTGTTTAAGGATTGATGAAGTGAGGACTGACCTATACATTAGTTTCAGAAGTACTATAATAAAGCTTCCCCCAATCCTGCAAGATGCTAAAACAAGATTCTTTCAAGTGGCCACATACTGACCTTTCTGTACTCCCAAGAGTGGAGGAGAATTCTCTTGAGGAGCTCTATCAGGTTCCTGGGGAGGTACAACCATGGCAAGTGCATGCATTGGTACACGTGGAACCTAAAAAATCAACTCAGAAAGAACTTGTCTCAGTTTTAGTTTTCAATGGATAAGAGTTTCATGACTTAATCCAGAAGAACATTTGTTTGCACATATTCTCTTCCACTCAGCCTCCAACTGAGCGCTGCATGTTATCCCTTAACATACCAACTTCCAATAGTAAAATGTTTCATCTTTAATATGCTAACTCCAAAGTTAACCATACTCTTGGCCCCTCTTCTACTTCCAAAGTGGTTAAGTAACTGCATTTACTTGTTCTTGTACTATCCAATATTCCATACCCAGAAAGATGGGAAATACACTGCCTCATGAGTTGGGGAGTCCCAAGGATTTTGAGGAATATAAAGGCTCCAGTAGCCACAAAAAAAGTTAGGAAATTAGGCACACGGGTAACTTGGTATCCAGTACAAGCCCACAGATCAGAATTCCATCCGTTACCTCCTTTTCAAACCATATGCAGGGAAGGGGGCATGTGAAAAACAGTAAGGAACTGCTACACAATACTTCCTATTCGAGTTGTAATTCTTCACTTGTTGGTCCAAAGTAGTACTTTACTGCCCTATTAGATCCTGCCATCCAAACACTGTTGGGAAAGTGTGTGTTTTTTTTAAATAGAAGCTATCAAATTTTAAAAAGTGACCACCTCCTCTTAATATGAGAGCCATTACTGAGGGCAGACATTGCTCAGTGAAACTTCATCATACACTGTACCTGTATATGTAGTAACTATTGCAGTCACAGCACTTGTGTGGTTTTCTTTAAATAAAAACTCTTGCCTTTTAAACTACCGTATATACTCGATCATAAGCCAGTTCGTTTATAAGCCAACCCCCTCCAAGATGGATAAGTGAAAATGGAAAATTTTTATGACCCATTCATAAGCCGACCCTATAATTCGGAGGTCGGCAAACTTTGGATCCTGGGCCATCAGGATAAGCTGCTGGCGGGCCGAGACAGTTTGTTTACCTTGAGTGTCTGCAGGGACGGAGGTAAACCTAAGTTAATAAAGTGTCTCGGCCGGTCAGCTGCTTACCCTGATCGGCCGGGACAGCAACTGGTGAGGAAATTTGGGGGAGGGAGGGGCAGGAGAATCGGGGGGGGTCAGGGGAGTAATCCCTGTGACCACCCCCAACATGACCCCACCCCTAGCCCAGGACCCCCACACTCTCCCCATTCCATCCCTTCCCACCTTAGCTGGAGCGGGCCAGGGGAGGATGTCTCTGGCCTGGCTGGAGTTGCTCCGGTGGGCTGGGCGGCACAGCCGCAGCCTGCCAGCCCTGGAGCTGCAGCTGCTTCGGAGGCTGTGGGGAGAATAGCATGGCCAGAAGCAGAGAGACTTTGGCCCCGCCTCTTCCCTTCTGGCTTTGCTGCCTCTCCTTACCCGCTCTGTTTGGGGGAGGAGCTGTGTCCCAGATTGTCCTCCCTCTATACCTGTTCATAAGCCTTTTCTTTTGCTTCCCCTTTTTACTAAAAAAATTCGGCTTATGAACGAGTATATACGGTACTTCATGTTAAACTTGCCAGTTTTTGGAAGTACTTAGAACACAGTATTAGCCTAGACATCATATATATGCAGCGTTTGATACTGAGTATAACTGCATTTTATCTGCATCTTTTCTTCTCCTAACTGTATTCTCTCTATCAACTAATTCTTGGTTCTCTTTGTAGGCTGGGGTTTTCCTAGGATTCTTAGGGAGTTTGGAGGCCAGCTCCTACTGAAAATCTAGTTTCGTTGGGCCACTTTGAAAATCCCAGGTACATGCAATAAGCTGCCTTTACGCAAGATACCAATACTTAAGGAAAACAAGCGTCAGTGTTTCCAGTGCATTACCACATGGCTTTAGGAGTGCTGAGGCAAGAGGGTAAAGGCTGAGTAACTTCAATCAAGTGCAACAGTCGCCTAGAAATGCTATATCTGGACTGGCTTATTAGGGAATATAAATTATTAAAAGTAAGATGGACAATATACATGTGTATTTTTCAGGAACTCCTAGGTAAACAAAGCTTCATTCGTGCCCCCCTTTTGATAAGAGTTTCTAAATATGTAACTTAGAAAAATCAATGTCACTGATCTTTATTTTACTTCCACTAAACTTTGTTTGCATAAAAGACAAGTTTACTAGAAAGGTTTATTTTCTGTTGTGAAAATTATACATAATTTTCTTTATGTCTTACCTGAGACTGATCCTGAGAAGGTGGTGTGAGCTGAGACATGTCTGCAGTAGGAACGGACAGA